>OX457036.1:80456504-80909004 GCA_949752735.1 Lumbricus terrestris | reverse complement strand
GAAGAAGAAGAGGAGAAAGAGGAGGAAGAGGAGGAAGAAGAGGAAGAGGATGGAGAGGATGGAGAAGCTGTCATCCTCTCCTCATCAGCTTATTCTTCAAATTTCTTATAGGCACATTCCTCATCTCATGTAAATAAAAAAGATACAAGTAAGAAAAGTCGCAGTCATTGTTTTCATAAAGGATACAATTTCGTGAAATTAGACAGTCTTTCGTATAATTATATACATGTAGACGGTTCACAGTGAAGTTCTGAGTCATAATTTAAGCAACTGATTATCCCAGACTGCAGTAAACACATGCAACTTTACATAATTATGGTCCAATGCAGTCACACTTTTAACGTCACATGCATTCGGAAGCTCAACTCAAAATTTCAAGCCATAAAAATCTAATAGCCTATACTTATAATGCTTATATAACTAAAAGTTCTACTTCTTGGATATTCATAATTTTATACAATTAAAATATGCATGCTGATACTTTGCAAACGTGGTTTCTGAGTTCATATACACTGTTGAGAGGCGCTATAAAAATTATCATATAGCTTATATATAATTATATAGGCCTATATACAGGGTGCGTCAAAAAAGTAATCCCCTACGGTTTTCAGTCCATATCTTGGCCAAACATACGAATTTTTAAATGAAACTTGCAGTCTTAAAGGCAATTCATATTTACGTACAATGGTCAAATTACAAAAAGATATTTCAAACAGAACAAAAGTTATATCACTTTTAGTGAAGCTACCCACCGTTTTTTGACGATTCAAAAACGCTAAGCAACAAAAAGTAACAAAAACCAATTTAATTATTCTCCATGGCCAATATCTTGGCCGGAAGTAAGAATTTCGAAATGAAATTTTAGAGGCTCAAAGACAATTCAAATATACACATGATGGCCAGATTTCAGCAAAATATTTCAAACACAATAAAAGTTATGGCACTTTTAAGGAGACCACCCACCGGTTTTTGACGATTCAAAGACGTAACGCAGCAAAAAGTAGCAAAAAAACACGATTTTATTAAGTCTCATCTCAAATAATTTTATTATCAAATAGGCTTTCATAATGCCAGATGATCATCATTATTATTGCTATTTAAAAGAAGGAACAGGGTACCAGCGTAGCTGCACGTCACTGAGAAGTCACTTAGCAAGATGACAATCAAATTGGTAAATAAGAAATCTGTCAGATTAATCAACAGGTCCATCAAGAACTTTGCAAAGAGGCTCAAAAGAAGTTTTGGCACTGGTGGTGGGCACATTGAACACAAGTTGTGAATCACTATCAAGTTCAGTTCCAAATAGTTATTTGAGATATGATTTGATAAAATCACGTTTTTGTCACTTTTTGTTGCGTTACGTTTTTGAACCGTCAAAAACGGTGGGTGGCCTCACTAAAAGTGGTATAACTTTTGTTCTGTTTGAAATATTTTGTTGAAATGTGTCCATTGTACGCAAATATGAATTGTCTTTAAGACTGCAAAGTTTCATTCAAAAATTCGTATGTTTGGCCAAGATATGGGCTAAAAACCGTAGGAGATTACTTTTTTGGCGCACCCTGTATAGCTGAAGAAATGAGCTACAATTGTTCATATTGGCTCAATTTCCACGAAACTTTAGGCCTAGTTTCCATTATTTTCGCAAATTTCAAGCAAGACATGCATCTATGCCCCTTGATTATTTAGTATATAGGCCTAAGAACGTCCGTTGTAGTCTACATGTAGGTCTACACTTTATAGGCAATTGGTTAGTATATATAATTATATCGTATACAGTGAAATACGGAATCAGTTATAACTATAATTATAAGAATACATACATATGGGTCACGCGAAACCGTGATCAATCTAACAAACAAAAAACAGATGCCGCAAAGAA
The DNA here is from genome assembly GCA_949752735.1 of Lumbricus terrestris. NCBI lineage: Eukaryota > Metazoa > Annelida > Clitellata > Crassiclitellata > Lumbricidae > Lumbricus > Lumbricus terrestris. Next base: position 80,907,125 of record OX457036.1, on the reverse strand, counting down.
TCATGTCCCTTTCAAGCGCTTCGCTTATGATCGAAATAAGCAATCCATGCATTCGCAGTATATGATAGTATGACACACATATTAATTTATCTTCATTTAAGACTTGCGTAACATGCCAGATATATCTTTGTTTGTCGAAGTCTTCTGCTGGCAACTGTATACATCGTCATAAGAGCCCATACACGTATACATAAGGCGATGGATGCATTGCATAGGCCGGTATAATACTCTCCGTGCGATATGTATGTATATACGTCTGGCGGTGCTCCATGATTCGCGTCCTTTTCTCTCTCCTCATCACATCACAGCATTCTTCGCTTGTAACTCAGAGAAACCCCTTCGGCAAACCGGCTTTGAATGAAGACCAATATAATACTGTAGCTGCAGCGTCTATATTCTATCACACGTTACCGCCGCGTGTCGTATACAGTTTAGACGATCCTTTGAAGCTTAAAAAGAACAATAGAGCTGATTTTTATTGTTTCTATTGACTTCGTCTCTATTGGTTCTATAGTCGCAACGTCGAACAGTTTGACGTCATCGACGACGTAACAGACGATGACGCAAGCATCTGATCTGCGCTCTGGTTGAGTCCAGCTGCTACGGATACGGAAGCAGCTGATGGCGATGATGACGACGACGATGATGATGACGACGACGACGGCATGGCGTATGAGGCAGGCTGGAGATGCTGCTGCTGCTGGATGTGAGGGAAGTTCATCGGGTGGCGATGGTAGTTGGGATACTGATGAGACAGCTGCTGTCGGTGGTATTCGATGCTGTTGGCGTATGCGCTGAGCGATAGAACTGAGGAGGCGACATTGAATGTGTCCGCTCCTTGGAGGTTCTGTGATTCATGTGACTGCAGCAGCTGACCACCTGAGCCAGCAGACGAGACGTATGAAGACCCACCACCGGTGCCGTTCTCCACCCGACCGGAACTACCGTTGGGAGTGTGTCCCTCCGTGTCAGAGCCATCCTGGAGTGAATCAGCCCCACCACCGATCGACATGAGGTCACCGTCCATTCCAGGTTCCATTCCAGCCACTGGTGTCATCCTCTTCTCCTTCTGTCGACGATTGCAGAACCAGACTCGCACGACCTCCTTTTCCAGCTGGAGCTGTTCGGCCAGGCGACCGATCTCCGTGGCCGATGGTTTCGGTTGGCGGATGAAGCACGACTCCAGCGCTCCCTTGATCGTCACCTCGATGCTCGTTCGCTTCTTCCGCTTCCGGCTCGGAATCGCCATCTTGTCGAGTGTCGTCGGTGACGTGCTGTTTATGTCCGCCTCCTGCAACCACTGCTGCAGGAGTGGCTTCAGCTTGCACATGTTCTTGAAACTGAGCTGGAGCGCCTCGAAGCGGCAGATCGTCGTCTGAGAGAAGACGTTTCCGTAGAGTGTTCCAAGGGCAAGGCCGACGTCCGCCTGGGTGAAACCGAGTTTGATCCTACGCTGTTTGAACTGCTTGGCGAACTGTGTCATGTCGTCCGAGGTGTAAGATCCCTCCGATTCCTCCGATTGGCTTTCCACTCCCTGAGAGTCCGGGGCGTCCAGCGTCGCTTCGCACAGACCGCCGACCCAGTTGCTTCCGTGCATGCCTTGCGAAAAATAAGGAGTTGTGTACGACGACGGATATCTCGGAGGCTGGTAGTTCTGGAAGAGCATTCCTTCCGTTGCGGACGGATTCTGGATAGGCTGTTGTTGGTGTTGTTGTTGCTGTTGCCATTGGTAGAAGGAGCTGGTCTGTGTGGACTGGAGGAATCGTGGATCAACGATGGGAGGAGGTTTGATGTCTTCCATCTGATTCGTGGATGGGTAGGAGGACCACGAGGATCTCTGGTCGTCGTAAGGGAAGAGGTCTGTAGGGCGCTGAGCAGCGTATGCCGCAGGTGCGAACTGATTGTACCTGCTGTGGAGGCTGAGGTAATCGTTGTTCAGCGGATGTTGCGATGTCGTCATCGGATCGGAGACCAGACCAAGCGATGCCAGGTTGTATACAGAACTCACTTCGTTGCTGCTGCTGCTGCTGCAGATGATCTGCATCTCCTTCTGATCCAGCTGCTGCTGCTGCTGAAGGAAGATGCCACTGGCATTCTGGAGTGGCGCCAGGGACCCATCTCCTGTCGCTCCACCTTCTGATCCTCCGTTCCCATTCCGGAACGATGGAGACGTTGAACTACTCACCCCTACCATGTACTGGTTACCTGTTATGTTGGCTATCGCTTCGTTCATTTCTGTATAATAATACCGTTACGATTTACTTTACGCGATAATTGAAACTCGACGACTCTGCTTAGAAATCGCTGCGTATACCTCTAGCGGAGAGCAACACTTACGAATGCGCAGTCACGACCCAGTGTGGTACCTTGCCTAAAATTATTAGACCCGTTGTGGCCCGTTTCGTTCGGCAGCTGGCCAAACGAGTCAAACTCAGACCCCGGCTGGTCGTCACACGACGGCCAACCCAATGGGCGTACACAGCTCTGATTGGCTGCACAGGTAAGTGATTGATGCCACCAGGTGCACAGGTAACGCTGACCAGGTAGGTATCCGAATGACACCGGACAATTAAGCAGAGGCGGCTGCCAAAGGAAGGGGGATGGATGAAATTGTGCGCAGCGGAATTGAGCGCCTAACTTGACCTCCTGTCACACGAATTATTACGCAATCCAGTTCGTTCCACAGGGAACTTGAACTTTTGAAACGGATGCCCCCGTGTCAATTCCATCAGGGATTTCGCTGCAGTTTCACGATCAAACTCCGATTGGATCTGGATGATTCCAAAGTCGAATTAAGAGATCGCGACTGACGTGCATGGACTGGTCACGGATGGAGAGTATATAGGAATTGATAAAGTGAAGAGAAAGTCTAGTTGTTTGGGCAGAATAACAGCGATGGGCGGAGGTCCATTGAGAGGGGAGGCGAACGGGGGGGGTCTTGAGAGTTTTCATAGCCAAACAGACGACATTTGAGGCGATTATAGCACAATACGATTGATAAATTAATAGATTCATAAAACTATATAGGCCTAATTATGTAGGTCTATGATAATTATGCGCATCATGAAACCAAGTCTATTCACAATCATTGCGCATGATAGATGCGTAGGCTATAGGACGAAAGCTGTGCACGGCATGGACGGCCATGCATACAGTGCATGCATGCAGTGATGGGTGAAAGATGCAATTGAAGGATAGATATACGCAGATATGCTTAAACTAAACAGATTTTATGAATTTTTAGAACTGCCCAACCCCCTTAATTCTCTCCATCGTCATGCATCCTCCATGGTAAATTATCCCCAATCGAATTACAATCATGGGCAACATCCTAAGCTTTGCTTGACTGCACGAAAATGCTTTCATGGCCTCACAAATTCAATATAGTTGGCTCTTTTTGTATTGTAGTCCTATAATTATAATATTGCGCATGCACTAAAATGTCCGATCTTCCTTATTTTACTATCCGCATGTATAATTGCCCGTTGCGATTTATGTATATGCCTATATATATACATTCAAAAAAGCAATCCCCTACGGTTTTTATCCCATGTCTTGGCCAAACATAAGAATTTTTAAATGAAACGTTGCAGTCTTAAAGGCAATTCATATTTACGTACAATGGTCAAATTACAAACAAATATTTCAAACAGAACAAAAGTTATATCACTTTTAGTGAGGCCACCCACCGTTTTTTGACGATTCATAAAACGCGACGCAACAAAAATTTAACAAAAAACCAGTCGCATTATTCTGGCCAATATCTTGGCCAAAAGTAAGAATATCGAAATGAAATTTTACAGGCTTAAAGACAATTCATATATCTGCACATGGTGGTCAGATTCCATCAAAATAGTTCAAACAGAACAAAAGCTATACCACTTTTAGGGAGGTCACCCACCGTTTTTTGACGATTCAAAGACGTAACGCAGCAAAAAGTAGCAAAAACACGATTTTATTAAGTCTCATCTCAAATAATTGTTATCAGATAGCCTTGATATTGCCAGATGATCATTATTATTACTATTTGAAAAAGAACAGGGTGCCAGCGTAGCTGCACGTCACTGAGAAGTCACTTAGCATGCAAGATAACAATAAAATTGGTAAATAAGGAATCTGTCAGATTAATCAACAGGTCCATAAAGAACTTTGCAAAGACGCTCAAAAGAAGTTTTGGCACTGGTGGGGGGGCACATTGAACACAAGTTGTGAATCAATACCAAGTTCATTTGACAACAGTTATTTTAGATGAGACTTAATAAAATCGTGTTTTTGTTACTTTTGGTTGAGTTTCGTTTTTGAATCGTCAAAAACGGTGGGTGGCCTCACTAAAAGTGATGTAACTTTTGTTCTGTTTGAAATACTTTTTTGCAATTTGACCATTGTAGGCCTACGTAAATATGAACTGCCTTTAAGACTGTAAAGTTTCATTAAAAAATTTGTATGTTTGGCCAAGACATGGGTAAAAAACCGTAGGGGATTACTTTTTTGGCGCACCCTGTATAAGCGCACTGTGGGCCTAGGCTATATAGACTTTTTGCAAAAGGGCGTGGCCTATGTGGTCGGCCATATTGGTGTACAGCTGTGAACTGTTGTCAACGTAGGCTACACGCCGTTACACGGTGAATTGTTAGTTGATGGAATAAAGTTATCGTCATAGGCCTATTGATCTATCCATAGGCCTATGCCTTAATAGATATATCGGTCTAAACACCATCCAGCCTGGATCGACCCGAATCCCTGAAGCGAATTTCGGCTGGAGCCCAAATCTGCTATAATTAACAAGTAGGCCTAGGTCGATCTATGCTTTTTGCTGCTTCACGGTCTGTAAATGGCTGGGCTTCTTCCAACGTACATAGGGCTGCCAACCGTCCCGGATTCGCCGGGACTGTGCGTCCCGTGTCCCGGACTGATTCCAAATTGTCCCGGAATTTGCTGTTAGGACCCACATTCCACAATATTGTTCTTATTTTGCACACTAAACTTAATAGATTGTTCGATGAATTTGACGTTGTTGGCTGAACATCAAATGTTGGACAGCGCTTGTTTGAAGTTTCAAAACTTTACAAACCTCTGATACTCAGTATAGACCTAGCATATTTTGTCCTTCGTAGGTCTATATTCTCTCATTCCGTTTTAATGCTTTTTGCGAGAGAGCGTTCAGCATTATGGACGACCAGTTGTCTAACAACCGCAATTAAACCTAGCTGAGCATCGACCTTGTAAAAGCGGAACTGTCAATAGGCCTAAGCATCAATTTTTTACATGACATGTGCTATTTTCTACGACTTTGTGACCAGTGTTCTGGAACTGCTTAAATCTCAGCAGAAGTAAATCGTTTGGGCTAAGTTCTGCTGTCCCGCAGCCGACCTAATAATTTCATAAATTGACATTAAATTTTGTAATCTGCATGCATGCACGATGTCGCTTATAATTGTGTAGGTTAACTTTCAACATCGCTCGTGCTGGGCTCATAAGTCTGCTTACTCTGGTATACGTAGGCCCAAGTTACTGGAACTTACATTTATTATTTTAAATCCCTTCTTGACGTCAATTCTAATCCTAAATTTAGGCTACTTGTCTTCTGGCAATTTATCTACAAAATTATTAACTAGGCCTACTCTTTTTGTAGATTTTAGGTTAGATCGTATAATTGGACTGACACAGCATTTGTTACATTAGGCCTATTTTGCTTGCGATCGATTGCATGTCTCTGGCTGTAGTTTTTAGCCGCCGATGCTCTTCTCGCGTTAACCTCGACATTCAAGCTCGTGTACTTTGGACTTCTCTAATTGAACCTTTATCTCTGACAGTAAGTTTGCCGCAGATAAAACAGTAAAAACACAGAAAATCATTTTTATAATAAGCGCCATTCGCATACGTATCCAATGTCAACAAGCATTGCCTGCGAACCAATATGGCGCAGGCCATTATGCAAATGAGCCGTTACGTCATTAGGCAAGGGGTGAATAGTATTTTAAAATCCTCATTCGACATATATACGTATACGGAGTTAAGGACAAAAAGTGAATGGCGGCTATATGTGAGTATGTACAGTATTTCTTAGTCATCATGTGTCACTTCCATTGCTTACACGGTAAAGAAACAAGATGATCACTTGTTCAGTGTACATTAAATTCATGATGGGGACCGCAGATATTTTTTGCAGGATGGGCAAACCACAATGGTCATCATGGGCGCCCGCATATAGGGGCAAGAGGGCGTGCACCTGTCATTCTGAAAAATCGAATCCCTTTTTTTAGCTACTACTTTTTAGTTTTAACAAATTTCTCCACACTAAAGCGCTAATGCTACTAATTATACGTAAAGTGAAACTGAGAAATTGGCAAACACAGAAACCTCTGTGAAAAATAGCCGCACGTGTTCTTAATTTTCTGCTTTGTATTTTCAAGCTCTTGCTGAAAGGAAATCAACCGTGGCCATGCATTGTGTTTTGCCCCTCCTGCATGTAAAATTTTCTGCGGGCGCCCATGATGGCCATGCTTAAACTTTTTTGATACGTGCTTGAAAAATCCAAAGCAGGAAATCAGGACATGGCCTATTTATGATAAAGGTTTCTAAGTGTAAATTTTTAACTTTCACTTTGTGATTGTAGGCCTAGGCTATGCCAAAAGTGTTTTAATGCGAAGAAATCAGGGCTTAAGTGTGGCTGGAAGGTCATGGACGGCGTCCATGCACTTATTTGAAAATCTGAACGCCGCCCTGCCACTTATTGACCAGCACAGCCTGGAAAGGCAAGGGGCGTATAGATGGCACTTCTTTTGTAAAGGTATAGGCTTATAAGGGGCGTCCAGGCACTTATTTTTCACTTAAAGCACTGGAAGAAATATTGTATAAACAAAATTTAAAGGTAGTAAAAGAAATAGGTGCCAATTTTCGAGGTGGGGCTAGTGCCCATTGGCGTAACGTTCTATTGTGACCGTGGTGTCAAGTCACCACCACTTTTAATAGTGGTGGTGACAGTCACCACCACTTTTTTTCCGACAAGGAAATATTTTTTAGAAACATGAAAGCATTTGGCTGTCTAACATAATAAAGACTATTCATGATTAACATCGCAATGGAGCCAATCCTGCTAGCCTAGAGGTCTCCACTGTCCACACTTCACAGCGTGTTCATTGTCCACAGTTATGGCTTAAATCATAAGGAGCGAAGGAAAGGAATTCTCTACAACTTTAAATTTGGGGAGGAAACGTGAAGCAATTCTCTCCCACAAATCGTTATGGCTCCGAGGCAGTATACATGTATGGCATGCCAAAAGCCTCACAAACTCTTCTGGAATCGTTATTATTATCAAAATATTTTTTGAAGGGACCTTCGTACCTTTACCCACTCCGCCCAAAAATGTTGGATTAGGCTATGGGAAAGGTCAGCAAGAATAGAATAGGAAGAATCTGGATAAAAATTTGTGAACGAGCTGTTTCAAAAATTGTTTTAGTTTTCCGTGAGTGGAGTTTACTAGCGAGAGAGACGAAAGGGTAAAGAGTGAGAATGGAGAAGGGAGTGAGAGAATTCTCACCTGCATGAGTTCATACTAAATTTGAATTTTGGGAATGGGTACAGCGCAGGGGGTTCTCAAACTGTGCACATGGGGTAGGCTACGCCAGGCGCCGGTTAGGGGTAGGGCCTAGGCGAAAAATTCCAGAAATAAAAATGTTCTTGTGTTTATGGACTTTGTGTCCATCTTTCTTTGATTAGCAAAGATTTTTAACGTTGCAACATAAAACAGCATCATCGTTTTTAAAAAAAAAATTTCACAACATAATAATTAGACTCATATAATATATAGGCCTAGTGCATACAACATATTTTTGTTTAGCCACATTATTATAATTTTTGAAACAAATGGTGTTTAAATGTGAGCCAGAAATTCTCAGCGTAGGCCTTTAGCCTAGAGCCCAAAAAATTTAATAGGGGAGAGCTGAATAATATTGGTCTAACAATTAATTTCTGGTCGAGCTTCAAAAATTTTGATTCTTTTCAGCACGTCATATCTGTGTGAACTGGTTTTAAAACTCTTCTTCCTGTCAAAGACAAATATAGCCTTAAAATTTGCGTTTGAAATTGACAAATATTAAGCCAGATATTTTAATTCTGAGCTTGTAAAAACAAGTCCACCACAACGCTAGGTCAGCTCTTTCTTCCAGAGGTTATAAACCAATTTTTTACTTTTTTTCAACATGATTACATGATTAAAACTATGCATATTAAATTTTGCTCCTTTATACAACTCTAATACACGGGGTGGGGACAATAAAAATGAAGTTTGAGAACCGCTGGGGTACAGGAAGCCGAGGAAAGAATTGAACTGAGAAGTTGTGTGCCAAGAAATAGTCACCACCACTTTTACGGGGAAAGTTACGCCCATGCTATGGTGCCCCTCTTGTACCTACATGTATGTGCGGGTGCCCAAGCAGATATCGGTTCCAGCTTCAAATCCATCAAAACTTCACAAACAGACTGCTGAGTGCGATTGAAGTGTAGACGTATAGTGGGAGCAACGTGGAAGCTACACGGAGAAATGGAAAAGCAGAGTCCATAATTATGTATAGTCTATATAATTTATCTAATATACAATACATGTAAAATCTTTTGCAATATAATAACGTGTCTGATTTGAGCGCTTCTGAAAGCTCTTGCTGATGGAAGCGCTATATAAATGCGCTATATATATAAATGCGCTATATAAATGGTCAAAAACAATACAATATGATACTCTGCAAGTCCATAGACTTCAGGATGAATCAATTGCTTCTTGTCATTGCTGCATGTGACGGCATATTATATATATATATATATATATATATGTATATATATAATTGTGTGTGTGTGTGTGTGTGTGTGTGTGTGTGTGTGTGTGTGTGTGTGTGTGTGTGTGTGTGTGTGTGTGTGTGTGTGTTTAAGGTATATAGTGATTGAAGGTATAGACCTACAGTGATTGGTGGGACAGAGGTTAGTGGAGTGGAGCAGTGGAGGGCGCACGGCGGGTTACATGCATGGGGACTGGTCACTGGGGAGGGGTAGGTAGGGGTAAGTAGGGTGGGAGGCGGCGGCGGGAGGGCGGATGGGGATGCAGGTGGATCTAATTACGTCTTGTTTTATGTAAATCAATTCAGAGCATCTGATGAAGCGTATCGCTCGTTTGAATTTCTAAACAGACGGAACAGTTACTCGATCCCCGCCACACACAGCCTGCCATGCATCACACCCTATTAGCCCCATCAACATCTCTATTTTATATATATATATATATATATACATGTGTGTGTGTGTGTGTGTGCGTGTGTGTGTGTGTGTGTGTTTATATATAAGGACTATTATAGGCCTAAATACACAAGTGCGAAATTTACACTGTTACGTCGTACAGGCTGAAAATTGCGACTTTTGCTATTATGAGCAAAGTCAATTATAGCGTAGACGCCGTAGAGCGTTCTAGTATTATTGGAGTTCTTTTGTGGTCTGTAATTCTTTTGTCTGAACTTGCCTTTGTCCCTTGACGTCGAATATGATCCCAAAGAATTCGATCTCGATGTCTGTGAATGGAGGAATGGCAATCACTGGCATCTGCAGAATTCAACCTTTGACTTAGATTTCTCTCAATCTCTTTCTGTATCTGCAGTACTCTCTGTGTCTGTATCTGTCCCTCTATCTGTCTCCATAGCTCCATATGCTTGTCTCTGGCTGTCTGGCTCTCTCTCTCTCTCTCTCTCTCTCTCTTTCTCGCTCTCTCTGTATGTCTGTCTCTTTCTCTGTCTGTCTTTCTCTTCCCATTTCCCTCCCTCCCCATTTCCCTCTCTCCTTCCCTCTGTCCGTCCGTTCTCTCTCTCGTCTATGGCTCTTAAAACACAACATTAGTCTCATGCATGGACATTATTCTCATTGCGAGAAGTCCGCCGACGACTCTTCCGCATATACCGATTGGAAAACGTATACTATAGGCCTAATGTACTATAATGCTATAGAATCTTTCCTGCTTGCGTTGGTTTCATTTTCAATCCTTAAGGGAATGGAGAAAAGTCTCTAATAAGGAAAGCTTTGACAACTTTCCGGTGGACGACCATTATTCTCAGGGCCGGATTAAGGAATGTGGGACCCTGTTCGGAAATTTTTTTGACAATCTTTGACCAAAAAGGACCTTTTTTAGTCGTTTGGTAACAATCTCTTTAGAATATACAGATTTTTTCCCTGCACAAATACCTGAAAATACCTGACGACCCTTTATTTTTAGTCGGCTGGTTGAAATTTTCTCACAATATACCAATTTTTCCATAAGAATTTTTTCTTTCGCATGTGTCGGGGCCCCCTAAAGTGTGGGGGCCTCTGTTTGGTCGAACGTGATAGCCAGATTTCATCAAAATATTTCAAGCAGAACAAGAGTTAGGCTATATGACTTTTAGTGAGGCCACCCACCCACCGTTTTTTGACGATTCAAAAACGAAACGCAACAAAAAGTAACAAAAATACGATTTTATTAAGTCTCATCTCGAGTAGGCCTAATTGCTATCAATTAAATAGCCTCGATATTGCCATATGATCATTATTATTACTATTTAGAAAAGAAACAGGGCACCAGCGTAGCTGCATGTCACTGAGAAGTCACTTGGCAAGATGACAATCAAGTTGATAAATAAGGAATCTGTCAGATTAATAATTGTGCTATTAAGGCAATGAAATTCAAATTTCCAAAAAAAAATTAAAATGGCAAAGGTGTCAGTGACAAACAAAATGTGTATTCAGACAACTCTTGAGCAAGATCCTATGAGCAACGTCTACTCTGATAAACAGTGAGAACGCAAAAATCAAGAGTTAAGCTGAGAGTTAAGAGATTTGCCGTGAATGAAAGGAGATCGGCTCAATGTTGATTGTCCTGGTTTCATTGAGAAAGCCAATGGACCCAAATCTCCGGATTTGAAGTTTTTGAACCCGATGGATTGATAATCAAATGCGGAGAGCTATGCTGGAGAAATATCACAATCTGCAACCAAAACCAAGAGCGGTAAGAAAATTGATGAGCGCATTGGAGTTGATATGGGAAGATTTGCCTTTGGAACGCATCAGCGGGGCTATCAAAAACTTCGCAAAAAGACTCAAAAGAACTTTTGGCACTGATGGTGGGCATATTGAACACAAGTTGTGAAGCACTATCAAGTTCATTTCACAACATTTATTTGAGATGTGACTTAATAAAATCGTTTTTTGCTACTTTTTTAAAATTGCGTTACGTTTTTGAATCGTCCAAAAAACGGTGGGTGGCCTCACTAAAAATGGTGTAACTTTTGTTGTGTTTGAAATATTTTGATGAAATCTGGCCATCATGTGTAAATATGAATTGTCTTTAAGGCTGTAAAATTTCATTTCAAAATTCGTACTTCTGGCCAAGAAATAGTCAAAAGCCTAGGGGAGTCTTTTTTGGCCCGCCCTGTATACTGCATATAGAGTTGCAGATCATAATTAGGGACACTGAAATAAGCTATATTTAAACTATAATTAATGCCATGTGCAATTGTGCATGCAGTCATGTTTTCTATAACTTCGATGAAAAAAGGAAATTATAATGCAAGCATTATAGTCCTTGATAATTAACTTTTATGTAATAAGTCTGTAAATGTGTATGCAAGCATGTATATAGTCATGTGAAGGCCGTATTTGGTGGTGGAGTGTTTGGATGTTTGAACAACCCCGCCAATGAAATGATTTAAAATGAAATAGGGTCTAATGCACATATAGGCCTACTAACATACAATGTATAAGAACTAAGGGAACAGCTAATTTTGAAGCTCTTATTTGTGTTAAATTTTACAATAGAGTCGATCACGACGATTATCTATAAACAGGGCTGTAATCAATGGTATAGCCTACGCGGGTATACGGCGTATATACTTATACCTCCGGGAAAAAACGGCATCGTATACTCACCGCGGAAAACCAGGGTAGCATATACGCGGGTATACAGCGTATAGGGCTATAGGTCTACTCACCTCACAAAGAGCGTGTGGTTATACGCACGAAAAAGGCAAAGGATGTTTAGATGTATTTTTCACGAAATCCGGAGCGAATGACTAAAAATAGGTCATCAGCTTTTTCGGACGGGAAAACGGGGATATGGGTAAATTTTTGGCCGGATGACTAAAATAAGGAAAAAAGGTCGTCAGATTTTTTGACTGGAAAATGGGAAAATTTTTGGGGCGAATGACAGCCGTCAGAAATTTTGGGCCCGAGAAAGGTCGGTTTTTCTCCCGGTCAGCATGTACTCACCTCAAAATTTACCAGTATAGCCCTGTCTGTAATCATTTGAGACGATGATCTAATCACGAAGATGATTTCATCGAGACGATGTCTAATCGTGACGATGATTTAATCGTCGTGATGATGATCTAATCATGATGATGATCTAATCATGATGATGATCTAATCATGATGATGATCTAATCACGACGATGATCTAATCACGACGATGATCTAATCATGATGATGATCTAATCATGATGATGATCTAATCATGATGATGATCTAATCATGATGGTGATGAGGAAGCTGCTAAAGTTCTGAATAATTCTTTCAGCAGATGATTATTTACACTGAAAGATTTGTGAACGTTCTTGAATCCAACGGAACGTTTTTACTAGTTTTTACAGAATGTTGGAAGCAGGGCTGTTTTAAAGGAATTTTTAGAACTGCACATCCTGTTCTCTCCTTTCTCATCATCCATGGTAAATTACTACCAATGTGAGGAAAATGACCTATTTTTTAATAGTTTTAACTGCACGAAACGTGACGGAAGTGCTTCTACAACTGCACGAATCCATTTGGAACTGCACATTTTGTGTAGAACTGCACGTTAAAAAAAGCCCTGGTTGGAAGAGGATTAGGCCTAACATAACTATAGTATTGTTGACTATAAGGAAAATGTGGTGGAACAACTGAAAAAGCTAAAAACTGCAAACAAGTCTAGTGTCTATAGCCATAGATTAACTATATTATTATAGGCCAACATATCTTACTTTTTACATGATGTGAGGGAAGCTATTGGAGTCAGTTGATTCGGTTGTCTGTCAGTTTGCTGCCTGCTCAAGATCGAGCAGACCCCCCGCCCCGGAAACAAAATCCTGGCTATGCGGCATTGAAGCATTGCATGCTTGGCTATAAGAAGAGTAAATATGAATTATAAATATTGAATGTATTACCTAACTTTGGATACCATACAGTTAATAATATTGTATCAATGGGTTTGCATTCCAGACCTGTTCACGCACATACACACTGCACAGTTGCACACACGTACTCACACATGCACTCAACACACACACATACTCACACATGCACTCAACACTGCTCTCGTGCTCTCCAGAAACTCTGCATGCAGCCGCGTTCGACGGCACGATGACTCGGTTGGAGAAAAAACGATCAAGTGACCAAGAAGTTGGAGGGAGGGAGAGAGGGAGGAAGGGAGGGAGGAGTGCAGTGGGGTTCAGTCAACCGTTTAGAATAAGGGACGGCGGAGGAGGAGGAGGACGGAGGAGGAGGAGATCGGTCGGTAGGGGAGGACACGGCGGCGGCCGCGGCCTCTGCAGTGAGTCGTCCGCCACCGTCACCGTTGAAGGTCTGCTCCGGAAACTGCATCGACGCATGCAGAGAGAGAAACGCGGGAAGTGTGCATGGCATTAAAACGACTTCCTAAGAAACAAATATTATACCTATAGTCATGATGCACGGATATAATATACGTATATATATGTGTGTGTGTGTGTGTGTGTGTGTGTGTGTGTGTGTGTGTGTGTGTGTGTGTGTGTGTGTGTGTGTGTGTGTGTGTGTGTATGAGAATGTGTGCATGTCTAATTGAGTGAATGTATAGGTCTACATGTGCGTTTGCCTGTATGTGTGTACGTATCCACGTATAAGCTTATGTATGTTTGTGTGCATGTATATATGTATTATATATATATATGTATACATGTATGCATGTTTGTGAATGTAGGCCTATGTGACTGTGCATGCATACATGTACGTGTGGGTGTGTGCGTGTGTATTTGTGTGTGTAGCATTCCTTCCTGCATTTAATTGTTATTAATATGCGCCACATACTGGTCCGTGGACTTGTCCATTTATCATCTTCTGACTACAGAAGGATAAACTTCCTGACTGCGTCTGGACGTAATAGAGTTGTTGTGTCATGACGGCTGTTTTTTTAACGCAGCGTTCTAATTGATGCAGTCAGCTCATATGACTGCTTAAGAAATCCCGTTGCTTCTGAACAGGTTGCAACAGGTGGCTGCCTATAATATATAGGGGGGAGGGTGACAACAGGACGTTCGTCGTCTTCTTAGCTTCTCACAAAATGTTTAGTCACTAACCCACACGAGACCGTCACTGCAGTAATAACTATTTATGTATGCTCTCCGGTTCTTGCATCGAAATTCTATAGGCCTATACTCTTTCTCGGCTAAATAGTTATACACCGAATCACGACTATAGTATCTGTATGCTATGTGAAGTATACATGTAGAATGTGTCTAACACATTAAGCTTTAGGAAAGTCAAGGTGAAGTCAAATAGTCCTAAGTTTGGGTAAGGTACCAGGTAGTCCCTCATATGAGTCCTGATGTTGGTCTTGTTCTTGAGACCAAAAGTCTTGGTACTGGACAGGTGTCTTGATTCCAAAAGTCCTAGTGTTGTTCTTCTCGGGTCTTGACAGCAAAAGCCTTGGTACTGGTTTTGCAATGGTCTTGAGGCAAAAATTCTTGAAATTAGTCTTGGGTCTTGAGAGTCGAGACTAAAGTCTTAGTATTGACCTTGATCTTGAGACCAAAAGTCTTGGTATCGGTTTTGTGTCTTGATTCCAAAGGTCCTGGTGTTGTTCTCAGTCTTGAGAGCAAAAGCCTTGGTACTGGTCTTGCGCAAAACCAGTACCAAGGCTTTTGAAGACCTGAAACAAGACCAACACCAGAAGCTCATGACTGTTGGTATCACCATTGCCACCAATTCCAAGACTTTTTGTCGACCATTGCGCAATGGTAGCCTAAAAATAACAATTAGATCTAAGCATGTTGAAACCGATTCATTAAAGGCTCTCCGGCGTCTCCGCTCTCATTTAGAATGGCAGACTACTTTAATTCAGAGATCCTCGGTGGTCGAGTGGGTTGGTAGCCCGCTCGCCGCGCCGGCGGCCCGGGTTCGATTCCCGGTCGGAGATTAATTTCTCGGTTCTTTACTGCGGGTGGCTCGGTCGCAATATAAAAACGTGGAGTAGCGGTGGTGAAGGATATCACCCTCAGGGTCGAAGCCATAACACAGCCGCTATATAAATATGCGATTACATTTACATTTTACATTTAATTAATATCACGTTTTGACTGCAACAGAGACCGGGAGTCGACGTAGGTCTGGGTCTACGCAGGACTACTCAACAGCCCTCTCTGCGTCGACCTGTCCTCACGTGCTGAGGACTCCACTGAAGAGCTTTTTGCTCTCTAGCCTACGATGCGACGATTCTGCCGCTCATAGACTCTCTACTTCCTGTTCGCTCTCATCAGATCTGTCATCGACCACTAACACCCTGGTTCGACTCTCACTGCCGCGCCATCCGTCGGGATGTCAGACGTCTGGCGCGTCGGTATCGCCGCACCCGTGACCCGGCAGACCGCCTCATCTGGATCCAACGCCTCCGGACGATGCACGGTGAGCTTCGTTCCAGGGAAACGCAATACTGGGAGGAGCTAGTCGCCAGGGTGGCACATAGCCCTCGACGTCTTTGGTCGGCTCTCGCTGGGATCCTCGGACGCCCCGCCGCTCCTCGCTCTCCTTCGCAACCATCTTTCACAGCCGAGTCAGCCGATGATTACCTGGACTTTATGACCGAGAAGATCGCCGTGACCCGTCGATCAACGGAAGGTTCTCCGCCTCCATCCTTCCCTTCTTCAGCCTCTGCCGCTACCCTCAACGAATGGCAGCCGATCCAGTCCGACGCTCTCAGATGCCTCATGATGCCCTCATCCAAGGCTCCACATCAAAGTCCTGCGAGCTGGACATTATTCCTCCATTCATTGTTAAAGAGTTTCTAGATGAGTTTTTGCCATTTTTACTACGGTATTATTATGCAATTCTTCGCTGGCTCGGGGTGTGGTTCCAGTTCAACACAAAAGAGCTCTGATTTTTCCCTCTCTTATAAGCGCCACGGTCTAGAGACTAGATCCAAGTGTTCCCTCCAGTTATCGACCCATTTCCAATCTCTCTTTTCTCTCCAAACTCCTGGAAAATGTATTTCGCTCCAGCTAGTTGACTATCTTGAAACCAACTCACTAATGCCCCTCTTCAATCTGGCTTTAGGAAATATCATTCTACTGAATCTCTTATTACTCGCTTACTTAGCCTACTGACGTCCTTGCCGCTGTTGATCAATCCCACATTACGGTACTCTACTTGTCCTGTTTGACGTCAGTGCGGCGTTCGACACTGTTGACCATACTATTCTACTCGATCGAGCGTCTGTCCAATTCTTTTGGCATTGGTGACTCTGCCCTAGGACCGGATTAAGAAATGTGGGGGCCCTGTTCGGAAAATTTTGGGGGATCTTCGGCCGAAACATCTTATGACTTTTTATAGTCGCTTAGCCGAAATTTCTTTAGAATGTACCGATTTTCCAGCAAAAATAGCTGCAAATGTCTGTGTTTTTAGTTGTTTGGTCGAAATTTCTTTAGAATATACCGATTTTCCAACAAAAATAGCTGCAAATGTCTGTGTTTTTAGTTGTTTGGTCGAAATTTCTTTAGAATATACCGATTTTCCAACAAAAATAGCTGCAAATGTCTGTGTTTTTAGTTGTTTGGTCGAAATTTCTTTAGAGTAGACCTATACCGATTTTCCCTGTCAAAAATAACTGCAGCTAGACGACTTGTTTTAGTCGTTTGGTCGAAATTTCCTCAGAATACACAAATTTTTCCTCAAAACTTTTTGTTCTCGCATGTGTGGGGGCCCCCTAAAGTGTGGGGCCTCTGTTTGGCCGAACATGTTGAACATGCCTTAATCCGGGATTCCGGCCCTGCTCTGCCCTCCTCTGGCTTAGTTCTTTCCTCTCTGATCGCTCTGTATCTGTGATCTTTGGGCCCGCACGCTCCTCCTGGACCTTTGTCCCCTACGGTCTGCCTCAAGGCTCTGTCCTGGCGCCGCTTCTATACATCCTTTATACTGCAGATCTATTGAACCTATTATCCCACAAGCTCATCAATACGCTGATGATACACAAACATTTGTCCACGGTTCTCCAAGTGTGTGTATATTCGTTTTAATAGAATTCAAACTGACAGACCGCAGAATGATTACAGAAAACAAGTTATACAAAATAACCCGCTTAGCACGACACGCAGGTCGGCTATTACCCCCTCCTCCCCAGTGGGAAACATCCGCCAAAACTAAGGCCTCTGATGTTACAGCTATCATCACGACAGATCTACATTCATATCTACAGCAACGACCGTCCCAAACAGAAGAGTCACTGAAAACTGCCGCCTCTTCACTGGTTGCAACTATCCTTGACGCCACTATGGAACTGAACCAATGGATGTCTTCTAACCGTCTCCGCCTTAACTCTGAAAAACCCAATTCATCTGGCTTGGTGGTAGAGTCCAGCTCCTCAACACGTTGTATCCAGATATCCATTTTTCGAATCTCTCGAACATGCTTCTATATATCGCCTGCGACAATTGCGTACTAGCCGCCACTCACTCTCCCTTCAAGCGGTCAAGGCGCTTGTCCATGCTTGATTTGCTCTAGAGTTGACATTGGAAACTCTGGCCTATGCTGGTCTCTCCTCTCTTAACCACTCTAAGCTTCAGTCAATACTTAACGCTGCTGCCCGCCTAATTGCTGGTCTTCCCAAATTCTCTCACATATCTGATTTTATTCGGAACACTCTTCATTGGCTTCCTGTACCTCAGCGCATTGAGTTCAAGATTCTGACACTTATGCGCAACTCTTCTCGGGGTAGCCCCCTCTTATCTTCGGGTATTGTGTAACTTGGTCTCCACTCTTCCTGGCCGCTCTGCCCTTCGCTCGGCTGCTAATGGCCTTCTATTTGTCCCGCGCATGCGTGGAGCTACGGCCGTCCAGAAACTTCGCATATGTTGGCCCTTCTTGGAACCGCCTTTGGGGCCGTCCATAAAGTACGTCACGCTATTTTTGACCATTTTAACCCCCTCCCCCTGTCACAAACTGTCACAAATCTCGGACCCCCCCCTAAAGTACGTCACACTTTCGAACAAATTTTTTTAAAATTAACACCTCATTAAAATTTAATTTAAAACACACGTCACTATTAAACTGTATTAAAATATAAAATTTCCACTTTAAGCGTGGTGTAATTTTGTTTTAATATACGATGACAAATGAAAGTGGGTATTTATTAGATAATACAATGGCTTCAATGGTATCATATATTTTAAAGAATGACGTAATATAATTGTTTATAAGTTCATGATAATAACGATTAAATTATATAAATATTACCTCTGAATCCTCAAAATTTTGTATTATAATAATTATTGTAAAAAATTAAATTCCGAATTTGTCGCTCAGTGACATAATTATTGCAGCGGACAACATAGAAATAATAATACTTCCGGCATGACGAAAGCAAGGCTATACATAAAACAAGGCTTCGCAACAGCATACTAGCGCTCCTAGCGAGAGGAATCGCGAACAACACATTCAGGAGATACGCATTTCATGCTTTTTTGACATAAAACTAATTCAAATGTTTCACAAAATTTCTGAAAATTATTTTTAAAGCTATTAAATTCTACTAAAAAAATAATTTAAAAAAATTAGAAATAATTTTTTTTTAAAATAAATGTGTGACGTCACACATGGCCTGACTTCCCCTCCCTCTGTCACAAACTATGCATATTCGTTTTATTCAATAAACAACAGACAGAACGCTGTAGGTTTACATTAACAGTATGGCTGCTTAAAGCTTATGGTCAAAATAGTTAGTACATGTTTCTGAATAACATTCTTGGGATAAAGTTTAACGAGTCTTTATTGGGGAGGATGAAATTGTGAGCTCTTTCCCTAAAGTTATATAATGGATCACGTTGTAGTGGAAAGAGGTTACGGAGGACATGAAGTTCGTTTCCAAGAACAGCTTTTAAAAGCACCTTATCAGCCTCTTGAGCTAAAGTTTCTGCTGTAAGTGTATCAGGATGTAAGTAGCCGGTGTCATGAAATAAAGTCTCCCCCGATACAAAGTCTCCCCCCGAAACAGAGTCTCCCCCTGGCTGAAACTCTGCATTGGAAGAAATTTTCTGAAGTAAAAGTATTATATGTTTTCTTGTTATATAATCTGGCAACGTAAACTAACCGTTTAACCTGCTCATCTCTAAATTTGATGCAACTGTAGCCAATTTTACGCTGAACGGGGGAGACTTTATTTCGTTTACGGCGGAAATATTCTCTTCCCCACGGAGACTTTATTTCAGAATATACTCTCCGGGGGCGAATTTATTCTGGAACAGATCCTCCGGGGGGAGAATCTGTTTCGAAATAAAGTCTCCGGGGGGAGACTTTTAGGGGGTAGACTCTGTCACGCGACACCGGCTCGTCTAAGTTTGTTCATGAGGCCCTCAAGACGGGATTTGTCCAATCCACTAGCCAGACCCCACCATGCAGGAGAGGCATACATAACTCTTGATATGATAGTAGCTCTAGTAATAGTTTGTAGCTCTTGTATGGAAGCCCCATGACTCCATGAGCCTTGAGGGTTCTGATGGCATAGAGTGAGGCAGTACCAGAGCAGATAATCTTGTTGATGTGGTCTGTAGCTGTTACACTTTCTTACACCCCCTCCCCCTGGAGCGTGACGTACTTTATGGACGGCCCCTTTCTCACAAGCTACGTTCTGAGCTTCTTGGCCTTTCTTTTCCCCTGTTTCGTAAACGCCTGAAGACTATACTATTTGTTAGCGGGAGCACTAACTTGGGTCGGGAGCACCACTGAATCTGTGAGCGGCGCTATATTATAAATGTTTCAATTAAAATTACAATTACTGTTTGTTATTTATACTGCGATATCACTCTCCACTAAGACTCCACAATCCACACACGCGCAGATTTAATTGACTACGAATTTGATTTTGTGCAGCGTCGGTGATAAAGCTGGTTTTCCTAGCGCAGCTTTTGTGTGGGGTTAGGACATTTAGTTGCCACTGTAGAATGTACTTACTTACTTTAAATTACACAGGATTCTGAACTCTGAAGGTGCGCTGCACAGATGTTGATAAAATAAAGATCGATCCCTGCTGGCCATCCCAGAATGCAAAAAAAGGAAACATGGAAAGAAACATACTTTGAGAAAGAAAATGTCGACAAACGGTGAGGTGGGTATGAAAAGTTGAACAAAAGTGCTCTTTCGGCTGTCCTTTTAAAACACTTTACGTTCACTTTACAGAAACCGTTATTCGCTTATATATTTATTTGAAGACATTTGAAATCGTAGACAGCCTATGAATGATTATCATCCGCAGTTACGGAATAGCCAAGACATCGACGCAATCTGACGTGTTTACGTACACGGTCAAATGTTACTAATTTCTTTCTGAGGTTTACTAACTGTTTCTGATGTAACTGTCTGGTTACAGTACGTCTAGTATTCGAAATATGGCGAATCAACTCTGCTGTTTTGATAAATGATTTAAATAGATTCTTTGTGTTCGCCTGCTAACATACTTTTCTATGATATTGGCGACGTTGCATGATATGGAATGAGTGATCAAAGCAGAAGCGACTTTTTATCGTTCGCCGTTTTATAGGCTTAATTATAGTTGTCTAAATGAAAGCTGACAGAAATTTGACTACACACAGATAGCACTTACTGATAATGTCTTTTAGTTAGCAATATAAACTGTCATTTGGTGTAACACCTTTAGTAACGTACACCTTACAGGAATGTGAAAATCTTAAGTGATCAATGATCATGGATGTTGTACTTGAAACTTGACTGCAATGATGAGTTATTGAAGATTCTAGCAAGTTGTGAGTCTTGTGACCTAAAACTAAGTACCGGTACACTTTTATGTATTTTCATTAATTCATTTCAAATTTTTTTATAGCACCCATTCATGAAACCTAGTCAAGATTTGCTCCTAGCCCAACTGCGCCGATACATATTAGATTTCAGGTACTTGTAAAATTTATTGGCATTATTTCTAAGGAGTAAGCACATCTCCAAACGGATGGGCCAACAATCATTGTCCTAGTTTCTAATGCATCTCCCTCAATTATGAATTATGGACATGTCTGGTTAATTATAGAGAGTTATTTACTCTCTTGCTTATTGATTTCAAGGAACTTCTGTCTTTAATACAATACTATTAAACTTCTTGATAGACACACTCATCTCAGGTTCAAATTATTCATTGGGATATTTGAGAAATAACTGATCGCTTAGCTGGTTTTGATTTACTGATCTGTTTGTTTTCTTTATGACAGCCTTGATGAACTGATATAAAAAAATCTAAATTTAACTGCGCTACATTTCCTGTCATGTCCTACCGTCGTCGAGACGACCGTCGACATTATGACAGTAACAGCAGTGACACAGAATATTCAGAACCAGATGAAAGTCGCAAAAGCTGTATCAAGAGATCAAAGTATGATAAGAATTTAATTACTTGTATTTGATGAACTTTTAGATTACAATTGTAAGTTAAATCATTTGCACCTGTACAGTTATGATTTGATTTAGTTTAGGTTATTTGTTCAGTATATTATTGTTAGCATGAAATTTTAGGATTGTCAGACGTGTGCGTTTATCATTGTATACGTATAGGAATGGCTGTGCATTTGTGCAAGTCTTTCTCCAGCTGCTGAATTTGTTCCTGGCATTTGTGTCAGTATGTGACAGGATTCTTAATCGAGTGCATTTGAAGCAAATATGCTTGTTATTGAATCATGCCTGTACTAAAAGCATATTGTATTGTAGGTAGCACATTTTTTAATGTTTTTATGCCATGTACAATTTGTTAGCTACTGCTCTTTACACAGTTGATTTTAGTATAATTGTCACGTTTTGATGTAAGATCGACTAGCAATTTTTTCCTCCTTGGTCAAGCATCAAGTAAAGGAGTTGACTACAGTTTTCAAGCAGCTCGTTTGTTCATAATAATTATATACGGTGTGTTCCATGTTGCTTCCGGTGTCCTTGAACTGCAATGTAAAACTATTAGAATATATCGATTTTCACTGATTCTTTCAGTTGAGTTGTATGGACTCTGTTTACGAGACCTGCTTTTGTTCATTTATTTTTCATTCATTTTATTTATTCAATTGTTCAATATGTTTATTTAACCTCTCTTTATGATACCTACTCTTTAACATTCCTAGGCCAACACTAACTAAAGAAAACACTTCTGTGGATGGGTTGCATATAACATAATTGGCAAAGTTTGGTAAGATGCAACTTTATTAGCAGGACTTCATTTGTTACGTGCCTTTGTGTTTTCTAAGTTAAAATTAAACTTTGTATTTTGTTTAGTTCAACCAGTACTCCGAAGAGCAAGCCCTGTCTTGTTAAGAGAATGTCATCAGGCGAGACAAGCGAGACAGAGAGCGTGGCAAATGCTAAGGATATGCTAGATGACAAAGATGTGGCTGGTCACGTGGATCTCCAAGGTGGACAGTTCTCATTGTCGCTAAATGTCACCAGAAGTCGCCTTCGCCTTAGTCCAAACCCACGTGAGTTGGAATTTATCCGAGGGTCATGGCTCGTAGGTCAGATTGAATTTTAGAACTCATTATTATTAGAGAAAATGATCTTCATCCAGTTGATAATATACTGTCGAGGGTGTTGAATTCATGTTTCTCAATTAAATTAAACACAGTTAAAGTAGTTCCATAAAAAATGTTAGATGTGATAAATCGCCTTTTTGATATCTGAGGTGGTATTGTGGTCACAATGCCACTGTGACGTCCTGTTTGGAATGTTTGAAACAGGTCTGCTGCTTCACCCGTAAAATTAATTATATTTGAATTTCTTGTATAAGTTTGTTTTATAAGAATTACCGCTGTCTTAAGACAGACCTTATATATTTCGGTCAATCTTAGATAAGAAACCTGGTGTCTATTTTGTGTGATCTACTGTAACTGTTTGGTTTGTTGGTGCAGTTCAGAATGCTACGCTGTCACCCGTTGCCCGGCAACCATCAAGTACCTCGACCGCTTCCTGTGTCTCGAATAACTTCAGCATCGCTGGCGTTCGAGTCACAGACAGAATAACTCTTGTTGTTGATGACACGCGTTTTGTGGTCGAACCAGATATATTTCGCATGTATCCAGACACTATGTTGGGAAGGTACATTTGATACTAGTGTTCTCTGTATTTGTGTTAGTCTTGTAAACTGCGTATTGCACCTGAATGACAAACTGCAATCGGTGACTACAGAGATGAATACAGCATCTTGAAGTTGGCATAAAATTAGGATTGACAAGAAGTTATGGTCTATAGAGTATGATGCATGAAGTAATATCAAATACAGTGTCTGGTAGTGTGCACAGGTAGCACATTTTTCAATGTTGATATGCCACATACAATTTGTTAGCTACTGCTCTCTACACAGTTAATTTTTGGATTTCAGTATAATTGTCACGTTTGATGTAAGACCGACTAACTTACCATCCTACCACTTGAACATTTCTTGTCTTTTGCTGTCTAGAATGTTTTCCTCGTCTCTTGATAACAACTTCACTCGACCGAACGATCGAGGAGAGTTTGCTGTGGCCGATGGAATTTCGTCGACAGTCTTCAGAGCCATTCTGGTTGGTTGGCTTTTATTCTTGACATGTTTTTATGCTGCTTTTCATGTAACATGATCATAGGATATATGCAGAAGCATTGAATCTACGTTGGTTTGTTCTGTGACAAAGGCTGTTAACACAAACATGTTTTGGATGTATCAGATAAGAAGGATTGTCATCAGTGATGAGTAAAGCTTCAAGTTTATGGAGTATTTTTCAAGTCTATGGGGTATTTTTAAAGTCTACATGGGATATTTTTCAAGTCTATGGGGTATTTTTCAAGTCTATGGGGTATTTTTAAAGTCTACATGAGATATTTTTCAAGTCTATGGGGTATTTTTGAAGTCTATGGGGTATTTTTAAAGTCTACATGGGATATTTTTGAAGTCTATGGGGTATTTTTCAAGTCCATGGGGTATTTTTCAAGTCTGTGGGGCATTTCTGGAACCATACTTTGGTATTTGCAAAAAGGGGACATTGTTGCAGGTGAGAAAAGTCATTCAGTACTGGACAACTTTATGGCAAATTGCTGTTGTGTTCCTATTCATGTCTGTTTGCAGGATTTGAACCTCACTGCTCATTGAGCTTAGTGATTGATGAGGAAATGTTTCCAATTTTGTTGGATTGTCTGTCATCTTGTTGCTATTGCTGTCCTTCATTTCCTTCATTCTGAGTTGATTCTTCAATGAATTGTCTTCATTGTGTTCATTGTCTGTAGGACTACTATAAGACTGGAATTGTTCGTTGTCCACCAAGCGTTTCCATTCAGGAGCTGAAGGAGGCTTGTGATTATCTTCTGGTTCCCTTTGATGCTTCTGTCGTCAAATGCCAAAACCTACGTACGTCGTTTCTCACATAGTTTAAGTTGACTGAAATAATTAGAAAATGTAGCATTTAGGTAAAAAATACTTGTCAGCAATTTTATTGAAGAAGAATAAAAAAAAGTATTCCTTCAGTTCAATCCTTTAATTAAAACTTTAATGATTTTTGACTGAAAAACAGCCCACGCAATATTTAGCTGGCCAGCAGCTGGCAACTTTTCCTAATGGGTTGTATTGGTTGGTGACAGATTGTCAGTTAACACAAATTGCAGAATTTGATCCCATGCTTGCATAAACAAAAGGTGACTTGCTGCTGCATACTGCCATGGCTGTGTATTTCTGTGGTATTTAGCAGTGCTACTAATTTGTAACCTTTAGCGTCACAAATGAAAGCAGATTAAGTTGCTCTTATAGAGTGTGACTTGATTAGGGCTTGAGCACTACTACTCCAATATTAAAATCTTTTTTCAATGCTGCAATTCATGACAACAGTTGTAATTGGTTTTTAGTAACAATAGGACTGGTGGTTAAATGGAATATGTCATTGTTCTGTTGTAACAGGTGGTCTTTTGCATGAGTTGTCAAATGATGGTGCTCGTAAACAGTTCAACCTGTTCCTTGAGGACATGATTTTACCCGAAATGGTGGTAGCGGCTCAGGTAAGGAAATGGTCTCACCTGCCTGCAAGGCATTGTGGAGATATGATCTCTTTTCTAATCATTATTTTCTTAACATCACTGGTCAGGATGTGATCCACATGGTTAAACTGAAGCACAGTTTTCATTGGTTTTCTGGAACCACATGTGTAATAATTCTATGACTGTGCACTGCAAAGTGGTGATATCATGGAACTTGTGAGCTCTACTTATGAAGTTTACACATGCAACTTAATTAAGGCTTAGAAGTGGAACAGAAATTTAGCGGTGCTACTAATAGTTTAATTTTAACTGTATAACATAGTAGGTAATGAATGGCTTTGTTTAGCCATATGCTAAGACACAATCATTACCAACAAAGCAGCCTTGTTAGAAAAGTGGCTTAGTTTGTTAGCTTCTGACCATGACCACAAGCAGGCTTTGTCTGTATTCAGGCACCATGTCTTGCAGTTTGTTCTGTAGTTATTTTTATATAAACTGTGCATGGCTAAAGCAGTTACTGTATTAGGTGCTGTAGCTTTTGGACCATGACTTTTTATTTAGTCACTGTATGAATGTAAGCAAATATTATTACTGACTTGCTGTGGTTTGTTTGTTGGGATGCAGCACGGTGACCGAGAGTGTCATATAGTGATTCTGACGGATGAAGATGTGGTTGATTGGGATGGCGACTACCCTCCACAGATGGGAGATGAATGCCCTCAGGGTAACCTTCATATGCACTTTCCAATTATACTTTAACATTCCGTTTGATGGAAATTTTAAAAATAGAAATTAATCAGAATTTTTTAATTTAAGATGTTTTCTGAATGTGCAATGAAACTTGTGTTATGGACTTCTGATTTGTGCTTTGGTATGTCAACACCAACCTGTGTCACGCTGACGGCTTATATATATATCGTTTAATGGGCAATTTTTTAAAATTATTGTTTCTTACAAGTTTAAAGTCCATATCCCAGGCTTTAAATGGGGTGGGGTTGCTACTAATTGAAGTCATTTTAGTTAATTTGGTAGGATATAGTTGTGGTTTAAAGACAAATATAATGTGATGTGTTTATAATATACATTTGCAGTTATACACAGTACACAGATGTATCGCTTTTTCAAGTACATTGAAAACCGTGATGTGGCCAAACAAGTCTTGCGCGACAGAGGCCTGAAGAAGATTCGACTCGGAATTGAAGGTGAATGGAGACCTTTGCTTATTTTTTTAATTCATCAGAATGTCACATTTCAGAGATTTATATAGCACCACTTCAAGACCTCAGAAGCGCCCGTGACCCAACCTTGGCTACAAAGAACAGTCTAAGAGTAGAGTAGAACGAGGTCTCAAGACATCAGACATATTTCCAAAGGCAACCGTTTCAGATTAGTTTTGCTCTCGATTAGTCTACTAGTTTTGGAAAAAAATTGCAACACTGAGTTTTTATTATACAGCTTGGTATATATTTGTTTCTTTGAGAAATGCACATTAAGATGCTTGCTTTCCAGTTACTCTGAATTTTGACAGA
The DNA here is from genome assembly GCA_949752735.1 of Lumbricus terrestris. Lineage (NCBI taxonomy): Eukaryota > Metazoa > Annelida > Clitellata > Crassiclitellata > Lumbricidae > Lumbricus > Lumbricus terrestris. The sequence goes on along the minus strand of OX457036.1, from coordinate 80,880,336 downwards.
TAAAACGAGGTCTCACTTTATATCAAATGTTCAATGTATTTTCTAAACATTGTTAAAATTAGATGTGAAATTTAATTCCAAAATAGAAAACTACGTAAGAAGCAATTTATTTTGCAGGTTGCATGTACCAATTCTAATTGGATTTGTTTCTTATGCAGGTTATCCAACTTATAAAGAGAAAGTGAAGCGCAGGCCAGGAGGCCGACAAGAAGGTATACAAACAAGGAAGTCTAATATATATTTGAGCTTATCCTATGCTTCCAATTTAAACCTCTTTTCCAAGTCGGATGTGAAGATAACGGTAGCACTGATCAAAAGTAGTGCACCTGTGTCTCTTTGATGGAACTGAAGAACCTATAGTAATTTTCAGACTACAAGTCACGATGTAAAAATAGCATTTCTTTGTGAAATCTTGACTTAAGTTTTTAAGTTTCATGATCAAGGGTAAAAAGGCGACTGATCAGGTCTGTCCTTCCTTCATGGTTCAGATTTAGGCAACCATCTCCCTCCTTTGTGAAATCAACTAATTTAAATTAGTCTTCTTTTGCTTTGTCACAGTAAATCAATATTATTTTTAATTCACTAGTATGATTTTCATGCAATCCTTTTTATACAGATGTTGCCTAGTTATGAAGCTTATATGACCGATGTAGTGTAAGAGAATTACAAGTCTAGCTATAAACCCTGTCATTTATTGGAGCTACCCTGTGCAAGTGTGCATGCTGAATTGTCAAAGTATATTATGTTTAGCTGTTCTGGTTGTGTTGCAGTCATCTACAATTACGTCCAGCGTCCATTCCTTCACATGTCCTGGGAAAAAGAGGAAGCCAAAAGCCGACACGTTGACTTTCAATGTGTCAAAAGTAAATCCATCACGAACCTGGCTGACCTCACTGGAGAACCAGAAGCTGCTGCAGCTGGAGCTGCCCTGGCTGCACCCCCAGACGAGTTTCCCATTCCTGCGCTGCCTGCTTTAGCTAACGAACCCTACCCTAATGGACCGCCTCCTCCCGAACCTCTGGAGAACGAATGACTCTGCCAACTGAAAGCTCTGTGTTTTTGTATTACCTGAAGTATTTTTTTCCACAAATAACAACATGATCAAGCATCTTACCATTATATTTTATTAATGCTTTAGTTTGACACAGAGCTCGTGGTTTGTGCTGGCTGTTGGCATAAACATCCGCCATGCTCCTCTTGTTACTGAAAGAAATACCTGTGGCTGTATGAGCAAGACCTGCTCATCTTTTTAGGTACTTTGCTAAAGTAAATTGAAGAATTTCTGATTGAACAGCATTTATAGGATAAATCTATTAAGATTGGAATACCTAACTAAAATTTGAACTAGAGAATGTTAAGTTGGCCAAGGGATGGTCTTATATTTAAATTCTAGGTGTGGAAGAATTCAAATTTTTAAACTAATTTTGACTGCTTGACTTTAGATGTTCTACTCTTTTGTTTTAGAGGCATAAGTTTTAACTACCAGTAAATTCACTTGTTTTGCTTATACACTATGTAAATTTAGCCCATACACTTGACTTAGTGAAGTGGAACAGCCAGTGCCTGCTGCAGAAGGTCTGTTTAATAACCAATGCTTCTTCTCTTGCAGCATCCAGACAAGATTAGATCTGAATTTATTGAATACAAAACCAATTACTGCTACGAGTAGTACTAAACCGTAGAAGACAGTCCTAACGGTAAAACCAAAGACAAAAGGTTATCAGTTCATTGATTTGTTCTGTGGTGCATATGTATACTTTATTAACATCCTGTCCTCTTCCGAGACTCTTGGGCTTTTGTGTATGGACAATTTTGTTGGCTTCTTCATTTCAACTTGGCTGCTTTACTAATAAATCTATTTTGAGTGCTTCATGTGTTTTTTTCAGTCTTAATAAAAATTGCAGTCTCATGTCTGTAAATCGCAAGGCCGTGGCTGAAGCGCTTAACTCATGGTATGACGTCCATATCGCGTTCTATTCCAACGAATTTCAACTGCTCTGTAGGTCCATATCTACAAGAAAGAAACAGAACTAGTACTAGTCCTTGTACTATGTTACTGGAAAATCCTAAGCAGTTGTAGCCTATGCTGAATGTCATTCTTGCAAATGCGTCAATAGGAGAACATGATCATGAATAAGAACAAATGACGAAAATATAGCTGCAACAGTGAAAGATGCATGCATAGAAAAATTGAAATTGATGTGTTAAGAGGTTGGAGAATTGTTCAGCCACTGCTGTAGCAAGTCGCCACATCAAACCAACAAAAGGACACCTTTTACACTTCATAACTTCTCATTTACGTACTCATTTACTGACCGCAAAACGAGGGCTACATGGGATATATCGTGGATCTAGGCAAGACACACAAAAATTTGAAAATGGTTATAGCAGAGATCAATCAGCTAATCTAGCCAAAACAGTTTTAGATTCATAGCTGCAAAGTTTCTGTCAGATGTTGAGTTATGCAAACTAAATTTGTTGATTTGAGTAAATTACCTGTAATCAAAGAAGAGTTCCTCGCCTGCTTGTATCGCACGTTTGGCAAATATTCCGATTCTGTGATCTCCGTTGACCATCATCACCTTTGCGTAGCAGTTTGGATTGATCGAATGGTTGGCAAAACGAATCTTATTGCCTTTCCGTGTTGCATCAACCACGAAGTCTAATGAAAATATTGAATACAGAAAGAAGAACATGTCAAAATATTTAATACAGAAAGAAGAACATGTCAAGAAGTACCATAGACAACTTACAACAAGATCTGCAAGAGCAATGCACATTGAACAAGTATAAAAGGTTAGATTAACACACTAGTTGACCAAATTTGAAACCGCTTGCACATTGGCAGTGCCAGTTCCAAGCCTGGAGAAAAGAGGAGGGCAACACAGATCATCTTTGATATGACAGCATTGTTAAACAGCAACAAGCACTAGTTGTATGGGAACAACTCAATAGACGTAGAATCGTTTGCCTGAGGTGCTAATGAAACCACAACCATCCAACAGGACATAGCCTCTAATCTTTCAACTTGCCTCACTTACTGGTCACTTCAGGATGGAGGACTGAGTTGGAGTCGGATGGCATGGCAATGCTGGGATAGTTGCAAGCCCAGCTCAATTTCGGTAACTTAACTATGCATTCCATCATTGTATCAACAAAACCATTAACCAAACAATCCCTTATACTTTACTTCAATAAACAAAGGAACTATCTTAATCTTTTTGGCATCAACCCCTAGTCGAGTCATGTAATGTGTACTCTTCACCAAATCCTTCCGGTTACATGTAGGTGAAATATCAGTTCTCCATTACACAGTCTTGTCACAAACTGAGAGTACATAGTAAATCATTCACGCAAAATACTAGTTATCAGTTTAACTGAATATCATGCTAAACTTCTGACCAAATTAGTAGACCAACAACTAACAGGCTGCACCAGATTTAAGGAGGTACCAAAACATGATGATGGTCAGTGATTGCTGACACCTTTAAGCATTATTACTAGTTTACTACTAGTAAGTGACACTGTGTCACTCTCTACATCAAGATTTGATTTGATTGACCATCATCTGTCATACAGGTGACAAACCAGTAAAAAATCCTATCTATATTTTTGATGCAAAGTTTAGCATTAATTTTGAGCGCTGCCAAGGTTGTAAATAAGGTAGGCTCAAATTGTCGCAGCACTTTCAAGCATTAAATGTCTCAATCACCATAAGTTATACCAAGTCTTGAAAGGAGGCATAAAGTTCTGTTAGTGTTGGATGAATGCAGCCAAGTGTTGAAAAAGTCAACATTTTATGTTCTCCCAAGATTTGCATTTCGTAATTGATGCTGGAACAGACTACCGGTGACCACCTTTGTTTTAACCAGTATTCATGGTAAACGTTTTCAAGTTAAGCGTAATCCACTGCACAGATTACAATGTAACAGATTACATGACTGTTACTTACAAATTATACCATATGGTTTCAGCAGAGACTCTGACATTCACATATTTTAAAATCAGAATCAAATGAAGAGAATGTTCTGGAAAAGCAAGGAATCGAAACACTGTACCACTGTTGAGGTTGAAAAGGAAACTGCACATGTATCTGTCGTAGACTTTGCCTCTTCTATCTGCCTCGTCCTGTGTTATAACCTACATAGACGGCAGCATCCACAATGTAAATAAACTTAATGTAATACATTGTTCAGCCTAGCAATTGTACCGTATAACTTGCAAACAAGCATTTATTAGTCTATTAGTTTATAGAATCACCACACAACACACAAATCAAGTAATGACAGTTTGCCTGTAACATTTCAAGTTCTCACATCAAGAAAGGGAAATGGAAAAGGACAAAAATGTCTCAGTGCGTATCTAAATAGACAACTTGTGTAGTTATGTAGTATCACTGAAAATATTGTTTAGCTTTTGTTTGTGTTTTAGCATTATTTATTTTTCTTCAACCCCCCATCTTTCTTTCATACAGACCCAGTAAAGCAGAAATTATGACAAAACAAGAACAGATTATATATATATATTCATTATTCAAACATTGCCTCAGGCATCATTTCATCTCATAATTAATGGTATTGCTGAATGTGTTATCTATGAAACTGTTAAACTGTTACCACCATCAGGTCCATCCCCTCACCTTTCACAATGTCAAAACACATTTTCTAATCTGTTCATTAATCAATAAAATAACAATAATCTCTATTGCCAGTACTACTGGCTCTTATTCTGATCCTTGGCCATCTTTATACAGGTCTCCTAAGGGTCATTTGTCATTCCATGCAACTGTCAGTTGCCAAAATGCACTCAGAACTCATTACTCGGATAAAGCAAGTCATGACAACGCATTCCTAGGAGTTAGTTGGCACAACTCATCACATGAACCTGACCAACTGCAGAGAAGTTCCGAGACTGAATTTCTCTTCATACTTACTTCACCACAATATTCAGAGATGAAGTCATTTTTCTCACACGATTCTTTCAGAAATATGCCCCAACCAGCAACATCTGAAGGAGCCAGCAGTAAATGCTAAAACAAACCAACACAGCAATATGCAATCATTCAGACTCTAACCACAAGAGTGTATGTTTTGCAAGTTAATTTGGTGGTCAGTCAGACACAAAAACCAACAACTAGTTTTAGTAACGTTTGCTGATCCAAAGTTGTATCAGATTGCGTTGCAACAACTTGATTGATAATAAACAAATATAATAATAATCAAACGAGACTGGCAAACCTATAAAGATCTTTGCTTAAGTGTCAAGTTATATAACAAGACCTTGCAGAATATCAAATTTTGGAAATTTTTCTAAAAACAGTATGCAAGTATAAGCAACAATATAACCAGATCATTCCTTCATAAAAGATATCTGCATAAGGTTCAGCTGCATTGTGGTTGATACATCAGAGCTTTTATTCAAACTGAGAATTTCTTGTAAAAATTGAAACAATTAGAAACATGTCAAAGTCTGATTTTAATTATTCGTTTCAAAGTACCTTTCTCAAACCTCTCTGAACGCCAACATTCTTGCAAGATATTTTGGCTGTATCAAACTGATCTGTAAAAGACAAAAAACAAAACATCATAACTGATGAAAACTTTAAAAATATAAAAGTATACAAATAATGCTACCCTCTTGCAACATTTTGTCTTGTTGTCAGTCTGGTCTGGCTTTAGACAAAACTGTTTATTGCATGGAATAGTTTAAATCATTCACACAATTTATCTGACAAAGAAACGTTTTTCCTCATCTAATTATTCCCTCTCAATTCATTTTCTACTCACTTAAACTTGTCTAAAATAAATGCAAAGAAACCCAAGCAGAGATTTCAAACTGACCCATTTCTCCTGTAGATTCCATTCAAAAACCAATTCTGACCTAACAGTATCTAGTCACATGTCATCTAATAAGTAGCTTAAATGGCACACTGGATCTAACACCAAGGTGTCCAAATATATGTTTGGCTAAAAAAACTCCGACAAAACTGGGGTTAACTACGAACAATGACATGCTTTCATACCCACAAGAAACATGGAATAAAAAACAATAGAAACAGGCAGCACAACTCCACGCATTCAGATGACAAACAATTGGTCAGAAGCGGAAATTACCTGCTCCACATATCTGGCACAGGTCAGGGTCACACTCACGGACGGCCATGAAGCAAGGACATTGCTTTGTGTTGCACTGCGCCTTACAACGACAGCCAGGAAATCGATTCTGACCTGCAAATCATAATCGTAATCATAAATTTATATAGCGCCATTTCAAGAGAAATTCCTCAGAAACTTCGTAAATACATGCAATGCCAAAAACGTAACATTTTAAACATTTGATAAGCTACATTTCACCAACTCTACTTGCAACATACCAGTATGCTATCAGTCGCATCAATCAACATTTCTAAAGTTCTACATTTTTTTCGACAATTGCATAGTAAAAATAATTATTATGCTGTGGTGTAGCAAGGATGATGCAAGGAAGGGGGTGAGGATAGCTTGAAGGTCATTGAACAACTTAAGATATGCTGATGATACAACACTACTGGAAACTGACACTACTGCGGGAAAAAGAGGAACTGAAAGAAAACATCAGAAAGCTAAAATTGGAAAGCGAGAAAGCGGGATTGTACTTCAACATAAAACATGACTTTAACACTATAAAAAAGAGCTGCATTGGTTTGTTCTAGTACACTCCAGTCATTAAAATGTCAAAGCACTTTTACATTTTATATGATTGTAACTATCTTAATAACATTTGCATTTAAAGCATTTAATAAGCAACTGCACGGCACTCACAGTCCAAACTGCACTGGCAGAATTTCTCACAGAAGTTCTGCACTTGAATACATCGACAGGATTCGTCGCAGCGCTGGCCAGGATGGTCGCATGGAATGTAGTTATGAACATGGTGCGACGAACTGTCGCGCTTCACCTGCACCTTACGGAAATGCACCATCGACCACAACCTACCACAACATTCAATCGTTTTTATTTACTGCAAACACACTTTAAAATTTCAAATGCCAAATAGTAAATCTAGCTGGTCATGTCGCCTGTCAAAGTTTGAAGCAGAATGGAAACATTAGGGTCAGAAAATTATATAGATAATAAGCACAAAATGAGTAAAATCAAGACTTGATTTAAGGGGAATGCAGCCCTTAAAACTAAGTAGTAAGGCATACAAAACGAAAACTCATAACTTTACTACATAGGGACACCAAACTCAAGAAGCTATATCAAATTGCTATGATAAATTAGAGTTTTTGTTAAGGCTCATGCCAGAGAATTGCAAACCATTCAACCGTCTATAGTTTGCGTATATTGATTTAGCAAAGCGAATAAAATGCAAGTAGCAGCAGTCAAGGTGACAAGAGAATCAACCTCTCTAAGAGACAAAAGTAAACTCAAACCATGAAGTTATTTTTAGAGATAAGAACAGTTCCATCACACATATATGTCATTTAGCATCAATCGTAATTAAATTAACTAAAATAGCAATCCGCATATTATCAGACAAAAAAGATTTGCCAACCGGGTCTTTTTCTTCTTCTTTCTTGGAGGCTCCTTTTCTTCCTCAGCAGATGCATCTGGCAGAGCAATATGTGCTGCCTCCTTCTGAGCAAATTCATAAACCTAAAAAAAATCAAATGACAGTCAGGATACTACAGAAAGTTTTAAGCCAACAACTAATATCAACAACAACATCATTGCCTACTTTCTAAATGCCAATTCTTTGCCTATTTTCTAAATTTATGCCAATTCTTTGCAGATCCATTTATGACAAAGGGGGAATTTTGCCTGACAGGCATCACAATGAATGGACTGTAAGCCACTACAGTGCAAATCATTTAACACGAAATGCAAGTCAATAGTGTGAATAATTCAAGATAACCCAATTTTGTCTTAACTGTTTATACAATCCCAGTTTGGCGCACCAGCTAAATTAAATTTGGAATTCATATACGCCAACTGTTGTATACAAGAACTACATTATGAAAAAGGGGACGTGGTGGTGTAGTGGTGGCGTCGTTGCCTTGAAGCCGGAAGGTTCGAGGTTCGAATCCACCTTGCCGCGTAAGGACCTTGGACAAGTTCTTCCCTCACAATTGCTCAGCGCTTCGGCGTGAAACTCCGATTCAGTGTCCGCTCTGCATTCGGGAGCGCCTCTGAGTAGAGAGAGCTTGAAGGGGCGCTATAACAAGTGCACATACATACAAAGATTATACGTGTATTGGAGGCACGTAATTCAAAAGCTCTTGAGTTTTCTACGTTTTGGAGAAAAACTATAAGTTGCTTAGCACAGAAACATTGACATATATAAAAAAATGTATTAAAAATAAATCAATACAGTAAATACTGAAAGGCATACCTGCTTGCATGTTTTCGTTTCCATGAGCCTGGCTATGACACAGAAGTTGTTGCAGAAAGTGTTAAGGAGAACTCGAAATAATGATTCTTCAGCCCCGGTCCAATCAGGTGTTGCAGTTGCAACCAAAGACTGTGGTGCTTCTAAAACAGTAGAAATTCAACTGTGCTGAAAAGCAAAACAAGTAAAGCTGCAGCAAATGCCAATGCACTGTTTATATGTTGTACTGCTATTATACTTGAGATTGCAACCAACTTTTGTGACCAGCCTTTCTTGATTTAGTTCATATTTGTGGCTTAAATCTGCAGACCAATCATTCTTGGTTTAAGTCGTCTCTTTCATAGATATTTGAATTTGCAGAAACTAGAAGCCTAGAAATGAGGTGCCTTACCCACAGACAGCAAGTAGTCGTTGATAGTTTCACTGTCTTCGCTGCACGTGCTGGCAGAGCTGCTCATGGTGCCATCCCTCTTGCGTCGTTTACTGGAAGAGTTTTTCCGAGGGGGCGGAGAGTGATCCCTGGAGGAAGTCCGATCCCTGGAAGATTCATCGAGTTCTTTGATGAGTCGATCAGAACCATTGCAGCTGTCGTCGCTGATCTCCTTCATTTCATGGTCCTTGGGAGGAATCAGATTCTGTGGAAACAGCAAATATCAATCAGTTCAACAGATTTAGAACATAGATCCATTTTACAAGACTACGAAATGAAACTTGACAACAGACTGAAGCCAAGATGTGCAAGATAAGCCATACAGAGAACCAAACTTAAAAATATATATATTTCACTTGTTTCAATTATTATGTGCAAAGGTAAGAGTAAATCTGAACCAGAGCCCATAAACAACTGTTTATAAATAACGTTTCATTGGTCCTTTACATCAAAGAACAGACGGGTAGACATTTTCCACTGAGTACCAAATGCACTTGTAAGTAATTGGATGTACTAGATGCGAAGCAGTAAACCGATTTTGATGCCATTTGCATTATTCCATTCAGAATATATTCCATTATTGCCTAGTAACATTTCAGAATATATTCCATTATTGCCTAGCATCATTTCAGAATATTCCATTAGTGGTTTCCGATGACTTAGATGACACAAATATTCAGAAACTTTTTATTCGATTTTTCTCTAAACTAATAAATAATCGAATGAGCATGACTTCAGTTACAAAAAGGACATCATTTGCAACTATTTGTGTGAATAATGTTTGATTTCCGACTATTCCCGATTTTACATGCACATATCTTGACATGGAAGCCTAAACATCTGATCACTGGACCAGTGTTCCATACTAATCACTGCGGCGATTAAGTTCTTTTGTTCCATGTTCAAGACCATCACACTGAGCGAATATAACGGGACTTACATATTCAACAAGATAACAATCCAAAGAACATGGTTCCAGATCCTGCCTTGTCTCCAGTTTCTTCCCAATCATACTCGCACTTGGTTTGTATGCTGTCAACAGAAGAACAGTCTTGCAATAAAAACAGCTTCATTTGCTGAATTCCAATTATGGCTTTAATGACGAGGTTCTTTTATTCCCAGTCAACTTACGAATGAATACTCAAGAGTATTCTTAAGTTGGCCGGGAATAAAAGATTGTCAATAAAGTGTTTGAACCACTAATGCATCAAAACACTGACAAGAAAACGCTGATGCAAATATTAAGCCAGCACTTGACTATGAATTCAAAGCAGCAAAATGTGAAACCAAAATAAAACAACTGCATCATAGAATCATCATTCCATACCATATCTATCATCAATAGTTGTTTATAGGTTGCTGCCAACACCATTTAAGTGCTGCAACTAATCATAGATCTGCAAAGCCTCACTAAGTAACAATAAGCAATAGAAACAATCAAAAATATGCAAAACCTAGGAAGCACATTTACATACGATCTAAATTACAAAAGAGAAGTAACGCTGAGATTTGCCAAGGTTAAAGCAGCGCTTGCTTCATTGGACAAAATCTGGAAAAGTAAAGAAATAACACTCAAGACTAAACTACCAGTCCTGGATACCTGCGTGTTCAGCGGAGCATTATACGCATGCGTGTGAAACATGGGTAATAACCAAGGAAATTGAAAGATGAATATTGGCCTTTGAAAGAATATGTTATCGAAAAATATTAAGAGTCAGTTGGAGGAAAAAGATGACGAATGAGCAACTATACAATTGAATTGGTCTCTGCTGCAAAAAGTAATCTGAAGGAAATTACAACTGTTTGGACATGTATGCAAAATGGACAACTCCAAGAAACTTAAGACTTTGGTGTTTGGTATTATGGAATGGACGAACAAAAGGGGATGTCCCTTCCGAGAATGGAAGGACGACATCGCGGAATGGTTGTGGAAACAGATCACTGCAGCAATTGAGCCACATAGCAAGAGAAAGAGACAAATGGAGGGAGATGATAGAAGGAGCATCAAGCACCTACGGGCGATGAACCCATGGACATTGTTGATGATGACGATGAAATGAAGAATGCTGAAAATATCTATTAACGGCAAATCTGCAGAGCCATCCTGTATTTGGCACATCAAGATAAGCAACTGTAAGCCATCGTCTGTCAACTTTAACATCAGTTATGAGTCAATCACATGTCTAGATACATACATATTCCTGAACAATGAACGTCATTATTTCACTTGGAACGAGCAAGACTTACGGTGTAAGAAGCAGTCGTACTTGTAGCAACGTCTGCAGAATAGAGTATGAAACGAATGCATTGTCTGTTCGCGAGGCACTGACTTAGCATTAGGACCATCGATGTTTGGGGTACACTCGAGTGTCCGGTCTTCCCCTCCCCGCCGTCCCTGCGTCTCCTTTAGGTCTTTGTACCTGACCAAAAAATATTCAAACCATTAAGAAATTAAACCAATCACAGAGAGCAAAAATAGACAAATTTTCAAGATGCAAATAAGTCAAATGGTTAAGATTTCTGTACATTTTCTATGATCAGACGCTAATTAAAATCCACTCACTGGTTCTTTACAGGCGCAAGGAAATCGCTGACCAATAACCAGATTCAGTGTTCCTTGTTGAGAGGCCAAAACAGATAACCATATGAATTTTTATCAGAAGGAGTAAATGCCCAAGTAATCAGAACATTCATTATATAATGTTGTCAAAGCTTCATTGACTGCCCAGTATATAAAATAACTTCACAAAATTTCAAGGAACAATGTTCCTATTCAGACCTCACAGCTGTACAGTTAAGAAAGAAAGTAAAGCGATAATTGCCAGTAATAAACAAGCCAATTCGTTGGCAATTGTTACCGTTCTTTGAGTTCTAACGAAGTACCCTTGGCAGGAAAAGTCTCGGAAACAAGGTCAAAGACATGGTCCAGAGCGGAACTTGAACTCTTGGCACAGGCAATGGTATTTGAGCCTCCAGCGGAAGAGTCATTGCTGTTACTGCATTTACTTTCAGCTGCTGAATGTCACACAAAATAAGTCTTTTAACAAATCAGCAGAAGAAAAGTCTTGTAAAAATCCTCATCAAACAAGCAAATCGCAGACAAATGTCTGAAACTATTCTGGAAATGAAAAGGATAACCTAACCAGTTACAGGTCTATTATGACTAAAACGTCTAAAGCAAGTATAAAAGTGACCAAAAGTCATAGAACGTCATTTCAGGAAACCACAAAATATTTTCTATGCAACGTAAGCCTCTCATTTATCTGTGGCAGATGAAGAACAATACAGCAATAAATATACAATGGTCTCCTTTGACAAGAGAAACAAAATAGTTATTAAAGTAGAAATCAGTAATTTAGCTTTTTTCGGTTATAAAATTAGAGAAAGCAACCTCTGGCTCTGTCCAATTTCTTTCCACCTGCTCCCACATCAGAGTTCTGCTCCTTGACAAAATCCACGAGGTCGACCAGTACGCTGTCATCCATGTTATCCTCCTCACGATCGCCATGGACTTTGCCATCGTAATTCTTGATCAGCTCCTCGATGAATATTCCACCATCTTTCTCGAGCATCTCATCACCCATATAAGGAATATTATGCAGAATTGTCTCATCTTCCACCTTCGAAATAAAACATAGACTAATACTCAAAACAGGCATCATGAACCTAACACTGTCTTCACTTGTATCAAAATTCACTTCAAGAATGCATATTTTTAAAGTAAATTTTTTAAAAATTATTATATGAGCAATGAGTATATTTCTGAAAGACCACTAAGTGCTTTAAACACCAACCCAATTCAGAAAATGGAGCATAACCTTAATTAATGTCTTACAGAACTTCTTCGGTTTTTCTTCTTTTGTACGATTATACGATTAATTTAATGAAGTTGTTGCCCTGCATAAGTTAACTCGTTTCTGACATTGATTTGTGCAAAGAGATAGAACTTGAGGTGAAGATATATCCCTTACAAAGAAAGATATGATTAAAGCAAATAATAATAATAATAGGTAAAAATCAGGTAGAGTGTCCGCAGTCAAGTGTCTGCCGTCAAGTGTCTGGTACAATGATCCTGTAGCAGCATGCGGTGTACTCAACAGCAACCTGTTTCTGCTTCTATATTAAAGTCACTATTGTTTATCCGAATAATCATTGTTCTCATTGGTGTCATTCAGCAAGGCTGCAATCAGCATTCCTAGAAGATAGTCATCTTTGACTGAAGCGTCAAACAATACATGTGTGTTGGCATGAAAATGTAAGATAATTGGATAATTAATTATTGACACAAGTCCTTGGAGGCAAGGTGCAAAGTTGAAGGATCCTTTGACAATGATCGTATATTGCAATCCTACAGCAAGAATCTCTCCAGAAGCTGGTCATGCCAAAGCAATCCATTCACTCACCATGAAGTTCTGCTGTACTGGAGCCCATGAATACATGCATGGAATTGCAGACACAGCTTTCAACAGACGAACTGGTACGGACTGAACACTGTCGTGCATCAGACTTTTTATCTCACACTAAACAAGAAAAATAAAAATAAATAGTCAACAAAAACTTTATGCCAAACATATGAAACAAGAACATCATCAACACAGGCAAAAGAAGCTGATCCTGTCAGAAGTCACATCTCAGAACAGAAAAGAAATTATGAGAGAAATTATAAATGATGACTCCACTAATCCTGTATATCTACACAGGATTAGTGAAGATAGCATCTATAAATTTTAATAACTAGTCCTGCTAACTGCCGTAGTGCTTTTGTCCAGATTTTAGAAAAGAGCTATAACCTGTCCAAAAATAACTAATGCTAAAGTTCAGCAATTAAAATAATCAAAATCCATAGGTAAATATATGTACATATATGTGACCCATCTGCGCAAAACCAGTCGTAAGTCGAAAATTTTCGTTTCAAGAAAACAAGCAAAAACTAGAGCAAGGTCAATATTTTCCAATTGTTAGATTATTGCAGAAAAATTTGTTGAAATAATTTTTTTGGCAAATAACCAACAAGTTTGAGCTAAGATAACATTGAAGAGTACTATTTTAATGATTTCTTGCAAATTATGATTTGCAATATATATTATTAGGCCAACTTAAATGCATTTTTGTCGATAAATAGTATCCATAATGCAAGTAGTTTTTCATCCATAAATTCAGTTTGGATCAAGATAGAGCGATAAAATTGGTATCATTTTAAAGAGAATTTGTTTCTCTTTAAAACAGTACATTAAACTTAAAAAGTCAAAAATTCGACTTAAGACTGGTTTTGCGCAGATGGGTCACATATGTGAAATCAAATACATATGTAATTACGGTATATATATACACACAAATTTATGAATATTATATTCAAACATGTAAAATTTTCTCTACACTACAATATACACACACATTTACCACACCCACACATGTGAAATATATAACACATGATATTCTGAGTTGCAACCTAGGTCAAAGGACACTCCACTCTACATACATACCTTGCGTGTAACTGGAACTTGGCTGAAAGTTTCTGGCGTGTGCAGCGGCTGGCAAGGCTTACTCTGCCACCAGATGTTATGATGATTGACCTTATCCTGCACGTACTGTTTATTTACACGAAATGCCTCCTGCACAGCAATGCATCAACAGATATAACAACTGTCTGCACTGTAATGATCATCGTCAAATCATGATCAATAACAAGTTTTGTCGTAATCATGATTTACATAAGAAGTATTGCATACTAGACAAGAAAAGTAGCTCCAGAAAATAAGAACAATAAGGATATTTTATCAATGGAGAATGCAGTAATCCATGAAAATCAGAACAGAACATAAAAAATTGAAAAACCCAGATCTATACAAGGAACATAAAATCTAACTTTGACTTCTTCAAGATGTTTGAAGCGTTTCTGCTGCTGCAATCGACTGAATTCAGACTTGATCTTTTTACGCCAATCACTTGATTGCTGATCAGTCACCTTTGTGCTGGACTGCGAAGCCATACCAGCCTGCAAATAAAAATCAACCGTGTCATTTCTGACTAGTTGCCATCATCCAAGGTAAAAATACGATGAGAACAGCCATTTCCCAATCCACAACATTATACAATACATTTCTTACTGCGATGACAGGAGAAAGCAGCAGGAATGGTTAAATTGGACGGTGTTATGCTGAGTGACATGGGCAAACCTCTTCTTTCCCTTCCAACCCCCCATGGTAAGTTACTCTCAATCAGATGAAAATCAATGTGGCCCCCTAATGTCCTTTTTCACTATTTCTAGCTGCACAGAAGTGCTTCTACAACTGCACAAATCCATGTAAAATCATTGCCATTTTGTCGAGAACTGCATGCTAAAAAGCTCCGCTAAAAACTGCAGAAGCGGTCCATATGTAATAATGATATAATTATACCCCAATAGCCTGCATTTAAGTGGAATAGATGACAAAAGAAGTAGAAAACAATTGGCGCACTTACAATGCATCCATGCTTGCAAATTCTCTACAGTTCCCACATAAGTCACAAAACAAATGTTTCACTACTTGCCACATGTTTATGCAACACAATCTGTGCAATGAACTTGTTAGCAATTACATTGGCAGAAGCGAGCTGCAAGGATGAGACGTCAATAGGTCTACTGATGAACGAATGAATTGCTGGAGAAATAATCCTGAAAACGCTTTCAATTCATATTGTTAAGAGACCACAATAAACCATCCAGAAGCAAGGAATGAGCCGTTTGTGTGAAAAAGCAGATTCCACATGCAATAACGACACATCTGCCAAAAAATAATAAAAACTGTCTTGTGGTGTTCTGAGTGTAAAGTTTTCTTTGTGTTCGCTCTGGAGGGAAACAGGACATTTCCCTCAAACCATTACCCCCTGTCATTACCCCACCCTTGCCATTACCCCTCTCATTACCCACTTGATAGGATGTATCCTTTGTACATGTTAGGTTGTATCAAATGAAGTAAGATGATATAAACCACACAAATAATCAATAAAATATTAAGGCAAATTGCATTTAAAATGGAAACTATGATAATCTAATTTTCCGCTACATTGAAAACTGAAAAAATCATTCAGGGTCTATAGTTGACTATCCACGCCTCTGATTCACATCAATTCTGTGTGACCTTGCGGGTTTTAAAAATTTATTTAATATTAATAGTAAACGCTGATATCAGATATATTCAGACCTAGATTGTGTGCGATTCTATAGTAAATAACCCAAAACTTTTAGCTGGCCTGGAGTGTCAATATATATTGACACTCCAGGCCAATTACTAAGTATTAATTGTTCGTATTTATATAAATACGAACAATTAATACTTAGTAATTAACAGCAATTAATTAATTATTTAATAATGCAAAGTTCTAATCTTTTATTTTGTGCAATTAACTGGCATAAAATGTAAACAGAAATACAGAAACAAAATATAGAACCGAACATGTATGTTGAATGGTGGGTGGGGGTAACAGCAGGGAGGTAATATGGTCAGGGGTAATGATGGGGGTTGGGTAATGGCAAGGGGAATGTCTGGGGTAGAGTGACGTCCTAGACCTACTCTGGAGATAGTAATATACTATCACACAAAAAGTACAATATTTGATATAAGTGGTTATGTGAGTTTATCATAATATGAATAACCAGTTAATTTATGATAAAACAAAATGAAATTTTTACATTTTGCTAAAAATTCATCTATATAGTGAAATTTGACCTTTGCGTGACCTAGATTTTTAAGGTCACTGTAAATGGTTGAATGTTGAAAATATTTTGGGATTGTCTGATCTCAGACAGATCTAGATGGACAGCAAAACCTAAAGTCATTGGAAATTTTAAAATTCCGCTGGGAGTTCAATGTGACGGAACCAAAACGCGTGGATTAATACAGTTCAAAGGGTGCAACTGTGCGCGTTGTCTTATGGACGAATGTTGAACACATGGCCTATTATTAATTCGCAATTATAAATTTACTAGTAAGACTCACACAATTACGACGGATATTTAGAGTATGTTTTTACTCTGAGGTGAACACCTATATTAAAAACTGGCTGAGCCAAAGAATACATAGGCCTGCTGTAACAGCGTTGCGGTAAAGTGGGCGATAATAGCATGACTACATTGAACTTCTATACTGAATGATTTCTTAGCAAGAAATGTCTTCGTTAAGCTTGCCAGAAATATGGCAAATACTCACTTTTGTTCACCTAACCTAATGTTTTCGTAATCCCTGGGGACTTAATGAAAATCTATTCAATAACACAAACAAAACATACAAGCCGCCACTAATTCAATACAGGTAAGGCATTAAGATTAAGATTGGTGGGCTTCCTATCATCCTATGTTTTCAAGTCGAGAGTACTGTTACAGTAGCGCATGGCTAGTATAGTCGATGCCTGAATAAAATTAATGGATTTTAACAAATAATTTCCTTCACTGAACAGTTCGGTTGGGGGTCATTGCATAATTACGTAACGCCGAAAACGGCGGTTTTTGACCCACCCACCCACCCTGTAACGCTTCGTAACGCTTCCCTTGACCCACCCACCCTCCCCAGCGTTACGTAACGATTGTTACGAAAAATCAGTTAAAATGTAGGCCTATACCATACATATAGGCTATGCGAATTCGTATTATATAATTCATATTTTCATAGCGAATTTAATATAGCAAGTGAAATATTATATGACAGTAGACTATATAGGCTTAAAATATACAGAATGTTTTATTTATAGCCTATAAATGATCGTCATGCCTGAACTGCAATTTTCTAAAATTTTAGGCCTAGCCTACCTTAAGAATAAAATTTTAAACACTATTTAAAGGTTTTACGGACTAAATTGCTCAGTAATAGGCTAATTAATCAAAAATTAAGATGAACTAATTATATTTGCTTAGTTTGGACACTTCGATAATTGTTAATAGAAATATTGATGAGTTCTGTTGAGCATCATGAATATAAAATATTTGAGATTCGTGTCCGCTAAGTAAAATATGCTTCAAGATGGTTCGAATCTTCGGTGTCAGGAATCAAAGGGGAAATATAGGCCTTCCACGTTGTTCCGTTGGTAAAGCTATCACAGATCCAAACAATTCGAACAGCGGTTTTCGGTTTGAACAAACGGAAACACAGATAATTATGTTGACCTGGCATGTATACACTGGCGTCTGCTGCATATCTTTTAGTTGACATGTATGCTGCTGTTGACCAGGGGCATGTATCACTCCTTGCTTTATTTGACGTGAGTGCGGCCTTTGACACCGTCGACCATGGCATTCTTTTAGAGCGCCTTGAAACGTCGTTTGGTGTCATTGGCCGCCCACTGCTGTGGTTGCAGGCTTTTCTTTCTGAGCGCAGCCAGTCTGTGGTTTTTGGTTCCACCCGGTCTGACTGGTCCAGAGTTTATTTTGGTCTTCCTCATGGTTCCATTTTAGGGCCTTTGCTTTACATTTTATATACAGCTGACCTAAATAAGATTCTGTCTTCTGTGGGGGTTGCTGCACATCAATATGCTGATGACACACAGGCATATATGTCCAGGGTCCAGCTTTAGAGGCTATCTCACTTGTGGAAAAAATACTTATGACGTCGGAAACGATTGGTGCCTGGATGTCATCCAATCGCCTCAGGTTAACTCCTGGTAAAACACAATTTATTTGGGTTGGAAGTCGTGTGCAAGTTTCTAAAATTGATATGCAAAATCTGCAACATTGCTTTCCTGGCATGACTTTTTCTACCACTGTGCGTGATTTGGGTGTGACCTTGGACCAAGAATTGACCCTTTCTGATCACGTGAGGAATGTTTGTCGCACTTGCTTCTACCATCTTCGTCAGATTCGCTCGGTACGTCGCTCACTTACAACCAAAGCTGCCACTACTCTGATGCATGCATTTATATGCACGAGAGTTGACTATGGTAGTGCCATCTATGCGGGCTTAACACTTTCACGCATTAATAAGTTGCAATCTGTCCTTAATGCTGCGGCCCGCCTGATTGGCGGCATACCAAAGTTTGGGCATATATCAAGTTTTATACGGGAAGAACTGCACTGGTTGCCAATGCAAAAACGTATTGAGTTTAAGATTTTAATGTTCATGCGCAATTGCCTATAGCAGGCCAAGCTCCGATCTATCTTATGGAACTCTGTGTACCTGTGCTGTCCATCCCAGGCCGTAGATTCCTTCGCTCTGCTACGCATGGTGACCTGGTTGTCCCTAGGGCACGATCTTCCACAGTGCTACATAGAAGCTTTGCTATGGTTGGTCCGTCTTTCTGGAATAAGTTACCTATTAGTCTTCGCAATGAACTTCTTTGTATTTCTTTGCCCCTTTTCCGCAAGCGTTTGAAAACCATTCTCTTTGATTGTGGTTAGGTGTCAGGTCGGGAGCGCCTCTGAGGAGTTCTCTTGAAGTGGCGCTATATAAATGTACGATTACAATTACAATTACAATTACAAATCTTCTTCAGACAGCCTATAGCTACTTTGGTTACGTTTTAAATTAATGCCACGAAGTTTAAACATCGATCACATCATTGTCTAAAGTGTCATTCCATGTCATGGTAATTTAATATTCATTGATAATTTTTTCAAGGCGTTACGTAACGTTCAGCTTCCCCCACCCACCCACCCCCGTAACGTTTCGTAACGTTTTCAGTGACCCCACCCACCCTCGAGCGTTACGTAATTATGCAAAGACCCCTTGGCAGAATGCAACCGGTTACAGTGCGCAGTTATGCAATTGGAACAATTCACAAGAACACAAATCACGAATTATAACTAATAGGCCTACTCCTAGCTTGGCCGGTCCGGGAGCGTTCCAGCACTTAGGCCATTAGTGTTAAGTTACCGAGCCTGTTGTAGCCGACCTGCGTGTCGTACGAAGCTGGCCGTATTTCGCTATAACTTGTACCTGTAGGCCTAATCGTTCTGCGGTCTGTCAGATTGAATTGTCAATATAGGCCTAAACGAATATATATTATTATTATTATTAAATACAACTTAAGGGCGCAAATGGCTATAGCAGCCTAGGCCTACAATTAACGCAGTCTAGCCTACAGGCCTAGGGACGCCCGGAATCGAACTCGAGTTCGCTGATCTATATAGGCCTATGCCAGTTTGTAATTTAAACGTTTTAATGATTTTGACTTATGAAACAGAACTGCATTCTATAGGCCCTATAGCTAGGATGAAAGAGCAAAAGTGAAAGGGGAATGACCTTGCATGCATGAAAGGGCTAACCTAGCTTGCATGCATGCACTGCAGGAATAGCCTATTTTGAAAGTTCTTTATTAGGAATGATTAGTCTAGGGTTTAATTTTAGACAGACCGGCCGAAAACGTAAAAATGCCATAATAATTGATTTATTTGAATAGGCCTAGGGCCTATAGGCATATAGGATCGAACATAAAATAATGGCCCAGGGCATTTTTAAAGGATTTTTTAAACTTCATAGCCTATAACCGGCACTTCTGTCCATTCCCATCCTCCAAGGTAAATAATTTCTCCCAATTGGATGACAAAATCACAAATCCATTTAGTCTAGAATAAAACTTCACATTTTATGTACAACTGCACGCTAAGAAAAGCCCTGCAATGGCATAGCTATAGGCCTATGACAGTTCAATTTATTATTGTTTTTCTAACAGGCCTACAGCAGATCGATACGTCAAAACAACGTAGACCCTACAGCTGCTGTTTTTACAGATTTGCAACAAAGCCGACCAATATAGCCGTCAAACATGATCAGTTGAAACGATAGAAACAAATAGCAAAGACATATTGTGCTCCAATTGACAATGAAAGCTGGAATGACAGCTCGATCAGCCAGATAAATATAATTATGCATAGAGTCTGCCATAGACATGATCACGATCTGCAGTCCATGACCCATCAATTGAGCGTTGCCGTCCTGTACGTTTATATATGCAGCTAAATCACTGACGTAACTGAAAAAATGACGTGATCGACGGACACATGCGTAAAATTGTCCACAATATGGGGGCATTTGGGTCTGGAGTCTGGACCAGGGCAGCGCTGCAAGCCTACTGGTAAATTTTGAGGTGAGTGTATAGTACTGTATACACGCCAGCCGAAAAAATCGACTTTTTTGGGCCGAACATTTTCTAGCGATCTTTTTTTAGTCATCGAAATTTCTGACGGCCTATTTTTACTTGTCCACGACAGTCGACGACTACACTTTTCGCGATTTTCGACTATTTTATTACTCGCAATTTCATTTAGGCTATTGCACATTTGTTCACATTTAATTCTTTATCAGGTGACGTATATATACGCTGTAGGCCTATTACCTGCGTATATATACTCTGGTTCTCGAAGGTGAGGTGAGCATTCGAGTAGGCTACACGATACCGTACCGGTAGCCTATTGCCGTTTTTTTCGGAGGTGAGTAGGCCTAGGCTATATAAATTATTATGCTGTGTACCGCGTATACCCTCGCGTAGCGTATACAGCCCTGGTCTGAACAATCAGAACGTTGAAACTGATGACATCAAGCGCTCTTCCGGTGTAAATATAATTAAAGGGATCGAAGGTTGCTAAAGATGTTCCAGCGCAATAAAAGAAGCGAAATGTCCAGAAGTCATTAACGAAAGAAACTTGCTTCTAATTCGCTATGTGGCGACTTCTTTTTACACAAAACACCTTATTCGCAATCCGCTCATAAGTGCCAGCCAATTTCGCTATGGGGTGACAATGGAATTGATTATTTACTTATTTTCAATTTTTTTCCAATCGTCTTTGTAGCATGGATTAGCTAGGCTACGTGCACGGTGCATGAATTTTCCAATTTCAACAGTCTTAATTGGCGCGCGCAGTCTTGCATATTCTGGAAGCCGAGTTAGGCCTAACATGCAGCGCCTATAGGTCTAGGGCTCTAGGCCTAAAATCATTTTCTTCTGTTTTTATTTATCACCCTTTCGTAAGCAGTTTCATATAATTGCATGAAGCTGAATATTTTATGATAGTAATTCACTTGGGATTGTAGGGGAGAGCGGGGCATAACGGGATAGGCCTACTTAAGGCATTTTGAAGTTTACACCATATAATTAATAAGAAATCAGTGCTTTTTTGTACTCACATTATGCAGGCATATAATTTATAACGTACGACATAGACTAGAATAATTTACTTAAGCATCAACTACACAGGAGATACAATTTTTTTGCCAACAGGCCCCAAAATCCCGTTATGCCCCACCACCTGAGGTAAAATGGGATACCTATCCCATTATGCCCCATAACATGCAAAATTCTATGCTTTCAAAAAAGTGCCACTTATTTTTATTATTGCTTGTTTTATAGTGTTAACAATGATTGAGACGTGAGGGGTACATAGAACCCATGAAATATTATAATATGAGAAATATGGAAAAAAAATAGCTGTAGAAGCATGAAATGGGGCAAAATGGGATATCTGTGTCCCATTGTGCCCCAATATACCACAATTGTAAACCCGCCATTTTGAAACAAAACACTGGACTTCTACAAATTTTCATATGGGAATATGTGACTTTATATATTACCCTACACATGGATTGTGTAATCTGAATTTAATATAGCTCCACTGTTTCTAGACAATTTTTGGATTATAGACGTAGGCCTACCTTACTTGGGAGAGCGCGAAAATCAACTTTTCATCATAAAAATTGCAAGACGCTTCGGAATCGAAAAGGCTTTCGTCCTTCACCTTCAAAGATGCATTACTTCCGTTTGATATTTTTTTCGTAGTTTTGAAGTAAGTAAGTTCGACAATAATGAAGTTTCCCGTTATGCCCCGATATCCCATTATGCCCCGCCCTCCCCTATCACTCCATTTTATTGCAATTTTCAAGATTTAATATCAAATGTTTATCGACTATACATATTTAATAGTCTGTTTGTCTATTAGGCCTATAGAGTCTATCTATCTGTTTGCCTTCGGCCTGCTTGTCTAAGTGTCTGTCTGTCTGGTTGTCTGTCTGTCTGTCTCTCTCTCTCTATATATATACATATATATACATATATATATATATATATATACATATATATATATAACACTTCACATATGCGATAAGTGATTATAGAGCAATTACACTTAAGTTGTAATTATCATTTTCTGAGAAAGTCAACCACGTAGGCCCTATACGCGTTATACGGTTATAGGCCTAGGCTACGTTGTCTCAGTAATTACAATAGGCTATTGCATATTGTTGCAGATCGAGCTATAGGGTTATCGTACGTTCAAGTGACGTGTGCTCACTGCTCACGCATGCGCCATCAGTCATTTATAGGCCATATTTTAATGGGCTTGGTAGGCTATATGTCATTCTCTGTTTGCACGTGCGATTACCGAACTTATAAGTTTAAAAAAAGACACTCAAAGGCTACAATCATGCAGCATAGCTATAGGCTAATCGACCTACACTTTGACGTCAATAATCGTGGGCGCCCGCAGAAAGTTTTGCATTAGGGGCAAAACTCGATGGTCACGGTTAAAAATTTTTGTAGCAAGAGGTTGAAAATGCAAAGCAGGAAATTAAGAACAGACCTGGGTATTTTTTTATAGAGGTTTCTTAATGCAAATTTTTTAGATTCACTTTTTTAATAATTTTTATTATACGAATCTGTAGCCTATAGGCCTATGAATGTAGTTTCTTTAGTGCAAAGAAATTTTTAACAATCCAAAAGTAACAGCTAGTGCCCCCTCTTGCCCATATGTGGGCGCCCATGTCAATAAATGATATGTTAAAAGTGTATTTAGTATCTTAACGGATACGTGCTTATATGGGTGGAGTTTATCAAGGGCTAGAGGGGCTAAGCCCCCCCCCCCCCAAGAATACCCAGATCCATTTTTTACCGTGTAAATTGTACCTTTTCCCGTCTTCCCGAGCTTAGGCCCCCCCCAATAAGGCTTTAGCCCCTCCAAGAACGGAAAACAAACTCCGCCAATGCGTGCTTAGACTGTATGCCTATAGGTCTAGGCCTATTAAAACGACAAAACCGCTCTTGTAGGCTATGCCAAACATTTAAGACCTGTATTAGCCTATTAGGCTACAATGCTAACAGCATATATCATTTCGATGTTCAGTTTGCATTAGGCCAAGTCAAATTTAAGTGATGTATTACCGTAGTGCAGACAGTAATTGTTGACTTAGATGAGGCTTAATTAGTCTTAGGCCTATGTTCTTATATATACATAGACCTGCATAAGATAAATACCGTACCTATAGCCTATATAAGACCTCTGATCGAGCTGCATTGATTCTTAGACGCCAATTAGGCCCACGCACTGTATGAGCTTATATGTAATTATATCTTATACATGTAGGCTAACGGATATATAGGCTAAATTGGCTGATTATATTATTATGTGATTATTCCGAGCTTCGTCGTTTGGAATCATCTTCTTGGTAAGACTTACGAATCTGTAGCCTATATTATGCCTATAATAAAAGATGTAGGCCTAATAATTTAAACCGTTCAAGCATTGTTAAAGCGGACATCTCCGCCATCTCTCGGCGCTACTGTAACACTGCAGTCTTAATTGTAGGCTAGTCCAGGGCTGTTTTAAAGGAATTTTTAGAACTGCACAATCCCTTTTTTCCTTTCCAATCCTCCATGGTAAATTGCTTCCAATCGGATGAAAATTACCTTTTTTGCTAGTTTTAAGTTTTAACTGCACAAAACATGTGACAGAAGTGCTTCTACAGCTGCACAAATTCATTAGAACTGCACATTTTGTGTACAACTGCACGTTAAAAAAGCCCTGGGCTAGTCTACAAAATCCGTGTCTATTTAGAACTGGTGGCGTTTAAAATAAAGTCCAGAACAACCGGCTTGCATACATGGTCAGTTAGAGTCGAAGTCAGAATCTCTAGGTTGCGGTCATTGGTCAAGCCAGGCCGCCGGGGGAAAGACTGCAGCGTGGCGTTAAGATAGAATATCATAGGATTCATAGCTCAACACAGTCAACAGTAGGCCTAACTCTGAAAGTTCGGTTTCCAGTTTGCAGTGAAACTTTACGAAATTGACGGTAAACGGTTTGCTGGTCAAAAGGGAGGATGCGTAACTTTTTGTACATGCACTTGTTTTAACGCCCCTTCAAGCCCACTACCCAGAGGCGCTCCCGACTACAGCGCGGACAATGCATCGGAGTTTCACGCCGAAGCGCTGAGCAATTGCGAGTGAAGGACTTGCCCAAGGTCCCTACGCGGCGACTTGAGGTGGATTCGAACCTGCAACCTTTGGGCTGCAAGGCGAGGAACATACCCACTACACCACCGCGCCCCACGATGGAAACCTTTGATGGGGAGGCCCCCAGGGAGCTCCAACCAGGGCTGTACTGGTAAATTTTGAGGTGAATACACGCTGACCGGGAGAAAAACGGACCTATTTTGGCCCCAAAATTTCTGACCTTTTTTTAGTCATTTGGCAAAAATCCCTAGAATATTTTTTTAGTCATTCCTTGCAAAATAGGCCTACTCTTAAACAGCCGCGTGCGCCCTGATTTACTAGCGTGTACGGTGTGCAAGTTCGTAGACCATACAGTGATACGAGTGCAGGGCTTCACTTCCCTGTTAAACTTTCGCGTTCTTTATTATTAAATTTTGAGCATCGGAGACCTTGGTGTGTTCGAGTAGGATAAGGTTTGGGTTAGGGTTAGGGTTAGGGTTAAGGTTAGGGTGGGTTAGGGTTAGTGTTAGGATTAGTGTCGTCATTAGATACTTAAGTCATATAGAATTTTCCGCTCTCCACTACTTTTGCCAAAGTATACGCGTTATCAGTTAAAAGCTTGCGAACTTACTTACTCTGACCTTTCTTTGCTCTGCAACGCGTCAGTATAATTGGGTCAGATGTCATTGGTTCACCTAATAATAGATCTCAATGAGTTTACGGTAAGACAGGGCTTCGACTCGTATCACTGTATGGTCTACGAATTCGCAGGTGAGTACACGCTGTATACTCGCGTATACCCTCGTGTACAGTCCTAGAGGGTGTGGTGGAAGAGAACAATGTATGTTGAGGCAATTAAAGAACTCTTCAACAGTCATGTCATGTTATGTCACTACGCCGACGTCGCTTCACGACGAATGGAGAGTGTGGAGGAAGAGAGCGAATGGAGGGTGTGGAGGAAGAGAGCGAATGGAGGGTGTGGATGAAGAGAGCGAATGGAGGGTGTGGAGGAAGAGAGTGATTGGAGGGTGTGGAGGAAGAGAGTGATTGGAGGGTGTGGAGGAAGAGAGTGATTGGAGGGTGTGGAGGAAGAGAGCGAATGGAGGGTGTGGAGGAAGAGAGTGATTGGAGGGTGTGGAGGAAGAGAGTGATTGGAGGGTGTGGAGGAAGAGAGTGATTGGAGGGTGTGGAGGAAGAGAGTGATTGGAGGGTGTGGATGAAGAGAGCGAATGGAGGGTGTGGAGGAAGAGAGCGAATGGAGGGTGTGGAGGAAGAGAGCGAATGGAGGGTGTGGATGAAGAGAGCGAATGGAGGGTGTGGAGGAAGAGAGTGATTGGAGGGTGTGGAGGAAGAGAGTGATTGGAGGGTGTGGAGTAAGAGAGCGAATGGAGGGTGTGGAGGAAGAGAGTGAATGGAGGGTGTGGAGGAAGAGAGCGATTGGTGGGTGTGGAGGAAGAGAGCGAATGGAGGGTGTGGAGGAAGAGAGTAAATGGAGGGTGTGGAGGAAGAGAGTGATTGGAGGGTGTGGAGGAAGAGAGCGAATGGAGGGTGTGGAGGAAGAGAGCGAATGGAGGGTGTGGAGGAAGAGAGCGAATGGAGGGTGTGGAGGAAGAGCGCGATTTGGAGGGTGTGGAGGTAGAGAGCGAATGGAGGGTGTGGAGGAAGAGAGCGATTGGAGGGTGTGGAGGAAGAGAGCGAATGGAGGGTGTGGAGGAAGAGAGCGAATGGAGGGTGTGGAGGAAGAGAGCGAATGGAGGGTGTGGATGAAGAGAGTGATTGGAGGGTGTGGAGGAAGAGAGCGATTGGAGGGTGTGGAGGAAGAGAGCGAATGGAGGGTGTGGAGGAAGAGAGCGAATGGAGGGTGTGGAGGAGTAGAGTGATTGGAGGGTGTGGAGGAAGAGAGCGATTGGAGGGTGTGGAGGAAGAGAGCGAATGGAGGGTGTGGAGTAAGAGAGCAAATGGAGGGTGTGGAGGAAGAGAGTGATTGGAGGGTGTGGAGAAAGAGAGTGATTGGAGGGTGTGGAGGAAGAGAGCGAATGGAGGGTGTGGAGGAAGAGAGCGATTGGTGGGTGTGGAGGAATAGAGCGAATGGAGGGTGTGGAGGAAGAGAGCAAATGGAGGGTGTGGAGGAAGAGAGTGATTGGAGAGTGTGGAGGAAGAGAGTGATTGGAGGGTGTGGAGGAAGAGAGCAAATGGAGGGTGTGGAGGAAGAGAGCGAATGGAGGGTGTGGAGGAAGAGAGCGATTGGAGGGTGTGGAGGAAGAGAGTGATTGGAGGGTGTGGAGGAAGAGAGCAAATGGAGGGTGTGGAGGAAGAGAGTGATTGGAGGGTGTGGAGGAAGAGAGTGATTGGAGGGTGTGGAGGAAGAGAGCAAATGGAGGGTGTGGAGGAAGAGAGTGATTGGAGGGTGTGGAGGAAGAGAGTGATTGGAGGGTGTGGAGGAAGAGAGCAAATGGAGGGTGTGGAGGAAGAGAGTGATTGGAGGGTGTGGAGTAAGAGAGTGATTGGAGGGTGTGGAGGAAGAGAGCGAATGGAGGGTGTGGAGTAAGAGAGCGAATAAAGGGTGTGGAGGAAGAGAGTGATTGGAGGGTGTGGAGTAAGAGAGTGATTGGAGGGTGTGGAGGAAGAGAGTGATTGGAGGGTGTGGAGGAAGAGAGCGAATGGAGGGTGTGGAGTAAGAGAGCGAATAAAGGGTGTGGAGGAAGAGAGTGATTGGAGGGTGTGGAGTAAGAGAGTGATTGGAGGGTGTGGAGTAAGAGAGTGATTGGAGGGTGTGGAGGAAGAGAGCGAATGGAGGGTGTAGAGTAAGAGAGCGAATAAAGGGTGTGGAGGAAGAGAGTGATTGGAGGGTGTGGAGGAAGAGAGCGAATGGAGGGTGTGGAGTAAGAGAGTGATTGGAGGGTGTGGAGGAAGAGAGCGAATGGAGGGTGTGGAGTAAGAGAGTGATTGGAGGGTGTGGAGGAAGAGAGTGATTGGAGGGTGTGGACTGTGGAGTAAGAGAGCGAATGGAGGGTGTGGAGGAAGAGAGTGAATGGAGGGTGTGGAGGAAGAGAGTGAATGGAGGGTGTGGAGGAAGAGAGCGAATGGAGGGTGTGGAGGAAGAGACGGCTGTACTGGTAAATTTTGATGTGAATACACGCTGACCGGGAGAAAAACGGACCTATTTTGGCCCCGAAATTTCTGACGACGTTTTTTTTTTTTAGTCATTTGGCCAAAATCTCGGGATTTTTTTGTCTATCCTTTCAAAATATGCCTACATCTTAAACAGCCGCGTGCACCCTAATTTACTAGCGTGTACGGTGTACCTTGCTTTTTACCCTCGTATATGCACTACTTTTCGGGAGGTGAGTATACGATGCCGTTTTTTCCCGGAGGTGAGTACACGCTGTATACTCGCGTATACCCTCGTGTACAGCCCTGGCTGTGCGACCTGGTGGCAGACCGGTAACGCGCCCGCTTACGGAGCGGGAGTTTGCGGGTTCGACTCCGGGTAACGACCTTGGGCAAGTTGTTTACGCACACGTGCCTCTGTCACCAAGCAGTATAATTTGGTACCGGCGTAAGCTGGGAAGTAAACGGCAAGTCCTGGAAAACACTAGCCCCGTGTCCAGGACCTTGGGATTCGTCCATTGCCGGCTCAGGGCTAAGAAAAGGAGATGAGCGCCTTCTCCTACGGGCCTTCGGCCCATGGTGGACTTTACTTACAGCCCTGGCTCCAACCCAAGCGGATGGGAGCAAAATGTAGGCTAAGGCCTATGCATTAAACTTGCTTTATTTCTTCATCAGAGTTTTTCTTGTGGACTTGACCACTATATATCTTCGTAGATTTCTTTAGCCAACTTGTTTCATATGTTTGCATGTTGTGCATGATCAGCCGCAAGTTAATGTGCGCCTTTTTAATCGCAATATTGAAGTTTATCGGAAACATGGATTGATATTTCTTTGCCTAAGTGTGTCCTAAAAATTTACTTTTCCCTGCAGCAAGCCAAAAACCGAGTCAAATAATCAGTGCCTAAAGTGTGGGAAAAATAAGAGCCTGGACGCCCCTTACCTTTCCAGTCTGTGCTCGCCAATAAGTGGCTGGACGGTGTTCAGATTTTAAAACAAGTGCATGGACGCCGTCCATGACCGTCCAGGCACACTTTAAGCCCTGCAAATAATAATAATGGTAATCAGATAGCCTACATTAAGACGATCAATAAATTGTTGGTTTTAGTCACTTCCGGGTCAAGAAGAGGTTGGTATCAAAGCAAAGCGGGAGAACTGAATATATCATTGTGGCAGTCCCTGAATGCTAATCGCTAAATTTGCATAGGCCTACCGTTAATTACCGGAAATGAACTACACTGCAGCCGTGGGCCAGGCTTACTAGGTCGTCGCGAAATCGGTTTTGGGCTACTTTTTAATGCGTTTGCGACTGCAAATTTAACGACCACGCGCTTTTAGCCTTTTATCGCAACTTTCAGCTGACCGCAGTTGCCTATAGACTATTTACTATTAGGTCACTTTTAGGTTACTATCTATTCATGATTGTGTGTTTGCTTACTTAGCTGATGAATCGCACGACTTTGTGGGCTACTCTTTGACTTTATTTCGCGACCAAGCCATTTCTAAACCTAGCAACCCTGCTTAGGCTTTTTCCGTGGTGGGTCCAGCTATCTGGAATGGCCTCCCTGCGGCTCTCCGTTCGCTTCCCCGTGACTCTGCTGGCTCTTTCTACCGTCTTCTCAAGACCTTTCTCTTTGACCAGGCCTGGGTTGGGAGCGCCTCTGAGTAGAGATCTTGAAGGGGCGCTATATAAATTCATGTGATTGATTGATTGATTGATAGGCTATGTCTTCTTATGCGGAAACACGGACACGGCGGCTGCAGCAATCTAACACGATAACCTTTTTGTATAGGTCAATTATGGCTCGGGTAGATTGCCAATAATTATATATATATATATATAATTATATATATATATATATATATATATATATATATTAGGGCGCCCGTTAAAAATTAAATTCCGAATTTCCTGTGTGGTACCCTCTCATTTTGTTGTCTATCATAAAAGAAGTTCCAGGTAATTTTTTAAGAATTTTAGATGCATGTTTAGAGGTAGCTCAACGTATGTGAAGTTAGCAAAATACTTTACGACAGCATGTTTTTCTCACTTATTTCGCAATTATTTAATCACTCAAACCTTTTCCTATGCAGTATCTACACAACACTGTCAAATGTTAATCATAACTGAACTATTCAGAATATTAAAAACGAAACTGCCATAGCAAAGTCCATGCAGCAGAGTTTTTCATTTCTTGAAGCAGTCAGTCACTAGTTATCAGTGTCCTTTGTAGTTGTATCATCGCCGACAAGCAGTGACTTTCTGGCTTCTGGGAACTTGGCTCTGTGGCTTGAGACAACCAGCAGCAGATATTGCTTCTGTTCCTCACTTGTTGTAATGGAGGTGTTGAAGTCCTGTATCAGCTTGACAGCTCGCTCTGCTCGGTCATTTACCACTGCCAGGCTGTTAACATATTTCTTGTTTAGCTGGAAATCTTCAAGGATCTGCCACTTGTCTGGATCTTCCTGTTCGAGGAAATCAGCATTCAGTCCAAGTATGTGAAAGAAAGACATGGTACTGCTTGTAACAAAGTCATCAAGTTCCTTTTCAAGAATGGCACTTGGCTCCATCTGGATTCTTTTAGGTGGATTTTCGGAACCTTGCTTCTTTAGAGCGCTGATCATTTTCCTTTTGGTGTCGCTGTTTACAGCATCATTAAAGAAGGGCAAGGGCAATTAGTTCTTCATTCAGGTACCATAAATGTCTCAGGAATGATTTGACTGCCACACCCGAAATGCCCTTGTTGATCATCTCGTACTTCTTCGCTAACTTCAGAAAGTGAAGATCATTGGCTGGTGCAGTTGCTGGACTTGGGCATAATGTCCAAGCTTTTGTGTGCAGCAGGCAGCAAAACAGGCTCATATCTCTCAATGCGGTTTCTTCACGAGCTGTTAATCTGACTTGCTTCTTGAACATCCAAATTTTTAAACAGTACAGCAACTTGGCCATCCATCGTGCTCTGTGCATAGCTCCAGGGGCCATAAATCGAACACCACGTGGTGGAGTATCGCCGAGAAAGACTACTGTCAAATCTAAAAGTTCACGGTAATCATCACGCGTGTTCTGACCGGACAGAAGAACTTGCTTTGCAAAAGTGACAACATCGTCCTTCAATCCGACAAGTTTCGTAAGGACTTCAAAACAGATAGGGTCATCAATTGCAGTCTGATATTGGCTTCTGTCAATTTGAGGCCAGGTGTCATGAAAACGCTTGAATAATCCAATGTCAGGTCCAGATGATGGACCAAAACAGTGTTTGAACACATCTCCGACTACAATTTCGTGCACATAGTGTCGGCATGCCAGGTTCAATAGATTCCTGCTAAGTTTTGTTTCTGTCAAACCACAAGCTCCACGTTGTCTGCCAGTATTGGATGCTGTAGTATCGAAGCACATGGCCTTGACCTGATTTTCTACTCTCCACTCTTGCAGAATTGTGGCAACAGCATCACTAGTTGCTTCACCAGTACCATTCAGAAGCTTTGGCACGCCAAGAAGCTGCTCCACATGCAAACCTGATACCAAAACTGGTAACCGGTCAACTCGCTCACTACCTACAATATCCGGTAACATCTTGCCATCCCAATGTACGACTAGAGGCACGGATGGTTCGAAAAGCGCTTTTCCAGCTTGAGCGGTATGTTGACGAAACTTTAGTCTTGCTGTTCTGATGGATTCAGGATTGACTTTGAAATTAGAAATGTCATGTCCAAGGCTCCTTGCAGTCTCAGCAAGAATAAATGTTGCAGTACGGTTGCTGACATTGGTTCGATCAAGTGCAGCACTTAACTCTGCTGTAACAATAGGCATCGACCCTCGCTTGGAAATTCTACGTGAGCAGCATGGTTCTAAATTAGACTCGACTTCAGCAGCTGCAGTGGTCAATTCATCTTCAATGTCATCATCTGCCCGAACTGTGATATTCTCCCTTTTTCTTTCATCTTCTTTACTTCTCAGATAGTCCTCACGCTTCAGTCTCTTTACCTCTCTGCTAGCCAATGCTGCGTCCACACTACCCATATAGCCTATGCGTGGACCACGTTGGTCTTCCAAGAAAAACCTGTCTTCAGCAATGGTGATCATTGACATGGCATCTGCATGTGCTCCATCAAAAAGCTTTTCCAAATCTCCAATCAGAGTAGTTTCATTGGCTATCTGGGTCTCAGTTCTGCGATACATGGTCTTCCTCAGTTTATGCCATCTATAAAACATGTCTTCCAGCTTTTCAATGGCATTGCGTTCAAGTGTTGTTGGAATACGGGCCATTGACCATAAGCGAAGAACGTCACGCACAGCAAACCTTGAACTGTCTCTGACTGTCTTAGCAAGAATCTTGTGCTGATGGAAAAACACGGATAGCACCTGACGGTAGGTTGGAAGCTTCATTCCATGTATTTCTTCTGATGCCCGACCAATCAGCCAAATGTCAGTGGAAAAATCAGATCATAAAATATGTTCACTGATAGAGCAGCAGTAATATTAAATCACATTAATCTGGCTGAATAAATTAATAGCACAGTAAAAAGCATGCATAATGTGAAGCAACATGCAGTACACAAAGAAAATGGAAGAAGTACGAAAGATTGCGATACAGCAGAAACTTTAGTCATGTGGAGCAACCAATAAATATTAACATAAAATTCTGAAATTTCACACTGTTATTGTACTGAATAGGTGTAACAACTTCAGAGGGTACCGCATAAAAAATTACGAATTTCAATTTTTTTCATTAGCTTAACGGGCGCCCTAATATATATATATATATATATATATATATATATATATATATATATATATATATATATATATATATATATATATATTCCACGGCACATCGGGTTGTGTAGCCTAAGCCAGATGCCTCTATCCACACTGCCTGCATGGAAGAAGGCACAACACAGAAGAAATTGGTGCCGCATTGTATTTCGTATAACTTGTAGGCTACCTGTAATCGTTAATAGGTTATTTTGTTGTCCTGATGCAAAATAGGCTAGCCTGATCACTTCATTAGAAATTTTTATGCTCCTGTCATAATGGAATGCAGTCCAAGCGTAACGCAGCGTAGCCTACGTCTTATTCCTTTGGGTCCCTGCTGCGACTAAATTTATAGGACCATTATAAGCTTTGTTGCAGCCGGGTAAACAGACCCTGCAAACTTGCATGAATTAAGACATCGATCGATCATGCGCCTTGCCATCTCACGACACCAACCGTTTAACTTTAGCCTCATTTTTGACAATGAGCGAACTAATAGGCCTACGCGCTCCACAGTGGCGTAGACAAAAGGGGTTTCCGGGGTTAAACCTCCCATTGGCTTAGACAATTTTTAAAGGTTATTTATGCACTTATAAATAAGAAGAACAGAGCAATTGTTTGTAGTAACTATTGTTTTTCTGACTGTATTCCCTTTGTTACTCTATTCCCTTTTTTATTTACTGTTATACTGTTGGGTTGGTGTCAGGAAGGGCATCTGGCCAGGCCATAAGCCCCCCCCCCCCCATCAAAAATTCCTGGCTACGCCACTGGCACTTCAAGATCATTTTTCTCGAATAATAAGCCTCCAGTTATAATTGCCAAGTCCAATTGCCTTAAGCTACTTGCCTGCAGTAGTTAATGTTAATGTATCTCAACAACGAATAGGCTAATAGTACGTCATTGAAACTATTGTAGCCTATAGGTGCCTTGCTATTCATTATGTATACATGTATACAACCCTTGCAATGTACTACAGACTGACTGAGATTATTACTTCAGCCTTGAGTTTGACGTACGATCATAGGCTGTACCTAGGTTGCACCGTAGGCAGCGCTATTTATCATGCAAGAGAATAATATTAACGCACCGAGCTTGACGTGTAGAGGTTTTGGGGCAATCCCACGGCCAGTTTGAAAGCTGAAATCTTAAATCTGGCGTGTATGAGTCAACATATCGATTATGAAAATTCTGGACATGCAGAGTACCGTAAAATGCATATTTTGTGGAACTAAGAAGTTTCGCATTATTTAAGAAGTTATTCTGCGAGGTAACCTAAGCCGCACAATGACGCAGGCCTAGGACTTTTACAAGTTGTCGTGATTTGTAAGGGCAGGTAAAATTTACGATTAAGCAACATAGGCTGAGACAGTGGTAAGTTATATCATTCACAGACTCATTGAACAACTAGGCTAGTAACTCAATTAACTTTATTTACAGTTTATTTTTTATTAAACCTACTTTAACGTTATTATTAGTTACTCAACCAGATGCAAAGGCACCGGCGTCTGCCAGCACCGATAATAAATATTAATCTGTGCCGTAGACGCCTCGTTCTGACAGTCTGCGCCTCGTTGTGAGGCAGACTGAAACTTTATGCGGAACTCAAAAGTTTTGTTCGTGTTTTGAATAAATCCGTCGAAGCGTGACTTCTGAAATGACAAATGAACTCACGAGCGAATAACGAAAGCAGTTCTGGACAGATCTAAGCCATGCAGCTGTGTGGTGACGACCGATTACAAACTACACGTGGTTTCGTGTAGATTGATCATCGTGTTGTGTTCACAGTGGGAATGTAACGCTCTTTATGAGTTGTACTCGGTGGTTGAATGGTTGGCTTAAAGCGGGTTCGCGATTGAGGTATGTTGAACCGATAAACGTCGTAATACAGATGCTTTATGGGATTATAGGATAACAGTTCAGTTTGTGTGCCTTTGAAGTACCTATAAAACTTTAACAGGCCATTTACGGGAAACTTTGTAGCCCTTGGTAAAGCTGTTAAGTTCTAAAGTGCCACTCCATGGCTCCAGTATATTCACGTGCGCTGCGTCTAGTCATAGGTGTTGTCTGAAGGGTAGTCGAAGAGGGATCGAGTCGAGTTGTGGGGGGGGTCAGAGTGGAAGAGTAGCTGTTGACTTGGGTGTCTGTAA
Source organism: Lumbricus terrestris (assembly GCA_949752735.1). NCBI lineage: Eukaryota > Metazoa > Annelida > Clitellata > Crassiclitellata > Lumbricidae > Lumbricus > Lumbricus terrestris. The sequence goes on along the minus strand of OX457036.1, from coordinate 80,845,361 downwards.
GGTTGATGACCGCATGAGGCATGGTATTAATTCTTGAACAGGTGATGCTTCAGTTTGGAGTGGAAAGTCCAGAGAGTGATAGAGGACCCTGAGGAAGAGTGGTTGAAGTGGTTTGGGTGAGCAGTGGGAACCCCTATTGGGTGAGCAGTGGGAACGCCGGTAATCTATCGTTTTAACGGAATTAATTATCTGCCATTTTGTCCACTATCGTTTTAACGGAATTAATTATTCGCCATTGCATGGGATATAGCGATGATGGCATACAAGTTGGATTGACGAAAAGAATTCTTGCTAAATAGAAGTCGGATTGATGAAATAATTTTTCACGCAATAGAAGTGGGATTTGCGAAAACATTGTTGCTGAAATTGGAGCTGGATTGATGAAAAATAATTGTTATTTAAATAGAAATTGAAGTGATAATAAAACTGTTGTTGTTGAAATAGAAGCTGGATTGGTTAAATGAAATCTATTACCCGCCGATAGGGTGAGCAGTGGAAACGCAGAAGTTTTTGTTGGAACACATGACATTGTGTTTTTTTACAGGGTTCCATGCATGGTGAGCAGTGGGGATGCACGCAAAGAATTTCCAGAGCAGTGAAAATGCCGTTCCCACCCACTTCAGACTCTGCTGAGATAGATGATGATGAGTGATTGGCAGTGATGGGGGGGAGGAGCCAAAACTATGCAGAATTCAGAGGGAAGATCACTATAGGACATGGTGCAGTGTTCAATATGGCTCAGTTGGAGAATTTGAAATGAATAGTGATTGGGGATCAAGAAAGGTTGAGACAGGAGGAGGATCAGGTAGAGTGGGCTGGCTGGATAGTGAAGAGTTTGCAAAGATATTTGGGTTGGGTGTGTTGTAAGAGTTGTAGATTAGTGATAGGACTTTTAAGCGGATTCACTCTGAGATTTTTATCCAATATAGTGATTTGATGATAAGGGTGCTACACTGATTCTTGGGCATTCTGTGTCTCAATGGGTGCATTCTCGATTTTTAACCAAAAAGCTAAGATCAGCCAGTGCTGAATTTTATCGAAGGTGGAACAGTGCATGCATTTAGTGTCATGCATCAACCAGAAATGTTGTTTTTATAAATTTCGCATGTGTTTAGCACTTAGAGTTAAGTTTTCAGATCGGCACTTGACAGTTTTATAGTCTGCACAAAGTTCATGAAGACCTCTTCTTAGAAAGAAAAAGATTCTTGCCTTGAGACAGTTTCCACAAAGTCAACAAATGGCCAGGATACCAATAGTGATACAGTGGGGTACCAAGACTGAGGCATCAAATAAACCTGTTTTTGAGTCCAAGGCTGACAAAGATATGCAACATGACATACAACTCTGCTTAAGAGTTTCTCAGAAGTGCTCGTAGGGCATAATAAATATGTCTGCTAAGTCTGTTGCCCATGCACGCTCCAGGCATGCTGATTAAAACTGATCTGAAGATCTAGCTTTTATTTGATATATGATATATGATATAACCATTTGTCTAGACGATATGCAAACGATAGACTGAACATTAGCTCAGTTCCATTTTTTTATAAACTGTGTAATAGGTGCATTCTTGTCACTGTTGTATGTTATTTAATGGCGAATTTTTATATAAGTATGAGCACATTGCCGTGTCACTGATTTTTTTCTGCTTATGATTAACCCTTAGGCCGCCGCCGACGTGTATACACGTTATGGCAAATCTACATCCATACGCCACCGACGTGTTTACACGTTTTTTAGAGTGCTGTAGTTTACTTATTTATAACTTTGTTGTTTGTATTCCACAACGTGATCTGACACCATTTCCTGTATGTATGTATGTATGTATGTATGTATGTATGTATGTATGTATGTATGTATGTATGTATTTATGTATGTATGTATGTATGTATGCATGTATGTATGTATGTATGTATGTATGTATGTATGTATGTATGTATGTGTGTGTATGTATGTATGTATGTATGTATGTATGTTTGTATGTATGTATGTATGTATGTATGTATGTATGTATATATGCATGTGTATATGTATATATGTGTGAATGTATGTAATGTATATGCGATTATGCGTGTATGCATGTATGTATATATGTATGTATGATGCATGCATAAATGCATGCATGTATGTATGTATGTATGTATGTATGTATGTATGTATGTATGTATGTATGTATGTATGTATGTATGTATGTATGTATGTATGTGTGTATGCATGTATTTATGTATGTAATACATGTATGTGAGAATGTATGTATTGAATATGCGTGTATGTCTGTATGTATTTATGTATGTCTGTATGTTTGAATGCATGTATGCATGTATATATGTATGTATTGATGTATTTTTGTATGTATGTATGTATGTATGTACGTACATACATACACACATACTACTCATTTGTACATGCAAACATACATAAGCTTACATTCATAAACATAACACATGCATGCATACCTACATAGATTACATACATACACACATATATACAAATAAAAGGAAATGCACGCATACATATTTGCATGCATACATACATACATACATACATACATGCATACATACAAACATACATGTGGCAACCGCCACTGGTGAAAATGATTGAAGAAGGTACAAATACTCTGTAGGAAAATTTTGTGAAAAACACTATTTCATACATTTTAGTTTATTTTGAGCACTTCCGGCTATGAAAAGACAAATTACTTAGTATGGCAATGTAGCCCCACATTCCATCTATAAAATGGAATGATATTTTTATCTTTATTATAAATGAAGGATCAGATAATATAGTCGATAATCTAAGTTGGTGGTTTCCCCCCCCACTTGGTACCGTAGGTATATTGGGTATAACTTTTGAACGGTATGGGGTATCATCACAAACCTTACCTCAAAATGTGTGTAAATGAACCCCCTAAAATAACTTAAAATGTCAAAATTTTATTCCGTATGAAACAAGTTTGATCTTGAAAAAACCCAAAAATTGATGGATGGTACCCTTTTTACATTATATTTTGTTATATTCATGTTTTTCGCTGAAAATGCCAAAAATAGCCGGCGGTGGGGTTAAGAAAATAAAAAAATTGTTGGCGCCCGAAGGGTTAAAATTAATGACCGTAATCATAGATGTAAAAAACAGTGAAAATGAAATTAAAAAACGGAAAAAATCGTCATTTTTTGGAAGAAAAAAACGACAAAAAACGGAAACAGAAAATAATTTGCCTTTGTTACATCTGAAATTTCATGTTAAGCTTAAAAACCTTGTTTATGCAATTTCAACTTGATCTGCAAATAGCACAACTTTATTATTAGGCCAAAAGTAATTGCTGTAAATAACATTAATTAATCTACCGCAGTTATTTTTTCTTATAACTTTGGTTTAATAAGAAATTCAGAAAAATTAAAGGTATTGAAATCTTTTCAAATTTAAATTGTGAACATAAAAGTCCACAGAAGTTCATGCTGATCGACATAATGCAATTAAAATCTAATCAGAAGCAAAGACAATAGATCTATGTGTACTAAATTATATATTGTACATTTGTACTTAAAATTGTTACTTATAAATATTAATTATGGACCCAAGAATTTTATATCAAAATGACTCTTACAAATTTCATTTCTTGTAGGGACCTACTACATGTATTTCTCAAATGATGACTTAAACAATTACATAATGACATTATAGTTAGGTGAATTCTTGAGAGTATGGTGAAAACGTATGGAATATCAGACAAAAATTAAATTAAGGAAACTAATAATAGACGGTAACTAAATAAATAAAGTTAGATAAAAAATAAAAACCGATTTAAAAAAGATGCGAAAAAATGGAAAAAACGACGTTTTTTGGGAGAGAATAAAAAAGAAAAAACGTTTTTTACAACTATGACCATAATTGATAGTAAGGTTGGCCCAAGGCTAAAAGCAGTGGGATCAAAAGAAGAAGCTGTGGTCCAATGCCGCCCCCTGCCCCAACCCCTGACTCCTCCCAGCAGGTCTTGAACTCAGTACTGAAGTGCTGTTTCCCTTAACCTTTACTAGTGCCATTACAGATTAACAGTTTGATTCAAGCAAAAATTATGTCAATTTGTGCACATGTTATTTAGGTGTTTGATTTAATATTGATTTTCTTGCTGTTGTTTCCAGCATTGCGTGTTAAAATGTTTGATTGACAAATTGCTTTTTTTATTAACATTTATATTTGGTAACAATTTTCATATATTTTTGTATAATTTTTTCATATTTAGATGTAAGTCAACTTCCTGTCGAATGAAGACTTCACATTCCAAGCAGCTGACGTCTTCAATTATTGCACAGCTCGGCGGACATTTTGCAGAACAGAACTATGGTTCGAAAACGGCTGGATTTTACCTGCAAGAATGGAAGCACCGCATTGGTCATTGGCATTGGTCTCGTTGCTGGATACGTCATTGGAAGTTTCATGCGTTATGCGATGCTTCCATGCAAGATGTCACTTCCGGTGGAAAGCTTTCCACGTGATCCTTTGCTGATGCTTGACGAAGCGTGGCATTCAAGTGGTGAGGGGTCTGGCCGGACGTTGGACAGAGTTGCAACTGATGCCAATCTCGTACTCATCGGTGTTATGACTGCCAAACAATTCCTCTACTCTCGTGCGCTTGCGGCGCAGGAGACTTGGGTAAAATCCATTCCAGGTAGGGTCATCTTCTTCTCGTCTGAGGGTTCGGAAAAGGAAAGTCCGCCGGGGATGGCCGTCGTCGGGCTGAAGAACGTCGACGACTCTTACCCCCCACAGAAGAAGTCATTCATGATGTTGAAATATATGCACGATCATTACCTCGGGCGATTCAAGTTCTTCATGCGCGCCGATGACGACATCTACATTAAGGGTGAGGTTCTTGGGCGACTCTTGCATTCGATCAATGCCTCGCAGTCACTGTTTATTGGACAGGCTGGTCTTGGCAACAAGGAGGAGTTTGGAATGCTGAATCTGAAGACGTCGGAGAACTTCTGCATGGGAGGTACGAGCATGATACTGAGCCAGGAGACGCTTTTGAAGACTGTGCCTCACATTAGTCTCTGCCTGAAAAACATGTACACGACTCATGAGGATGTTGAAATCGGACGGTGTATCACAAAATTTACTGGAGTATCGTGCACTTGGGCTTATGAGGTTGGTGATTAGGTTCTCATGTCCTTTTTCACTCTGTCCTCTTTGTAAATTCATCGTAGTTTCAACTAAGCATTGCTTATAATTAATTCATCTTTTCTGACAGTGCAGGTAAGTGAAAATTTTGTTTCTAAAGTTTTCTTTTCCTGTTATTGTCAGATGTGATGAGGGCTTGTATCTTTGGCAATAGATTGCATGCTTCTAAATAGCGCAACAGCTGCTGCACAGCTACCCTCTTCAGTTCCCTTGGAGAGCAGTATGACATTAGGGATGGGCCAATAGTTTTCTGGTGTTATGTGGGTCCATGCCAGGTTTTTTGGGTGATTTCTTTTATATATATGCTGACCTAATTTAGTCATATTTCGTGTTCGCTAAAGACATGAAGTGACATTGGAATTCTACCAATGCCGTATTTATAGATATATGGGTGTTTCATGCGAAGCTGTTTATTGCTGTCTGGGTTTGTTTTAGTATTTGTACATTGTTTAACATAAGTTGTGGAAGAGAAAATATCTTTTGACTTCAGTGTAGATTGAAGTGAGAATTGGAAGACATATAAGATTATCATTGCAGAGTACTTGCCTCTGTAAAAATACCACAGGAGTGTGGTGGGGTGCAAACCCCCGACCAAAAACTGATGAATTGATACCTGTTGAACAGTGTAGGTCTATCTCCAATTTTTATGGAAACTCATTCACAGACATGTGGGAAGACTGCGTTGACAGCTGAGTTGCTTTCCAACTGCTGATCGCATAGTTGTTGCTTAACCCTTTGCATGCTTTTTGCATTATGTACAAAGTGAGAAACTACCACGTTTAAACATTTGATGTGCGATGATTTGCTTAGATAGGGTAGATAATAGATTAATAGTGTGGTGGCATTTGGAGTGACAACTCTTGTGTCACTGTCAGGAATTCAAGTCTGTGCCAGTGCAGATTTTTTACAGGATTTTAGCTAAATACTTGGGACTAGATTATTCAGAGCGATGATGATTTCATTGACCAGTTAGTGCCAGTGGAAAAATTAGGTGGCAAAGGACTGTCCAGACTGTTGTTTTGACACTTTGTAGCCTTGACTTACTCTTGGAGGTTGGTTTAAGGAATGGCTATTTTCTTCTAACTAGATAAATGTCTGTGGACAACACAACTCTGAAACCGGCTCAAAGGCAGAATCAGAAAGTTTTGTTAAGTACTGAGCATTTGACTGATTTTGCTGATGAATAAAATGTGCATTCATATCTTCGCAGTTCCTGGTTTATGATTAAAAGTGTAGTTGAAATTTGCGGAACTCCCCAACGTATATAGCACTGTCGTTGCTTTTAAAAGCTAATTTAGCTGCATGCTAATTTGATTCATATAGCACCAAGATAATGAAACAAACCCTTAAATAGTGGCACTCAGGAATCTCTCCGATACCATGGAAAGGCCTCAGTTTATGGCACCAAGTTGTGGTGGAATACAGTGACTGTCTGAGTGATGATGATGATGTAAAACCCACATGTACTTAATAGGCCGATTCACCAATGTTAGGGGGGAAAAATTATTCTTCATTTCATATTGGGCTAGACCCTAGTTTGGTGCCTTTTGGGATCAGGAACAATAGTGCAAAAGTATAGGCATATACAGTGAGTTTTAGTGACACCTCAAGACATGCAAAGTTTTGTAAAACGACGAAAACGGCATTTTTACTGTCAAATAACATTTAATGTTAATTTTTATTTGAACTGGTCAAGATATTTGAGTGAAATAGTGCATAGGTCATGTCACACTACTATTCAGTGTTCACAGTAATGTAGGTAAAGATTAGAAAGTGTCTTGTCAGCTCTGTACTTTTTCTTAAGTGAAGTCGTTATTAGACGTCGATCATATTCGGCTATCTGAAACACAAGCTGCTGCTGAGCACAATTGAATTCCGTTGCAATTAGACAGCATGTTCTACAGAGTCATTGATGACTTTATGCTTGCCACCTTATGCTTGGCATCAACGTAGGCAGGGCTGAATGGCCAAATAATTTGATCATCTTTAAGAAAATGTGGATCAGTTTTACCCGGTAAGTGCAGTGAAAGCTGCATAGATCTTTTAGTGACAGAATCCAATTAGTCTATTCCTGGAATTATTCAATTGACTTCGAAGTCAACCCTTCTTACATCTGTTTTCATCTGTGGTCTCTTCAGAAAAGCAATCATCACATCTTTCTCCTCTATTCCAGACACAATCAGAAGCAATGCAAGACCAATCAAATCCTCACTCATGTGCCACAAATGATTTCTCATTTTCTTCAGTGTAATGTCTGCCACTTGACTGTCATCCTTGCCAAATAACTCCAAAGTATGGAGAGCCACAGAGGTCATTATATGGAACATCTGAACTATTTGGAGCAGTTAACCAGACCTTCACATCGGTGTTAATGGTGAGCAGACACTGCCAAACAGGGTGCGTCGAAGAGCCTTTGGCTCTTGTGCTGTAGGTTTGAGTTGTTCATGAACAAGTAAATTTTTGAACAGCAAATCTTCTCACAACAGTGACATTTGCACCCAGTACCTAGTTCCAATTTTATGAATTGAGGCAATCCTGACACGGTTGAATATCTCGGCTGAGTTGAGTCTGAAGGAAGCCTATAATTGTCCTCCCTCTTCTGGTCAAGCCACCAAAACTCACCTCTTGTGAGATCAGATTTGGCTCCAATGGCTGCAGCATACAGTGTGAACATTGTATTTGCTAGTGTCAATGAAATTCCACTATTCTTTGAATCGAGTAAGCTTACATATTGCTGCAATCTGTGGCCCGGAAGACTTGAAATATTGTTCGATCACTGCAGCTGAAACAAGTTCAAAGATATGATGCCGGCAGGATAAAGACAGTAGCATTTGTCAAATGCCTGCTGAATGACTATAATGGCACCGGTTTGAACACCAGTGTTTAAGTTGGTTGCATCGGAACAAAGACCTGCACGCCAGTCTGGTACATCTTTCCAGTCATGTCATGTTTGGATCACGGTGTTTTCCATAAGTTCACCAGAACCAGTAGGGCTCACCAGGAGTTCAGGAATTGCCAACAATTTATCAACATTCATTCCTCATAGAACAATTGGCATCCTGTCAACCAGGTCCTTATCAGGGTCTGGTAGTAATTTTCTGTCAAAATGAGCAATCAGTGGTGTACCTGGCATATATTTGGCATGTATCTAGAATTTTCTAACTCTTTTCCATGCTCTCCAGATAGAACTAGTTGACAGTGTCATGTCCTCAACGTCAATGCCAAGAGCAAGTACAATGTAAGAGCTGGATCAACAATGTGTATTGCTTCTCATGGTGTAGCTTTTGTGCGACCAAGGATTGCCGCAGACAGTGGATCATCAGTGAGGTGTCATATTTTGAGTGTAGTGAACATCGCAGTTTGATGAGTTTGTATTGTCATCCATGGAGTCACTAGAGTGTTTGTTTTCAGCAGCAAGTCTTGTGTCAATGATATACGTTTGCTAATTAACAGTTCTTAATCATCAGTGTCATCCTTGAATTCTGTCACTGTAGCTGACTTTGTATCACCTTTTGCTTCCATTGCCATTTTGATGCGACAGATTTCTTCAAACTTCCTCTGTATTGCATTTCTCTTCACATTCTTCGAATGCTAAAAACTGACTGACTACCTGTTGTCATTTTCCACTCTTCTATCAGGTACTGTAGAAAAATCCTGTGCTGTTGAATTTTTATCAGTCTTTTGCAATCCGCATTGTCATTTCATTTCTTAGATTGTCATTCCAACTCGAGAGTCGAGACATCCAGCAAAGATGCTAAGACTTAATTTAATATTCTTTGAAATACATTGTGCAATGTGCATCTTAAATGCAAGTAAGTAAAGAAAAGAAGTAGTCTGTTACACTGTGTCTGATTGTCTGCCACTCACAGGCATCACAGCACAAAATAATGTATTTTTATGTACGGAAATGAAGGTAAATTCACAATGACTGATTACAGAAAACAGAACTCTGTTGAGGTGTCACTAAACAGTGGAATAATCACATGAAAATTTAAGGAGTTATTTACAACACCAAAAGGCATTATTTAAGCATCTAGCCAATTAAGTTTTCAGAAATAATTTTTTTTGAAACACTCTAGTACTTAACCGTATGGCTGCCGTATGATTCGAGTGTGCTCAGTCTCGGAGGTAATGTGAGCTAATACGCGATCAGCAGATTTTTATCTGGAAATAATTGGCTGTACATTCTATTGACATAAATTTATGAGATTGGCCATTTGTCTTTATTATGTCATGTTTAATGCTAGGTTTGCTCATTTTCTCAGGTACGAGAGAGTCAGGACTGCTGTTTGCGTATTCCCATCTCATGCTATTGTTGCAAATGTTAGAATTATCATGATTATTATTTTTTTCATTGCTGCTTTATTATATTTTTTTTACCCGAGGTTGTACTTTTCCCTCAGGGTATTTAAAAGTCTGAGGACTGTGCTGTCTGAAACAATCAAGAGCACCCATATTGACCACCAGTGATCACCGGGGCGGCACTGCATGAGCATTTGTTTGGTTCACACAGGCGACTACCCGCCAAAGGCATGTCCCCCACCACTTTGATTGCCTCAAATTATGTTTTATTATCATTATTATTACTATTCTTATTATTAGTATTATATACCTTCCTTTATTGCACAACAGAAACGTCCTTATTCTAAAAACAATTCTGAAGAATAATTATCTCTACTATGGCTATTGGTCCATGTCCCGGGTGTTGTGCATAAAAATCCTCCTGAATGCTTTTGTGTTGTAGTGTTGTGTGCATATGGACAGGCGCTTCAACAGATTATGTGGTCCCTTAGGATCGCCAGTGGCGGCAGTCAGCCAACGACCTAGTTCTGTAATGGCTCTTTGACCTGACATATTAATCGGTCCCAATGTTTCCAAGGCTATTGGATCAGAGTTGTGGGTTGCAGGGAGATCTGCAATTCTGCATATTATTATTTTTTGCCCTGAGGTACTTCAATCCTCAGGGGCTTAGAGATTATTATTATGGGAGTAAACGTTTCTGGTGGTTCAGGCATCATCTTCAGGGTGTGAGGCAAAAGTACCTTTGAAAGTGACCAGGTTGCAGCGTTGATTACAGATGGACAGACATTGAAAAAGAACGAATGTTTCACGTCTGTGACGTCTAATAGAAAAGCAATTTCATTGATGAATTTTGTTTTTGAGGCTGAATTATTATGATTGTTTTTATTGTGTGGTATTTTATCTCCATGGCCCTACAGCCTAGGCTGTCACTGCTCAGGGCAACTTTGTGATAGAACATTGATGGTGTTGAGCAGTAGTGAGTGAAGGATGTGCTTCTGGTTTCCTAAAATGATAACATTGCTGTGGGCATTGGCAGAACATTTAGTGTTTCATTTGGAACATTTGGCTCTGCATGATTTTTTACAGATCTGACTTTATTTGTGTCCAATGATGTGAAATTTAGTGGCAATTGAATCAGAAATTTTCTTTTCATGTATAAAGTTTATTTCTGACAGTGTTTTAGGTTTCTGATTATATATGAGGCTTCATATAATTTGTAAGTTACGCTTCATTCCACAGAAATGTTGATCTGGACATATTGCTTATAAATACTACTTTCTTCATTCAGACACAAATTCTGACATAACATGCCAAGGACTTGGACGGCAAAATTAGTTCAAATTTAGGTCATAGAAAATTACCCCATTATAGCATGGTCTCATTGTAAGGCTGTTGTTGTTGTTATGGCTGTCAAGGATATGCCATATTCTCTGGTGTCATCTTTACCTCTTATCTCTCATTCGTGCAGTCTTGCCGTAAGACCTTTTTCTCTTGTGGTACCTCACACTGAAAGTGTTTCTTGAAGGGTTATGCTGTGAGAAGAACTTTATAAATATGAAATATAATATTGGAAGAGAGTGTAGAAGTAGCTTGCTAAGTACTGATGATGTTTTTACAAATTGCTGCTTGAAAAAAGTGTACATTACATATATCCAATTTGTGTGTGTATTTATTATGTACAATTGTACATGTATGTATAATTGTATATATATATTATGTATGTATGTATTTACGTATACATGTATGCATAATATTGTAACTTAAATATATATATATGTATAATGTATATATATAATTATATATGTATGTATAATTGTATATTTGATATTTATATATAAGTATATGCTATCTATTCAAGACTGTCTATTTTCTTTACAATGTATGTAGCACGCAAACCGTTTAGGAACTGTTATTAATTGTATACGGCATGCAATGCATTCATAGGTTTTTTCCTAGTGTTATTGAGCAGCATAGGTATGCCATCAATTGGAGAATGCCAAAAATATTCCGGCTTCAGCTGTCTTTGGCTGCTGGTTGGCAAATGGACCACAGTCAAGTGTTGTGAATAATACCCTATGAAAAGTCTGTTAATATATTGGAGCAGCTTACAGCAACCGCACCCCATCACTGCTCAGGGGCTGACTGCAATAGATAAGAAGACACTGAAGATTAGAAGATGGTAAACAGGTGTGTATGGCTTTGGATTATTCATGCTCTTAGTAGGAGAAGAATGATTTTGGGAAATTCATTACCCAACTAAGTGCACACTGATATTAAACAGAAAAATTAGTAGGCTAAGCCATTATTGATTAGATCATTATAATTTATACCAACTGAGTACTTTGTCTTATCTAAAGTCTGTGTTGGATTACTGTTTCACACATTAAACAGATGTCACTATATAGATCCAGTTCTGTTAACTATTACGCACAGTCTTAGTTTAGCAACAACAACATAACATTACATTGTTCTTAGGCGGTTCTTGATAAGACTGTGTAATGCTATTATTTAAAAGAGTAAGTTTGGCTTTGACCTCTGCTAAGGAGAACATTGAATTGCATTGAGTAAGGTCATTGTTGAGGTCATATAAGAAAATGATTTCAACACATATTAAAATGAAGATGATTCAAGTTTTACAATACTGGCAAAACCTTTGAGTTAACAAATTCAGCGGCTCCTTTAACGCCTAATCTACATTGTAGCATCACTCTTCTAGTTAAATGCATCTTTTATTGATTAGCTTATGCTAAACTACTCCTATATTAATTAGGGCGTTAGTTCTTAGTCTACAGTGAACTTCAGGAAAAAATCACTTTAATTGAAGGATGTGAGAGAAGGCGAAGTGCATGGTAACATTGATTCCATGCATGGTCCACCTGCAGAAGAGTGGTTGAGTCACTTCCTGTTGATGCCAAGCAGTAATGAAAAGAGGGCCAGCTTTGAATCATGTTCAATGCAAACTCTGCTTCCCCCTGGGACATCTGTCTAGAGCTAATGTTGAGTTGATTGAATCCCACACAATACACCGTGCACTGTGTGCAGTCTAGATTAGAAGGAAAGAGAAACGGAGACAGACCAACGAAGACTCTGCTGGATAGATAACACGACGACTTATTAACTTATCACTTGAACTATGGTAGCAACGGACTTGACAGATGATTGTGGACATTGCATACGATTTATTTGTACCCATCGCCCCAATTGGCTGGCATGATGATGATGACGACGATGATGATGATGACGACGACGACGATGACAACGACGATGAGGATGATGATGACGACGATGATCCTCTGTGGCAGTGCAGCCATCGAAAGGCGATTGGCCTTTGTGATGTGTTAGTTGAGAAGCTTGTTGTTGACTGATGCAAAACAGTTGCGGAGAGTGCAAAGGTCTCTCTGATGTAGTATTGAAACCTCGACTATTTGCGCAAGCATGGCTTTTGATTTATGATGGTGGTTTATGATGCATGATCGATCATTCTAAACGACAGGTTATAAACCGCTGTTGTTGAACTGAATATTTATAACTAGTGCTCTAATCATACTGCTCACATTTTGATTGATAGATCGATATATTATGTACAACAGTACAAGTTTTGGTGAAATAAGTTTAGGCAAGTTTAAAAATCTGATTTAAAATTCTATTGACAGTCTGAAATTTAAATGTGCTTGTTTCTGAAAGATGTAATAATAATGATGCATTATGTCAATGTTTGACAGTTTTTTAGCTCTAATGTATGTAATTATGTGTGTGTATATATGATTATATATATAATATATATATGGCCATTTATATAGCACCTTACAAGAACTTCATGAAAGCAGAAAACATAGCTACTCGACATATCTAACATTCTAACTAGATCTATACGACTTAAGCTATTTCGAAAATGTCTCCTGAGCTGCGTGTGGTGCATTGTTATGGGTTGTTAATGGAGGAACAAGTATCTTACTTTAAAGAACCTAACTGACGTGGAAGTCAATGCTACACTGCTGGCTAATCTAGTTAACAGCCTAATATATATTCTTAAGCATACAAGTAGCAGCCTTGGCCTAGACCAATTCCCAGAGGAGAGCACTTTCCTATAAAGAAGCTGATATATGAACAGCGTTGAGCTATGAATTATTACAAGCAGGATGCAGCGATGAATGGGAAGAGAAGAATGTGAGCACTAACCAATGAAATACTTTAAGAATTTATGTATGTATTATATATATGTATGTATTTTATCTATAATTTGATAGTTCTACCAACTCCAAATAGTAATGCCGTGACTCAATTCTATGTATGTACTAGATGTGTAACCCGGCGTTGCCCGGGAAATTTAGGGTTTTAAACACCACTCCCCTATGGTACCCAACGTTGACCGCTAAATTTCGAGTTTTCGCCAACCCTCTACCCCACCCCGCTTCCCCAAAAAGCCAAACGTAACATGCCCCGCTAGGGAAATTATTACTGGGCTTGTATGACGTCATTCGGGCTGTAGACTCTTTTACTGAAGCTCGATACTGTTTACCAACGCGTGAGCGATGAAATATGTTTTAAAACGCTTCTGTCTTAAAACGCTAATAACTCAAGTTCTAAAGTGAAATTTCGGGTTTTAAACACTTCCCCACTCTGGTACCCATCGTTGACTGCTAAATTTCGGGTTTTCGCCAACCCTCCACCCCACCTCGCTTCTCCAAAAAGCCAAACGTAACCCGTCCCTGCGGCCCGCGGGGCACTACGGATATTATTACTGGGCGGGTATGACGTCATGCGGTGTAGACTCTTGAGTTACGCGCTTGTGTGATCAATTACTGATGAAATCTGTCTTAAAACGCTAATAATTTTTGTTTTGAACTGAATTAAAACCTGAAAATAGTCAATCTGACCTTATAATTTGGGTAAGAATCGATTTCAAAGTTTTTTTTAAACCGACGCTGTTTCATTTCCGAGCCTATTCTGCAGGGGAGAGTCAATTCTGTCAAAAGCGTACAAATAAACAAACATATGGAATTTCTGCCTTATAATATAGATAATATTGTATATATATATATATATATATATATATATATATATATATATATATAATCTTTTTGGTGGGAGCAGTGTCTTCTCTCTAGATACTGTTCTTCAGTTCAATTCCATCGTGCTTGTTGCTGTTTAACATCACTGTCATATCAAAGATGATTAGTGTTGCCCTCCTCCTTTATCCAGGCTTGGGACTGGCGCTATCAGAGTGCGAACAGAGGCGTAGTTGATTCAATTCCATCTTCTCAACTTCCTCTTCTTTTATAGCCCCAGCTGACCAGTGATAGAGTTGATCTGGCAATGAGCACATTAGCTAACGACCATGGCAAATTTGAAGGAAGAAATTCATAGAGTTTTTTTTACAGCACTTGATCATCATAATAATAATAATAATATTCGTTTATTCACATTCAATCTGACACACCGCAGAACAATTACAGGCACAAGTTATACGAAATACGGCAAGCTTTGCACGACACGCAGGTCGGCTACAACAGGCTCGATATACTTAACACTAATGGCCTAAGTATTGGAACGCTCCTGATTCGGCCAAGCCAGGAGTGGGAGGGGCGATCTTATTTTCAGCAGATCCCGAGTCAAACAACACAACAGAAAGCACCACTGGCAGCTAACAGAAAATTCAAATAAATTTTTTGCCCTGAGCGAGGCTTGAACCCAGGTCGCGATAATGACTCTCAGTTTATCGGCCAACGCTCTCTCCACTGAGCTACAGACCCCCATCATCATCAGTTCCTGATGTCAGCCAAATTGATGGTGATGGGTACTAATAATGAGCTCCATTGTCATATGTCATGTCCACTCACTACTCCCTTTAATGTTTGTCCAAATGATTAGCTCTGTCCTCATTTCATTTCTAGTATCAATAAAGCATAACTCTTCGTCTGCTGTTGTTTGTGACTAGACCCCCTGCATGCAGCGTGTGAGCATTTCGACCATGAACACTTCGGCCGACCATCGCAGCATTGATAATAAACAATTTCTCCAATACAATTGTACAATATTTATCTTTAATAGAACTTAACAATATGCTGTGTCAGCTCATATGTTTCGGATTCCTCACCCTTAACAATTCTGTTCAAGTTTCAGATGTTAATATCTACCTGGTTGGTAAAATGCCAAAACTAGTATTGTGCTGATGTGGCAATATATTTTTAGAATTAAGTAAATATCAGGGCTGTTTTTAAGGAATTTTTAGAACTGCACAATCCCTTCTTTTCTTTCCAATCCTCCGTGGTAAATTGCTTTCAATCGGATGAAAATGACCTTTTTTGCTAGTTTTAACTGCACAGAACTTGTGACAGAAGTGCTTCTACAGCTGCACAAATCAATTTAGAACTGCACATTTTGTGTACAACTGCACGTTAAAAAAAGCCCTGGTAAATATTATTTTAAAGTGGTTCTGTTTATGGGTTCCAAAGATAACATAGATCAGTTTCTAGCATACATCATTAATTAGCAATATCATATTCAGAAAGTTCTTACAATAATACTTGAAGGTTGCTGTGCAAGCAACTCTAAATGTTTGCAGCATGTAGTAGGAAAGCTGCTAAAAGCAGAAATTTTGTGTCTAAGTCATTATAAGTCATTACTGCCTTGTTAAGGAAGAAGTTTGTAACATTGATTGATCAGTATTTCATTTCTTGTGTTGGTTATGTTATTATGATTATTAAAACCATTTGATGTTGAATTGATGACAGATGCAGAAGATCTTCTACAATAACTACAGGGAGCCAAAGGGATCATTCACGCATTCACTCAAAGATCGAGAAATTCACAACGCTGCCACTTTGCATCCGGTCAAGAACTCCGCATATCAGTTTCGCCTGCACCAGTACTTTCGGTCGTTGACAACTGCCAAGCTTCACAACCGGTTGAGTCGTTTACAGCGCGAAATTAACACGATGAACGAGGAACTGCAGGACCGTGATGAGTTCTACAGTCCGAGTCGCTACGGTCTCGTTCCGTCGCTCCTCAAGACGGTTCCTCGGAACAGAGATGACGCTCTCGAATGGGATTTCCTCTCGAAGAGCGCCTTCTCAGCGCGTCGGTTGAATCCACGTCGAAGTCTGGAGGTGGATCAGCGAATTGGTTTTGAGGATAACGTCGTTCAGGTACGCTGCCTCCTTCTCAGTTGTTAAAGTTTAAATTGAAATGTAGTTATGATGACGAAGCCGTTGAAGTTTCGAGATATATTAATAAACTAGGCAGGTTATTGACATGGCGAAACTGATATGCGGAGTTCTTGCCACATCAGCACAATAAATTGATAACTTCTGACAAGCGTTGTCGGGTAATATTTCTGCATTCCTGGTTGGATTATGTATGTACTTTATCAATGGTATCAGGTTTGGGATGGTGTAAAGTGGATTCGATCGTTAAGCTTGAGCACTGCTAGTTTGATTGTTTTTTTGATTCGATGTAGGTGATGGACATGATCAATCGGAATTCTCGCCAGAAAGGGCGCGCAATCGACTTCAAGGAAATCCTGTACGGTTACAGCCGCGTGAATCCGCTGCACGGCCCGGACTACATCCTAGACCTTCTTCTTGTCTACAAGAAATTCAAAGGCAAGAGGAAGATGACAGTTCCCGTACGGCGCCATGCCTACTTGCAGCAGGCCTTCCTTGAAGTGCAGTTCAAGGAAGAGGGACTGGATACGATACCTCAGTTGAACCAGCTTCTCCATAGGACTCCACCTCCTTCTGCCGATGACTCTGAAGCTGGACAGATGGGTCATTTGAGAGAGAAAGGCTCCATGGGGGAAGGAGGCAATTCCGAAATGGCCATTGAAGGCATTCCGTATACTAGGGTGAACTTCATTCTTCCGCTGTGTGGACGATACAAAACGTTCCTTCAGTTCATGCACAACTTAGAAGACGTTTGTTTGAAAAAGAACGAGAACATCTCGCTGAGCGTCATGCTGTTTCGCAGCGACCAGGACGATCGCAGCGAAGAAACCATCTCATACATCCACGCTTTGCAGGAGAAATACCCGGAGTTTAGGCTGAAGGTCGTCTCCATTCAGGGAACGTTCTCGAGAGGTGTTGCCCTGCAGCGAGGCAGCGCGATGTATGCGGAGAACGACCTGCTGTTCTTCATTGATGTCGACATGTATGTGCATCCAGGCACTCTGCAGCGCATTCGTCTTAACACCGTCGAGGGACAGTCTGTCTATTATCCGATCGTTTTCAGTCAGTATGATCCGCAACTGGTTTGTGAGAAGGACAACAGTTCCGTATGTTCGCCAAGGGCAACTCCCTTTGCCTTTGACTCGCAGAGTGGTTCCTGGCGCCTGTTCGGCTATGGCATAGCCTCAATGTTTAACAGTGACTTCCGACGGGTGGGGGGCTTTGACCTGGACATCAAGGGTTGGGGAAAGGAGGATGTTGGCTTGGCGGAGAAGTTCATTGCGTTCAACATGTCTGTCTTTCGTTCGACGGACGTTGGTCTCGTCCACATATTCCACTCGAAGATCTGCGATCCCAACCTTGACCCAGCGCAGTATCAGATGTGCCTTGGAAGCAAGGCGGCTTCTTACGCTTCAACAGAGAAACTGGCGAACTTTGTGTACAAAACTGTGGAGATCTTTCACCGCAATGAATCGCCTCTTAAAGCGCACCAAGAACAGAACGCCTTTCAAGAAAACAATGACTCCTGAGTTGGCTTTCGTGGATGATTATGATGATGGTAGGCAATTTATTATTTAACATCTGTGCGATTTCCGCTCATGTTGCTCTATTGGCCTTTCGATAGCCTTGATTGTTTCATCAGGTCAGCATGTTTTAGAATATTATATGAATTGGTATTATCATTAGCATTAGAGATAGTTCTCGGCGAGAAGTATTTCACGTGTGCCTTGTTAAACATGTGTTGTCAAAGAATTTTGTTGTGTGGTGTGCCTTATTAAATTTGTCCATGTTTTAATGATCTGTGGCAGTCATATTAAAGTCGAGATTAATGTATTTTAATTTTAAATGTTGAATGTTGAAATTTTAGTCATGTGATCGGTTTCTTGTTGTGTACTGGTCTGTTGTATGGTCTTGTGTTATTTTCAGTATTACAATGAAACTTGGTATATGCTGCTATGAAATTTACATTGTATAAAGTCCCATGTGAGTTTTGCATTGGTATGAAAGTCCCATGTGAGCTTTGCAAGTTTGCATTGATATAAAAGTCGCATGTGAATTTTGCATCAATTGGTATATATGTTCCATGTGAGTTTTGCATTGGTATATAAGTCCCATGTGAGTTTTGCATTGGTATAAATGTCCCATGGATGTGAGTTTTGCATTGGTATAAAAGTGCCATACAAGTTTTGCATTTGGTGCTTTATTGAACTTTGTGAACTGGATGGTAACATCACAATTTTCGTATGACCAAGGTTATTTTTATATGCGGTTGCCGGTAATTGGCTGTTTTTGAATGTTACTGTTTTTAAAATTGCAGCTGTTTTGATTAATTTTGCAGTACTGATTTGTAAATGTGTTTGATTATGTGAAAGTAAGATTGAACTGTGGTCTTCCATATTATATAGGCTGCTATCTTATCTTACAGACCAGTGGGAACCAAAAACCTTTCTAGTCCATGCTTCAGTAGGTAATTTTAGCAAAAGGACTGTCCTAATTATTAATTTCTTAAGCCAAGGTGAGAGTGTAATTAAGAGCTATGTTAGTTTTACTTGTCTGTTGTGAATTTAAATTCTAAATGAAGCAAGACTTGTGCAAGAAAGGTACAGGAACTTATATTTTTAATACTGTTGGTTTGCTATTTGGATGGATTTGTTGAATTGGCTCATGTTCTATTTAATTTTAAATGAGCAGCCTTACTGTGCATAAATTTTAAAGTTAACTCAAGCAGGAACGTTTTATTAGGCGGCAAAAGCCTGTTTATGCAATTATGTTGGCATGTGGGTGGACTAGGATGAAAGAGGTGAGTCTATGCGAATAGCAGGATACTTAGAAGTCGATGCCTTGAGTGATTTCGGAAGCTGGCCGTGCTGACTCATTGGCTGTCTGAAATATGCAGACTGGTGATGAAGTCCAAAGTGCAACTAGGACACCATTTGACCCTGAATTAACCTGCACAGCCTGGCTTGGGAGAGATTCTTCTATGGCTGATTGATTCATAAGTTCTGCTATGTACAAGAAGGTGTATAGACCAACGTCAGTCTGAGTTCTTTATGGGCTGCGGTTTTTTTTATGTCTTCTCGAGTGTTTCCCTCTGTCGTGTAGGCTGAGACAGGATGAGACTCAATGTCTTCTTCTTCTTATGTCTAGATTTCTATTTGCTTCTTGCCTTTGCTCTTTGTTTTTTTTGCCATTCTCTCTGTGTATTGTCTCTTATCAGTTCCGTCCTCTTCAAGTGTATTTACCAGAGCTAGAGTACACAGAAGAGAGGTGGTTAGCGATTTTATGGATCTGCCGGCTCGCTCTATCTTTATCTGTTGTTACTTTCCCAGCTTTTTTGTCGTCGTTTGTTTCTGTCTGTCTGTCTGGTTGGCTGTGTTTGCATTTCTGTATCGTCTCCTTATTGTCTGTTTATTCGTCTGTTTGTCCCGATTTGTCTCAATACGTGTGTCAGTGATGTCGGTGCTTATACAATTGACCTTAGGAAGAAACTGCATGTTGCCAATTCCTGATTGGGAAAAGAAAACCACATATTATATTCTGTTATGATAATTGGATATTCATAGAGTGTACTATATGGTGCACTTTGGGAGAGACTATTCAATGGGGCTGTCTACTACACCAGCCAAGATATTAAATGTCATGTATTAATATAAAAATAATATAGACACAAAAAACATGTATTTGTGCCCTTGCTTAGGTATATCTGTTTGCACAGTATTCCTTGTATGTGAAAGAAAATGAGTCACATCAATTGTATTATGATTTTGTGCTTTTGTGTTTGTTATTTAGTCAAACTGTAAATTGTTAACTGGCTCAGAGTAAAATTGTTAAACCTGATTTCCAGTCTGTTTGAACTATTGCACTTTGATTCCTAATTGCGTGTAATTAAAATTGATTTGTCATTTCTGAACGTATCTTGTCACTGATTTTACTTCTTTTAAAATTTCTTGATACTTTTTGTCCACTGGTCTTGTGTTCTCCTGGTTTTCTCTATTTCTGATAGGCCACTTTCTTATGAGCTGCTTAATGTATTTGGAATTCTTTTCAAGATTGCTATTGACTTTAGTGTTAGTGTCCTTTATTTATTGTCTTTAGTGTTAGTGTCCTACAATTTATTGACTTAAGTGTCCTTATTTGTAGCCTTTAGTGTTCATTTTAGAGTCATTTAGTGCCTTTTTAGAGTCGTTTAGTTTATTGACTTTAGTGTCCTTTCTTAGCACTGTAACATAACCTCTGTTTTAAAAACTTACTGTTCTTTTATTTATATTGTTACTATTATAATCAAATTAAGACAGGGATGAAGAAACTTACCAAATAACTCGTGTAATTTGTGCAAGATATTATGCATGTATATTGTATACAATGATGTGTGTAATAGAAACGATTATGCATACATACAACTGTCATTGTAGACTGTTACAGGTCTATGTTTCACAAATGTAAGGTAATACTGTGTAATTCTGACTGCTCTGTAGTTTGCAAGTTATTATTGTTAGGTCATGTTGCACATCTGTTTTTCCTGCAAGGTTTGCATTCATTGTTAGGTTCTCAGTCTTTTCAGCTATAAAGTCTAAAAACGTATTAACAGATACTTAAGTATTCATCATTAGGCATAAAAGCTTGCACAGTGCCATATTATATTCCAACTGGAGTATGAATTAACAATCTGCAGATAGTTTTATGATTTTTTTTCCAATAGTCATGTGTATGAGTCTATCCTAAAAATTGGCAAGTCATTCCACAACCTCCCTCAACTTCACACTCTGGATCCAATTTGTTACGAATCTGTCAAAACTTCATATCTGGAATGTGTGTGTCAACTTGGCATGAAATTGTAACATCTGTTAGCCCATCGTACACCTGTAACTAATGAATCGATGACTGTAGATAGGAAAAAATTTATTTAAAACATTCTGTTATGACAGGATTTTAAAGAAATAGCAGAGATTTTGGTTGCACGGTTTTCAATTAAAATTTGTGATCATAATTGAACTTTTATGAAGCACTAAGCACCACCCTGCTCAGTGATTCAGAGGTTTCTGACCCAAGTTAGTGCTATGACAAATTAAAAGGAATTTCAGCATCTTCTAAGCAGGTGAAGACAAAGGCTGAGTTGCTTAGCCAGTTCCTGCGGAAGATGGTTCCAACTAG
Source organism: Lumbricus terrestris (assembly GCA_949752735.1). Taxonomy (NCBI): domain Eukaryota; kingdom Metazoa; phylum Annelida; class Clitellata; order Crassiclitellata; family Lumbricidae; genus Lumbricus; species Lumbricus terrestris. The sequence continues at coordinate 80,823,567 of OX457036.1, read as the reverse complement.
AGGGCCGTCATAAGCAAAGCTTCTAGAGAACTGTTATCTTTGCAAGTCCAGTTTATTATGGAAATGTTAACTTTAAAGTCATCAGAGGATATCCCTTATACAATACAGCATGTAAACCAGGTCGCATGTAAAAGGGATAAGGCAAAAAGTCAATATTTAACGCTACGCTGCAGTGCTTTTAGCACCACTTAGAATTAAGCAAAATGGTTCGTAAACTGGGATCACAAAAGCGAGTCCATAATATGCATTATTGTGGCTGAATTTGAGCTGAACATCTAGTAACAGTGTGTGTGGTTGAGTGAGTTTGAACAAAAATCTAACATGTAACCTTCTTGTTCAACAAAGTACCTGTACTGTGTGCTTTATGAGTACCACGTGAGATGTGAACAGTACTATTGGATAACGAGGCTTGTGTTGCTGTTTGTTCTCAAGACATTGTGACATGTGATATATCCTGTAATCTTAATTTAAAGGTGAATGAAAACTTCCGTAGTTAAAAAAAAGTCGTCCGTGAATTTACAGCGTATAGAACTCTGTGTGTTACATATCCTGAAGTGTTTTATCTCTGTTTAAATATTTAGTGTATCAAGGGAAATAATGTGTCAAAATGTGGTGGTTGTGTACAATGGACATCTGGAACAGTAGCAGCTGATGCTGAAACGACCTTAGACTGGATAAAGAACAAGATGTTGTCTTTGATTAATATTTGTAGCCTAAAATTCAATGTTTGTATGTCAGCTGATGCATGTGAATGCAACTACTGTGCATGTGTTGAGCAGTGGTAGGCCACACTGGAGTTGAGTGATGAGAATGGAAGGGCTCCAGCTGTATGCCAAGCTTTGCTAAACTTAGAATGGTATTTAATGTTTTCACGAAACGGTCACAGATTAATGAAATTTTATTTGGTGCTACATGATTGTTTGTGTCGACTACCTCCAATAAAAACACAATTCAAGACATTCACTTTATTTAAAACATAGAGAATAGCCTATAAACAAAGACACTGCAGGTGCTTAATAAAGCACAAGTTTAGAAAGTCATGTGTGATGTCAAAATTGTCTTACAAAGATGCTTTAGAAAATGATCTACTCTCTACGTAAATAGATGGAACTTTTTGTATATATAGCGTCTTAGATGCCATATACATTGTCATAATTACAATTGCTTGTGGACAATTTTTATTTTACACAAGTCATCGTAGATAAGTAACTACACAATTTATAGTGTCGTTGAGCCACACAAATAACTTGCTTGCTCTATGATAATTGAAACGTTGTCTTTCAACCCAATTCTTATACATAAAAGAACTGTAACAAAAACGCCCAACTTTTACATCGGTCAAAAATCTGTTTCAGTTCGTACGCATTACAATAAACATAAATGGCTACACATGTGCTTGTTCTGTTTTGCTAAGTGTGGACACGAGCCACTCGTTGCACTTGAGAGTCTTGCACCATCACCTTGACCTGCTAAACCTGAGCTAAAATCTAACCCATATGACGGCAAGGCTAACATGCCCACCATTGGCTGTGTGCATCTCAGATCCTTTCTACAGTTTACAGGTATTCAATCACGGTTTTGTTGGCAAAAGTGAATGAGTACCTCCCATACTTTACAACATTGCAGGTGTGACCAATATTATGTTGTTGATAAGATAGGAAACTCGTTTATTAGTCTCCTCTGTAATATGTTTCCAGGCATATCTGCCAGTAAGACCATCCTTGGAGGCCGGAAAGGCCAATTTGCTTAAGCCACAGTTCCTGCTGTAGATGGTCCCAACTGCTTTCTCACTTTGTGGCTTAAAACTCGGCTGGGAAGGCACTGACCCTTCTCCCTCCCCCTCCCCCTCCACCATCAGTAGAACTGCCACTGAACTTGAGCAACAGAAACTGAATGCCTGCATCGCATGATATTCTATCCCCCTTAAAGCTATTGGGGGGGGATGAATTAATCTATACCCTTAGATGGAATATAACCGGTCTAGACTAACCGGGGGAATACATCATTCTATCCCCTTTTTTGAAAAATGCGTATAATTGAAAAGTTTATGTTGTAATCAAAATTTAAAGTGACTAATTGTTTTAAGTGTCCAGAGCAAGGCAACTCGAATTTACTTTGTGGCTCCAAGTGTTCTTCAGCGTTCTAATTGTTCTAAGTGCTCTTAAAACCAAAGCAAGCAAAATTCTCTAGTAGGAATAAACATGCCTGTTAGTGTCATTGTTCAAAACAAGCAGATGGAAGTTAATTTGAAAAAATAATTACACTCAGAAGTGCCTTTTTTCAACTTCTTTTCATCTGGGGGATATGATTAATACAGGGGATACTCTATTTCGTGACACCTGCAACAAGTTGAGTCTTGTATTTTTAATGCTTGTTTTCATTTAAACTTGTGCAGTTTCTAGGTTAACATCAAACTTCAGTTGCAAACCATAGCTAGGAAAGTGTGCTCCTTGCTATCCATAATACCTATGTGTACATTGTGTAGCTTAACTAATACCCATGTGTAGCTTAGCTCATCGTTGTCACTGGAAGGGTAATAGGACAATTACCCCTCCATGCTGAATGTACACCATGGTTCAATAAAAAGTAAGCCAAACTGTTTTTCTTATATCTCTAATGCCTGATGATTAATCATTCCAAAATTTTCCCAATATATATAAATTATATAGAGAATCGAACCAAGAATAGGATTCCAAAATATCATGTCTTAAATTTGAAAGGATAGAGAGATGAATATTTCAACTTCATCTCCCGAAATTTCAGTTGCATATACACACATGCATACATATATGCATAATACATGCATGCATATGTACATATATGCATGCATACATTTGATGAACAAACAATTGTCAAGCATGCGTGTAATCATGCAGGTATGTATGTGTATGTATGCATGCATGGGGGATAATTGGTCGGGGAGAGGGGTGGTAATTGTCCCGGGAGATAATTGTCCTAGAACCCACTGGGAGTTCAGCACAGCATGGGAAACGTATTTTGAGATAAGCATAGGTCCTTCAGCACAGCACTTGTAATAGATTAACAGGATCATTGAGCTTCTGAGAAAGTGTGAAAAATGTTAGGAACCAGGTTGTTGGCTGATACCACGAGAACCACTGGATGATGATCTGGAAAAAATGGCTCTTAATAAACAAAATGCATTGGTAGGTCAAAATGGTCCAATATTTGCATAGCATTTTATGCTTCGCACGCACCTTTATAATTACTTTTCTTATAAATTAACAGAAACATATTAAGTAACAAGACTATTGACTGGTAATATGTTCTGAAGTATGAGCCCTGGGCTCTTTTGAAAACAATACTTTTTGTTTATGCTATTTACATTAGATCAATATCTTGGTGAAGTCTTCCAGTTCTGTCACGTGAAGTACTTCATCAGAATTTTTTAACAAGTACTAGACATTTAATCTCTTCAACTTTAATATCTTAATCTAGTATCGGATATCTTTCTCTGGCTTTTTTGTTTGGTTATCAGGGATAAATTAGCTCAACTGAGGTCTTACAACTGCTGCATTTTAGTTTTGCATCCAGTAGCACTGAATTCTATTTTGTTGTTGAGTAAACTTGCCACAGATGTTCAGTGTTATTTCTCAGGATCAAATGTACTTCTGCGTAGCAACGTACAACTGTTTTTAGCCATATAGTACATGGATATATTTTCCGCCAGAAATGATTTATAAAAAAAGCGGTAGCAGCGTAATCTAGACTAAACATGTTGAAGAAACTATTGTTGTGTTAAATAAATGTTTTTGTTTAGTCAGAATAATATTAATATTGTATGTAACGGTGATTTTGATGTATATGTATTGTACTTGCTGGTAACATAACTACTGGCTCTGAGTTGTTTTTATAATTGAATCAGATTTTAAACTAATATACTGCTTTCAAAGTCTGTTAACTTTAATTAGCTTGGGTTTCAAGTTCAAAGCCAACTGATAAGCTACAAGACATCAACATTGGATTTGATGACTTCAGCACTAGTTATATACATCAAGGAATGACTATGGACTGGAGCAGTTATGAGGTATGCAAGACAAATTCAAGATATTTCATTTTGCAAGTTGCTGTTACGGCCACACCGACCATAACGGATATAACAGAAGCAATTGCATAAGTTATGCAACTATGTGCTGCATGCAGAGGATTACAGCTGGGGACCAAGAGGAATTACGTCTGTGGTGGGGTGAAACATTTACCCGTACATAGCTATGGAACACATTTAGAATTTGTGAATTTCAACGTCAGTGCATAGAAAAAGATAACAAGCCCAATACCGGTAGTTTCAAACTCTTCAATTTAAAAAAATTCTGGACATAAAATTACAACTGTTCAATGGTGCAAAGTAGCTAGTACGTTCTTTGGTTATGCAGCGAGTCTGATGTCGAGCCCAGCTTCCAAGTTTACAGCTGTCAATTATGCATCGCCAACTGCAATTCTACTTTTCTGAGAATTTGACTGAAAATTACTTTTAACAGTAATTTGTATGCAAACAAAAGCCCTCGATTGTGAAAAGCTCACAGAAGACGCCCTGATAAACTTTTCAAAGAAAACAGGACTGGCTTGAGAACACCAGTTAGACCACCCCTAGGCTGCTTTCCATTCTGTATTGTCAAAGATAGTTGCTATAAGAGAACAAAACAATTTTTAAATTCTGATAAAGAACAAAGGCATCATCACAACTTGCTTTTCAACGAGCTCAAACTCCAAAAGCTTTAAAACTAGTGTGCTTATTCCATACAACTTTAGGCCAGATGAGCAGTTGAGAACTTATCTCTAGTTAGAAGGGGCAATGCACTCGACCTTTGCCTGACCTTACTAAACAATAAAAGACCTGGTAAATGTTGAACTAGACATTAGTGTTACATTCATGTAATCCTAGAATTGGATCATAAAAATATCTCATTCACTTCGAAACAATTAAAGTTTATTGACCGGACCAACAATTTAATAGTCGAGATGTGGGGGGGGGGCAGAGAAGTCACCTTATCACATACAGGGGAGTGATGGTTATTATTATGTCCAATGTGAACATGCACAATATTTTGGTGCATACAGTATTTCAGAACAGTCTGTGCCTTAAAGCACCAACTTCAATCAGACAGCAGTCTTGTAGCTCTTTGGATGTTGTTATCAGCCTATATGCTTCATGCTAGTAAATATCAAAGTGCCCCGCAGCACAGTGGGCCATACATAATCAACAGAGACATAAGCCTAATCTAGACCCTAGTAATTCTGCTAGTCTGCAGTAAATAAAGATGGGGTGGGGCAACACCAAATGAAAACTAGGCAATAAAGATGGGGTGGAGTAATGCCAAATGAAAACTAGGCAATAAAGATGGGGTAGGGTAATGCCAAATGAAAACTAGGCAAGGGAGACAAGTTTTTGTCGATATTTTTTATTATCACCTTTCATCTTAACACTTAAACGATGAAAGTGAACTAGCGGTGACTGGAATGTCAATGCAGCCCATCATTAAAGCATTAAGGCGTGATAGTCGTCCACCATCAAACAACCAGATGTGCAGATGACGATTGTATCTACGGTAATCAATTCACATGATCAGTCACTTAATGCAGTCAGTTCATTTCTTTCTGATCACTGAATTAATTCGACATGCTAAAAACTCCTTTCTTGGCAGCTTTGTGTAGGTGACCCTCTAGTTTATCTGAAAGCAACAACATTTTTAAGTGAAGTCATATTCTTATAGAAAATATTCAAGGTGGCTTTTCCCTAAAACAGCTTTACTAAGTCAGCAGAAATCATGTAAACAGAAAACTAAGAACTGAAGTTTGAAGGAATATAAGAGATTGGTAAAAATAATACAATTAAAGAATAGTTAATGTAGCTTTTGACATTTCTGTGCTTTAAGCAAAGCTCCTCCTGACTTTCAAGAGCACTTTAAGAAAATTCCAAGGGAAAATGTTTACATTATTACCAAAGAAACTTATTCTCAAAACAGCAAGGAGCTAGCATCAATTGCATGGGCGCCCGCAGAAATTTTTTCAGGAGGGGCCAAAACACGATGGTCAAGGTCAAAAAAATTTGTAGCAAGAGGTCATAAAATGCAAAGCAGGGAGTTACGAACATGCATGCATATTTTTCATAGAGGTTTCTTGATGTAAATTTCTGCTTTTCACTTTTCAAAATTTCTACTATGAATTTCTTCTTTTTGCAAAGAAATTTGTTCAAAAAATCTAAAAGTATTAGTTAAAAGTAGGTTTTTTGATTCTCTAATGCAAAGAAATTTGTTATAAACCCCAAAAGTAGTAGTGAGGAAAATAGGTTTCAATTTTCCAGGGGGGGGGCAAGTGCCCCCTCTTGCCCCTATGTGCGGGCGCCCATGATCAATTGGTAGTCACTAAAAATAAGTTAAGATCTGGTGTGCTCTTCATGTTCAAAACTAATACTTTTATTGTGGCATTTCACATTTTTAATGAGCTATTTGCAACTTTCAAATGCAAGGATGGCAAATGTCTCATCAAAGGCCTGCTCAGAGGAAATAGCACACACACACACACATATACCAGAAATTTACATCACAGAAGACACTCGACTGGCCAGAGCAGGGACTGTAATTCCTGGAAACCTTAAATCCCGAGAATGACAAACATGTAAATCCGTATTTTCGAGATTTAAAAAAATATAATTTTTATTAAAATTATTTGACCCATTAAGCAATTTTTCATTAGTCAATAGATGCCAATATGACCGATGTAGAGGCCCTAGAACAGGTAAGCTGGCAGCCGGCTGGCCAAGTAGAAACTCCAGCTCCAGGGGTGACTCACTGGAGGTGGGCGTTTCTCAGTGCTCCCCTTCCTTGCCTTGGTTCATACAGACAAACCCTGCTGCTTTGATATAATTAACTGGTGAATGAGCAGCTGCTTCTGTAAGAGGTGCATTACAATTTATGTCTGATAGCAGTACTTTAAAAGGCTTCACAAACTGCATGCCTAAGGCCAACAGCAGTTACTTACTACACCGTGATTCAAAAAAAAGTAAGCCAAAATGTTTTTCAAATATCTCCAATGCCTGATGACATATCACACTAAAAATTTTCAAATATTTAGAGAAGTGGACCAAGAATATGATTCCAAAATTTCATGAGATAAAGTTGAACGGATAAAAAGATATGAATCTTCCAACTTCATATGCCGAAATTTCAGTTAACAAGCAATTTTCTGTAAGATTCAATAGAATGTAAGTCTAACTGTTTCTCTTATATCTCTAATGCCTGATGATTAATCATTCTAAAATTATCCAGATATGTAGAGAATTGAAAAACAATATGATTCCAACAGTTTGGTTTGATTATTTAATTAAATAAGATGCTCAAAATGTCCACCTCCTACTTGCACACAAGCCTAAGGCGCTGGCGCCATTGGGCAACAGCATCGTCGATTATCTTCTGGTCCAGGTCATCTCACACTTCCATCAAGCGCTGCTTCAGATCGTTTATATCATGGATTGTTGTCTACTCAGTATTGCATCAAGTTCCACACTTCGTAGTCGACAAGATTCAAGTCTGGGCCTTTCGGAGGCCATAATGTGGAAGAAATGAAGTCTGCGTCTTTCTTGTTAGCATTTCAATGGTTTCCTTGGCTCTGTGGGCTGGGACATTGTTCCTGTTGAAAAAAAGCAGCCTTCTGTTGCTAGATTTCTGATTACAGGTAGAAGATGCCGTGACAGCAGAACGTCGCGATAATAGGCTCCATTAATATTTACTACAGGGTCACTGAAGACCAAAATTGGGAACTATCAAGCGTCGAAACCGCAACGAACATAACAGACTTGCTGAAAACTGAAATTTCGGGAGATGAAGTTGAAATATTCATTTCTTTCTATCCGTTCAACTTTATCTCATGAAATCTTGGAATCATATTCTTGGGCCAATTCTCTACATATGTGGAAAGTTTTAGCCTGATATGTTATCAGGCATTGGAGATATATGAAAATTAATTTGGCTTACTTTTTTTTGAATCACGGTGTATATCACTTACCATGTCTATGAACTTTCTAACCAGAGCTAAATCTAGTTTCAGCAAACATAACTTTCAGGACTAGAGTAAGAACTTTCTACTGGAATGCACAGCACTACAAACCCCAAGTGTCACCGACATTGCTTAATAATAAACCGACTCTGCAACTGAAGCTAACTGTTGCTTACATATTTTATGTTGCTTACATATTTTATGCTTTCCCTTCATCGGCAACTTGAAGCGAAGCTCACGAGCATTTTCACAGATGAAGACGTAAGGAGATTCTGATTCGCCATTCGGATACTAGATCATTTAAAAAGCCATATTGGTAGAAACATAATTCCTGTGTCAACTATAGTTCAAAGTGCGCAATTTGTACATGCAGAAATCATATATTAAAGAAGTCAACTGCATGTAAAAACAAACAGCCACTGTTATATATTATCTTTCTTTTGGGAAATATATCATAAATGTTTGAAATAACTGACAACATAATCCAAAAAATTTCTTAGTCTGCTTTATGACAAGCAAGCACATGATTTATGTATGAACTAAATGCAAGTATGCATCTGAAATGTAAAAGGTATCTTAAGCACTTTCTTCCAAAAAAAGCTACCGTTAAAAGATTATATAAATACCCCACGACACAGTTAGAAGCAGGTAAATATAATTGATACAATACGCTTACAAAACACTACCAGTTGCATTGCATAAATACACTGAAACCATTTTACAATGGGAGCAAGAATTAAATTGTGATCAATATATATTTCTCATTAGGCTACATCAGAATTTCTTTAGGATAAACCATCTTCTCAGGAGCTTCCAATAGAATTCTTTACATTACAATGATGATTATTCTAACTGGTGTTAAGATTTTCTAAAGAGCTGTTAGAACAAACCTGTTGAATATAATCTTCATGTGCCAGACAGTCCGTTACCCCAACACAACCCAGTAAGCAGCCAGCGGGATAGTTCTCTGGGAACTCAAGATGTGGATCTGGAACGTTCAGTTTAATCAAATAAAACTAATTCACAGCACGGCTGATATGCACAGCGGCACAACTGCACATTAATGATTTAAAAGAGGAAGCAAGATAAGTTAATTGGTATTTTTGCACAAGCCTCTATCAGCAGCATTCGTCGAAACAATGGCGAAGGGGTTGGAGTAGATTGATCATTTAACAGAACCACACACAAACTGTAACGACCCACAGCTACGACAGGATATATTCGCCAATTCTTTAAAATGAAGTAGCAAGACAAGGCAACTGATAACTTTTTACAGGTCTCGATTAACAGTATCTGTTAAATAAATCTGGTTGGAATAAATGGGGCATTTTTCGGAACTACAGCAGCACAATACTAAGCAAATCTTTCTCAACGCGTCGCATGGCATAACCAAGAAGTCAAAAATTCAGTGTGGCATACGATAAAAACTCCTTCACTACACATCTCTAGCCGCATTAGTCATCAGATAAGTAGTCCTGTAATATGGCTTAAAACGGATAACCTAAGGACACAGGAAGCAGGAAAGGAGGATGCACCGAGTGCTTAACTTTTTAACTTTGGATTGCACAGTCAAGGGTCTACTAAGTAACCACAAAAAGAAGTCACATTGGAAAGCTGCAGGAAATCAGCTAAAGCTTTTTCACAATGTTGCAAAGTATTTATTTAAGCATTCAATTGCACTTTCTTTACTACACACAGAATTTCTTTGAGGAGACAACACGTTGCAGCAAATCCTTGTTGCCAATAAAACAAGAATAGAACTTCTTACAAAAAGTAATTGTTCATATTATTGTTCTCTGTAGGAATGATTAGCAAATGTAAAATCGCTAAGACTGCCATGAAATAACAGACAATAGCACAACACAACAAGCATAAATAAAGCCAGACATATTCTAGTCTTTTAGCATTGCCTGATGGACAGAGGATATGAGGTGAAAAAGGAGGATATGTCTTCCCTTTGCTGACGTTGGGCAACCCTACCCAAGACAGCATCAATCCAAAAACCTGATTAAGTTGTATTACAATCACATAACATATTCTTCAATGCACAAGTGAAGTGATGATACACAAGCGACTCAATTAAATATTGCAAATGAATTAGGAATTGAAAAGACAATTTTTACCATTATAGTAATGTCTGTATTGATTCTCGACCTCATCGATTTCATCTTGCGTTGGGGTTTTAGCAGTTGCGGCAATCCAGAGAGTGCCACGATGTTGAGTGTACCAAGTCCTACCCTCATGTCTACAACAGAGATCAGTGAAAGCACTAATCAATCAGCAACAATCAAATCATAATCAATAACAATTACACATCAATCAATGAACAGCACCAATCAATAGCCATCAAACAATTGACCACTGCACCCTCAAACAGCAATCGATAGCAAGGAACATAAACAAGCAGTTCATCAGTATTGGCACATAGACATCATTTCATAGAAAAATTATGTGCAAAACCACTGACAACACTTAAAAACTCGTGCAAATTCCTGCAAACAGATGCTGGTCTAACATTCCAGAATTTCCTTCTACAATATGACCCTCATGATGTCCAGTTACCTGTCATTTTAAGATTCTTGTGAACCATGCTCTAGATTTCAAATTAATAATATGGGGCCTAATATGATATTAATATAATATGAGGCATTCTTTATAATTTAACAAATCGTCCAATTATAAAGAATGCCTCTTATTATTAATTTCAAAGCAATAAAAGAAATCCATTCAACACCTGAACACTACCTTTTAATGCCAGTCACAAGTAGCGATGCCCATGGCTGGTGCATGCTAAGCGCCATTCCACTGTCTGACATGTGCTCCAGATCTCCATCCTGCACCCTCAGCAGCTTCCGACCATCATCAGGTCGAAATGTTTTCGCAGAGGCCTTACTTTTTCGTTCGGAGTCTTCAGAAATAAACTGCAAATTGAAGACAATAAGTCATTGATAATTAGCACGCTTTGTAAAAAAAATCTAGTCATGCACAATGCATTTAGTTTCGTAAGTATCAACTAACGTTTAAAACAGGTTGATTTGTGGAAATTCTGGTATTGAACGAGATAATCCCGAGATCACTAATACTATAAAGGTTACATCCAAAATATCAACAAAAAGGTTTCAAGCCACTGCTGCAAATCTGCATTTTAAAAAGTGTAAAAATTTTATTTGAATAGAATATTAACTACCATACAATGGTATATCTTATATGTGATTTTGCTGAATACAATTTATTAGTATCCTCACCTTCTATGGGAACATTGGAGCCTGACTGTAATAATAGTTTATCCACAGTATTTACTTTTAATTTTTTTATTTCATTTCTGCTTCATTTACATAATAACAATATATGAAGTCATTATTATGCATTTAATGAGCATCAATTGTCTGATGGCCACAGAACAATCAATTGTGAGTGGACTTGCTCAAGGCACATACACACTGACACAGAGAAGGTTTGAACCCAAATTCTATGCATTACATGGTGAGCACCCTAGCGAACTGGTCATCATGTCCCACTTCACTGTCTCTTAACCCTATAAGTACCAAGTGCATAGGATCTCTCATAGCAATTACTACACTATGGTTGGTAAAGGGTGATTTAAGCAACTCGTACAAAATTAGGTTCATACCAGTAATTGATATGTAGCACAAAAGCATTTAGAAATTTAAAAAATAAAAAATAAATACACAGTAAACATTAAAATGACCTTTGGAGGAGGACGATCAATGTTTGGATTGACAATATTCTCTTTGACATCATCAGCCGATTCCACCGGAGCAGACGCAGACGACCCGACGTCGGTCACAGAGAAATTGATCGCTTGGACAAGAGAGTCGTTCGCGTTGTACATGTCTCCACCACGCTCTTCCTCAATCACCTGACGACCGGCAAAGTCCAACGTTAACATAACTTTACGGTCTTTACGAGACGCATGACGAACGCTTCTCAACTCTTCTTCACGCTTTCGCAGAGCCGCCTTCTCGCCGTCTTTCAGCCACTGGTTGGAGTCCGTTGAAAAATAGTCCGACTCGTCATCGATCACTTGAGTCCGCTTCACGCTGAAAAATCAACAGATTTAAGATATATACTTAATATAAAATAGAGTGAAAGTCGTGACAGCAGCACAGTCATTCTAACTATTCACATCCTTTATTAGTAGACTTGAATGTCAACAGGTGATGCTTAAACACCGCTGCTAGGTCAGATATATTGATCACAGAATGTCAATCCAGAAACAGTGTAGCAATAACGCAGACTGGTCAACCAAAAGACATCTTCAGGGTCATTACCGACATGCATTTCAAGTTCGATTTCAGAAAAAGCTTAAATACAAAAGGAATCTATTCATACGTTTGAAACTTCTCAATTCTTTCCTTGGTACGCATGCATTCACCTATGCATGTATGTGCATGTTGTATTGTATACATAGTATTATCAATATATACAATACAATACAACTGCAATTTGACGTCACCTGTCTTACAAAGCGCAGCAGTGCCCAAATGCCTTGATGGCACAGCAGACATTATATTGCAGAGCAATTGTGAGTGAAGGACTTGCTCAAGGTTCCTCCCCAGTGTAATGTATGTGTACCATAGGCCATCTAGTTTATATTTTACAAGGTAGCGTGAAAGAGAGACAGAGGCAGACATGCAGAGAGAGAGAGAGAGAATGAGACCCAACACAAAAATTTTCCCACCTGGTTCGATCAAACTCCAGTAATCTATTCTTGTGCTGTAGTGCTTTCTCATATCCTTTCGCAACTTTATCCTCCGAGACTTCAACCACTTGATTCATTAAGTGGTTACGCAACTTCTCACTCTTCTTAGAATTGTTGGCCAGAATTTCTTGCTGCTCCTTGGTGCAAACCTACAAAAAACAGCAGAGATCAAGCAAACCCATATCAAGTGCACAAAGTTTTGTTTTTAAATCATCTTCACTGCAACTATACCAATACAAAAAGTATTGAGGCTGGTGCCTACTTGCTCGCATTTCACGTCTGTATCCCTTTTCTCAGTTCACTATATGAAACAAATATTCTGTTATTCAACTATGTAAACCCTCAGTTGTTGAAATTCCCCTGTGGTATATTTCAATCCCAAAACATAACCAGAGAAGATTAAGAGTCTAATCCACGTGAGTTTCTTGATCGTGAACAAAAGAAATTTTTGCAATCTTCTCTTTCTCACTGTATCCATTTTATTACCACCAAGTCGACAAAACCATAATCAGACCAAGACCAAATCAGACCAAGATTATAATCAGACCAAGATTATAATCAGACCAAGATTATAATCAGACCAAGATTATAATCAGACCAAGATTATAATCAGACCAAGATTATCGCAATTGGTCACTTGTCTCAGTCACATCCATTCATTACCAGATCCCTTCACTCCACATTGAAAGGTCCTCATCCCTAAATTTCAACATTGGTAAAGAACAGAGATATCATTGTAGTTTGTCCAACTTTCGGGAGCAAGTTGTCGAGCAACCTCAAACCTGAGCTTATTGGTTGGTCTTCCTTTACCTCTATTTCATTAATGCTTGAAAGCCAGTTTTTTAATCATTGTTTGTTGAGGTTGACTTGAAGAGGTGCTACATAAATATATGATTCATGTAGCACATAAATCTATGATTACAACTACATTCAACTGCATAGCAAACAGATATGCACACACCGCGAAGACATGTCCAGAAATCACATCATGTATAAAGTACTCTGCGCAATGCTCACCAGGTTTCCACAGAAGAGACAAGGCCCCGGTCCCTCTTGTTGGCAGACGATTCGACCGCAGCTCAGGCAATTGTTAACCAGAGTGTGCTTCATCGCCTGACACTCGCAACGATGACGACCTATTTGAATCAAATAACTTTGCAATGCAGTTTAATCTGGAGCAACTGACAACTCCAACAGAACCCTTACTCTGTAGTATACACATATATACGAGATTACTTATAAATACTTAGTTACTTGTTTTCTAAACAAAGGTGGGATCATACTCTAAAGACCCTTGTCTAGTTAACTTACTAACCAACTTACTAACAATGAATGATACTTTTATACATTGCACTTTTTTGTTTGGTTTATGGTTCCTGAATTAAATCTTCATTCATAGTTGAATTAAATCCAGTCAAGTACTTCAAGAAAAATCCAGTTTAATCTTGCGGTATCTAAGTAAATCTCAATTTGCAGCAGTTTTAAGTCAATGCTTCATAAACGTCACTTCTAAAAGTATTATAAAAAATGTCAACAGTCTGGTCTCAACTCTTCAGTCTTCACACATGTCTGAAACTTAATACTGAACATAAATCTACCAGAATCCTCAGGTCACGTAACTGCAACGGCATTTCGATGAAACAACCAGCCACAATAAAGACACATATGACACAAACAGTCTAGATGAAGCCCTAGAAAGTGTAAACCAATCCTAGTAATTTCTTAAACATTTAGGACTAGCAGTAGACTGCTTCACAAAAACTGGAAAGCAATAATTATTCGAAACTTCATTTATAACAACGTAATAGTATATACCATAATTTTTTCTAACCATAGGTCATGGCTTTTACAAGAGGTACACATTTAGCAATATTTTTAACGAAAAATGTAGATAGATTAAAATAAATTACTTAATACTAAATTCATTCATTCATTCATTCATTCATTCATTCAAGTATTTGTATAGCAACTCTTCAAGGAAACTACTCAGAGGCACTCCAGACTCCAGCACGGCAAAACAGAGAAGTTTTTAAGTGCTTATAGAATGAACACTGGTTTACAAGAGCACCACATAACTATGGCATAATTAGTTTTTCCATTTTTGCATCTTATAGTGCATGAAGCAACAGATATATATATTCTAGACAAGAGAAAATCACTGCTGTGTTAAGTACCTGGCAGCATCGCAACTGTCCTCTGTTGTCCTTCACTGCTAAACAGTGGCACAAAGTTTGTCTTCTTTCCACTAGATCCGGGCGTAGTGGTGCTACTCTCTGAAGCACTTGCCTTTAACAGAAGAACATGAGATTGTCTGAGATCAAGAAAAGGTCACTTCCAATTGCACAGACAGCCAGACACGTGCAGTAAAAAAACTAATAATAATTATTTCATTAATTCATTGCCTTAACCACGGTCATAACAAGATATAAAAACAGAGGGGCAGTTGCAATTCATATGACCTTATTCAATACAACATACAATCAAATAGAGTTACCAGACATTTTTGTGCAATCTACACTTCTACAGCCTATATACAACTTCCATGACTGGGTGTAGCAATAACTCCATGATTGAATGTAACAATAACCTTAGTCATCAAACACGTCCAGTTAAAAGGATGCTGATCCCAAAAAATTCACAGTGGACATCAAGTTAATTGGGGTGTGGAAGTTAACAATCAATTAATGAACTCCTTAGCTCAGCTGGTTATAATGTCAACAAAGCATGACGCTCACTAGAAGCTGTGTGTTAACATACTTGTCTGTTTACACAATAAGTTAAAGGAAGACATCTACCCGAAAACGTAAGTAAGACTACCGACATAAAAAAATAACTACTTATATCATTTCCCACCAGCAATATATAATAATACTAAATACTTAAAAGTTCAACAATGAATAACAGTCACTTTTTATTTATTACTACTTATTATAGGACACATAAATTACAATCACTAATACCGGTAATTCTTAAAGAGTTAACTATTAAAAAGGTTAACCATTAACAGCCCAAATGTCAATTATTTATCAAATAATGATAACTCAAATTTACCCCACCCCCACTTGGCTGAAGTATTCTGTGCCTGGACCCATACCCATAAATATGCCAAACTAATAATAATTCACAAATCTGGTCAATTTTGGAAATCATAATTTATTATAACAAAGTTTTATTGGTTCATCTTTCTTACTTAGAACAGAACATAAATCTTGTTATGTAAATAGAAATGAGAATAAACTATTACAATAGGTGACTTGTTCTCAGTAGATTTCTTTTTTCCTTTCTTTGACTGCTTTGACAAATCGAATGAAATGGGTGTTGCAGAAAGCTAAAGAATGAACAAAAGAAAAAAAGCAAGTAATTAATTTGTGCCATAATTTATATTGCACAAGGGACTGTATACATGGTACGAATCAAATCACCTGTCAGTGTTGCAAGCAGTTATTACTTGAGCTGGTACATAAGCAGATGCTTTTATACAGCACTGTTTACAAATAAGAGAACATAAAGCAATCCATATTTTTCACACAATCACATGTCCGACAAAGGACTCTCCTCTAAACTTATTGTAAAGATGGAGACTGCAAAGTTATAATGCAAAAAAGAACTGCTACCATAACTCTCTTCAATACTAAAAACAACTAATTACCAAATGAACAATAGCATTTGGATAGGCCATGGTCAATTGGTCATTGTGCACTTACAGCCTTATGACTGTAACCAGACTAGATAATGGACAAGGTGGAACAAAAGAGTAGCAGCTATGTTATGTAGCTTCTGTGGATTGCTAATGTATAAATTGTTCAAATACATTAACCAAAGAAAGGCTTCTAATATCAATAGATCTTTAAGTACAGCAATCAAACGACAAGTCGTCTTAATGGTCTCACAACACATCTGCAAGGGGCCAAGGATGAAAGGTGATGTGGACGCAATGAGGCATACATGGTGTGCCAAGGATTGATGCTCCAATAATAATTTAGTTATAATTAATCTAACAATAATGTTATTATTATTACTAATCCTTTGACCTGATTTGAAGACTTTTCATTGTCATCACCGATAGCATTGCTATGCAGCAGTTCCCATTTCTTCAGCAGTTCTGATATGAAGTGTTTGGTTTGAGGCAAGCTAGAATCCAGCAATTCATTCGTGTATTCCCTCAGATCATTGCTGTTCTCTATTGACAGCATATACCTAAAACAGTAATTTAAGCAGAATTTTTAGGTAATTATTCTACTTTGATTAAGGTCTGTGAATAATCTGGTTCCAATGACTTTGGTGGTTATGTGCTGTACAAATGTTGAGGTTGCGATTAAAAGGAAAACTGAAATACAATAAAACTGTAATTTGTGCCAAGGGCTCAAAGCCTGTCACATGTCAGTTAATGACCTTTTTATTCAGTCATATTCTACAGTAATTCTGCTGTAAAATACTTTTTACACAATGCAATCTCATTATTTTAGGAGCATATGTACATTGTACATACATGTAGAGTTGGGTATCATCAGCTTAGAGGTGAATTTCTATGCCATGGCGAGAGGCGATAGCCGACAGTGTAGACTGTAGAGGCATAGAGAATGTAATGTAATGTAATGTAAATCTTCGAGAATTTCTCAGCGCCCACAAAAGCCACGTCAGGGAGACCAGCTTATTCACCGGCGCTATATCACATCAAGTCCGCAATAGCCAGAGCTGCCGTTTTCGTTCCGGTGCCAGGTCAAAATCCGAGGAGGTCAATCCGAGGAGACAGCGTGGTGCTACGGTGGTTGTCGGTGATGGTGGTAGTTGGGTGATGGAGCCTGGAATGGAATCTGGATAGGATAGCTTGAAGAGTTCGGTTTTCAGTCGTGAATGGAAAGCAGCAGAGGAGAGTGCAAGCGGAGGGCAGGTTGAATTTGGAGGGGAGATAGGAGCGATAGGAGAATGAACAGCAGGGACTCCAGGAGAGAGCCCTGCGAGGCAAAAAAAGAGCACAGAGGTAATGAATGATATGAGGAGGTTTATGCGAACATACTGAGTGCGATTAGAGACAATTATTTGAGTGCCCTATGTTCGTAAGCAAACGATTGAATAAGCACTGAAACCAATTGACATAAAATACCTTGCTATGTCCTCCGTGGCATCAGTGCCCAGAAGTTTCGACAGCTCTCCACAAACCCAATTCAGGACTTTCGTGTCCATTTCAAAAGTCTGCAGCTTACTAGATTAACGGTTAATAAATAATAATATAAACGGCTGACAAATTTATCAACACAAATTGCACAACTAACAGAAAAACACGCTTTACAAGCAGTGTTACCACTGAGGTTTCTGAAATAAACCCAGATTTCCTTCCAAATAACCCCAGAAAAACCCCGACTATTCATATAAGCTATTTTAGACCTCCTTTGTTCAAATCAAGTTGGTTTTTCGCTTGTTCGCATGAGGAAACTAAATGTTCGTCAAAAGAGTCGAATAAAATGCAATTACAACATTGAAATATCAATTGTCAAAGTTGTCAGAAACCAGATCCATACTGATCCATACTGAGTTGATTTAATTGGCTTTTGTGGGCGCTGTAGAAGTCTCGAGATTACGATTACGATTACTGACAATAAGCTTAATCGATATATTCATGTGCGCATGCGCAGCGGGTCGAGAATCTGCCAGAATCGTAAGCACATAACACACGTGACTTAAGTTTACAAAGTTTTAAAGTTGTCCGAGGTCTCCAGCCAAATTTTCTTAATACACCAACAATTCAACGTTTTAACCACGTACATTAATACTCTGCAACAACTTGGCTATTGTGCCACTAGAGCCTAGAGGATTGACCTGACCTACAGTGTAGGCTATAACTGTATATGCATGTTATAGAACATACATGTAATAAGCTTACAGCTTTACAAGGAAAGAGACGAGTGACCTGGCCTATTTTAAATGTCAAAATGGTTTATTTCTGTGCAGAACTATTCTTCAGGTTATAAATTATTTGTGAATTGACAACATGAGATCTTGATTGTAGAGTTTAAAATTAAAATTAGTGGAAAAATTATGTATCACAACCATTTTACATTGAATTTCACAAAATAATCATGTGTTTTAAGTACAAAATGTCAACTCACCAAAATAAACCCAGATCTTGCCCAAAAAACCCAGAAACCCAGACGAAGGCCAAAAAACCCAGATCTAGTGGAAAAAACCCAGCTGTGGCATCACTGTTTACAAGTTTACAGTCGCAGTCATGCCTCCTTATCAGCTGGAAAATTAATAGGGCTAGTCAGCAGTCTATTTCCCTCTACGAAAAGAGCATTAGAACATTAGGAGCGGAGGTAACGCACAACGTTACTTTTATAGCGCCTTGACTTAAACTTTTCAGAAGCGCTCCGACTTTCCTTTGGCGCTATGAATTTCTTAACCCACGCATATAATTAGGTCTATATCTTACAAATAGCCATATGTACATAGGCCTACAATAATCTTCATTTAATCACTCAATCCGACACACCGCAGAATGATTACAAGTACATG
This sequence comes from Lumbricus terrestris, assembly GCA_949752735.1. Classification (NCBI taxonomy): domain Eukaryota; kingdom Metazoa; phylum Annelida; class Clitellata; order Crassiclitellata; family Lumbricidae; genus Lumbricus; species Lumbricus terrestris. Next base: position 80,804,321 of record OX457036.1, on the reverse strand, counting down.
CTATACGAAATACGGCCCACCATAGCACGACACGCAGGTCGGCTTTACAGCAGTGGGTTCGGTAACTTAACACTAATGGCCTAAGTACTGGATCGCTCCTGATCGGCCAAGCCAGAAGTGGGAGGGGCTATCTTTATTTTTGGCTGAACCCGAGTCAAGCAACACAACAACAAAGCGCCAATGGCAGCTAACAGAAACTTTAAGAAATTAATGCCCTGAGCGAGGTTTGAACCCGGGTCGCGCGGATGACTCTCAGTTTAACGACCAGCGCTCTCTCCACTGAGCTACGGGACCCCCATAATTATATATGTCTATATAACTTTATACCGACGATGCTCATTGTGCATTCTAAAACCCTATATTAATAAAGTTACTTTTTAAAATTTAAAACACGCCATTGTGATAGTCATAATACTAACTATAGATATCTATTGTCTATTATTAGCCTATCCTATATGGATCAAAAATTAAGCGCAACGGTAGCCTAGGCCCAGAGAGACCTTGATAGGCCTAGGCCTATAGTAGTTTTATAACCGGTCAAAGTTCACAACCAAGCATAGGTCTATGAATAGCTGTAGCCTGCTACGGTCGTGTAACGGGTGCACAAGAGGGAGCTATGGGAAATTTGGGTAGATCTACACGTTCACAAACCTAAAATTATATATTCATTCGTTTATTCAAAAAAACTAAGTTGACAATTGACCTGAACGTCATAGACCAATTCACATTAGCACATCCCTTTGATTCTCACAAATGCGAATGAATGTAGGCTACGGCCATAAGATAGTATAAGCTGTATAGCTGTCAGCTGTCGTCATGTTCATTCAAGCAGCTAAATAAAATAAACGAGTACTGTCCATATTGCATTGAAATACAAAAATGCTTGAATAATGGATGTTTAGCTAATTAGGTAATCTTAATTAATTAATTAGGTAATTTATCTGTGAGCGGCGCTATATAAATGTTCAATTACAATTGATGATGATGATGGTGCTCTGCCCGAAGGCAGGTTCATTGGCTTTACGCCCCTGGGGATGAGATGAGTGAGGTGGTTTCCCGTTGCCTTCCCCACAGACAATGATGAGTAAGCAACTTGCCCAAGGTCGCTCTGCAGGAGCTTGCGCCCCTGCGTCCCACACGTGCTAGCCCGAGATATCTAAATCTCTGAATGTCAACTCCCAGCCCGGGGCTTGAACCGCAGTCTGTTGCAACCAACAGACGAATGCAGCGCGCGCTTACCGGTGTAGCTAAGTAGGCCAGCTTATTCTTAACATTCGTACAAATAAGTAAGAAATTTTATGCCAGCCATCCTTGGCCCTGCACAATGGTCACACATAGATCCACTGATTTATTTCGCCCGAGGTTAGGGCCACAGGTCAAGACAAAAACGCTTGCATTTACATTTACTATTATTTATAGCTGTATGTCCATAGCCTTAATTGACTATTATTATTGTATATCGATGCTGCTCGGTTGTAACTTGTGAAACTGAAGAATCTACCATAACGTCCATAAGCCTTTGCTCGCACTCAAGGACTACTTTGATCGCAGTGTACACGCCATGTCAGATGCTATGTGTTATTGTTAAATGTTGTCATCTGTAATATATTTAGTAAATTGTCGCCTTAGAAGATGCTGTCGTTAGCATCAAAATCATCTTATTTCAATGTCAGATCGACAGTTGTAAGTTCACCTATTACTCACTTCAGCTACTGCAACTTTAGTAATAATATTTTGAGAATATTTTTGTTGCAAATAAAACTGGGTCGATGTGGCTGAGCGATAAATGAGGACTAGTTTTAAATATTTTATCCTCGTTGCTTGCTTAATGTTGGCGTTGCAGAAATAGGATATTTAATTACTGTACGAAAGTTTTATCCAAATTGTGAATGTATGGTAGCCATTGATAGGCCGAACCTTTAGAAAAGAAATGCATTAAAATTAGTTCATGTCAGGTCAAAGGCCAATTACGCCGTCATGATTATTTATTATTAGTTTATACTTTAGAGTGAGGTGAGACGTTTTAAGTACTGTTTTTAGCACACAATTGAGCTGTTTAAGCCTAGTCGCCAATTACTACGCTTCGCTACTGTTGAGATTTGTTGTGTACTTCCACACATCACTAGTCGCTCATTGGTCTTGCTTGTACATCAGACCTACCCCTTGGTTTTAATTTTCGTTTCGGACAAGTAATGTGTCAGCCCAACACACATTTTCTGTTTCTGGTAAGCATAGCTTTAGATAATAGATAACCAGGTTATTGTTACTGACGTCTCGGTAGGAAGTAAACAGTATGGCGGTCGCAGATACACCCAGAATAGAGCGGTCTCAACTCCGGCGATCGATAGCCCAATGTTTCCGCGCGAAACATTGGGGTCCCGCTTCAGTCAGTGATGTTGTGTGAAGTAAGTAAGTAAGTGATGAAGGTATTTCTAGATCTGAAATAGAAGTTGGATTGATGAAAAAACGCTTAAGTAATGGAAGCTGGATGATGGTATTCTTATATTTGAAATAGAAGCTGGGCTGACGAAAATAACAGGCGAGAAACAGAAGCTGGGTTAATAAAAATATTATAGCTTAGATTGGAGCAGGATTGATGAAAATGTTGTTGATTAAATTAGAGCTGGATGGATAAGGATCTTCTTAATTAAATAGGAGCTGGATTGATTAAAATGTTTCCGATTAAATTGGAGCTGGATTGATGAAAAATAATCATTATTGAAACAGAAGTTGGATTCATAAAACAGCTGATGCAATTGAAAAAGCTGGACTTTTACTTACTTACTTATTTTTGCCTGCTGTCTTATTGCACACTTGCCGTGTCTTTTGACCATTGACTATTAAGCGGAAACATTGGGCTATCGATCGCCGGAGTTGAGACCGCTCTATTCTGCGTGTATCTGCGACCGCCATACTGTTTACTTCCTACCGAGACGTCAGTAACAATAACCGATAACCAATTAGCCATGCTTTTGGGAGATGCATAAAAGCACTTATGTATGTTTTATTGCATTAAATTACATATCTGCCAGATGTCAATTAGTCATTATAATGCACAATGAAAGCAGTACTTGTGTTAAACTGTTTGGTTTCAGAATTTTGTCTTCCAGAGATTTAAAAGTGCCTTGGTTATAATAGAACATGGTGATGACAAACTGGCCTCATCGTCCTTGAAAACTATTGCAGCTGCTTGCCAATTAGGTGATGTGACATGTCTGGTAGCAGGGCATCAGTGTAGCAAGGTAACGATTCCGATTGCTTCTTGATTGTATAAAAATCTGTTCATGCAATTAGGGTATTGCTGAAATTCAGTGTTGTACTTAAACAGTTTCGTAATCCTCAAATGGTCACAAAACAAAATGGTCACAGAACTACAAATGAATCCATGAGAGCTGGCAAATCAACAGTTCATTTAGAGTAATCTTTCTGTTGGCAAATTTGAAAATTGTATGAATACTGTACGCATCATGAAACATTTATATTTTAAAACTTTCCATCCATTTCTGAGAAGTGCTGCTGCTGCTGCTGAGGTGCCCCATTTTTCTCCTAAATGCACACTAATCCTCAGCATAGGGCAACTGAGGGCATGTTAGTGGATAAGGGTAGCTAATTGGTTGGAGCACTCGGGAGTATAATTTCAAGCCTCCACCGAGTTCATTAGTGTTTTTGGGACCATGAGCAAGTTCTTCACTGACAATTGCCCAGTGCCTTTGATGTGCTGTTGCAGTGTTGCATGGGCATTTTCCACTTTCAAACTTTGACAGGAGGCTGGTGTATTTTGTAGTTGTATTGCAGAGTGTCATTTCTAAAATCCCAAATTGCTGTTGCCTTACCCAGGGGCTGTTCCAGGGGGCCAATCCGGTCATGGCCCCCCATTTAAAAATTGCATGGGACGTGGCCCCCATTTGGTTTCAACAGGCCATTAAATAAATGTAGTGGGAGAGAAAAACAGGACATCAGCACCCCCCATTACAAAATTGTACGGGGCATGGCCCCCTCCGTCGATTTAGCGGTGGTTGAGATGGTATCTTTATCCCGGAAAATTGGTCGATGGCTAAAAAAAAATTCATCAGTTTTTTCGGCGGATGAAATGGTATCTTTTTCCCGGAAAATTGGTTGATGACTAAAAAAGGGGTCATCACTTTTTTCGGCGGATGAAATGGTATCTTTTTCCCGGAAAATTGGTCGATGACTAAAAAAAAAGGTCATCAGTTTTTTCGGCGGCAACAACAAGACCCAAAATTTTGGTCCCCCCTTCGAAAATTTCTGTATCCGCCCTTGGCCTTACCCCATTATTATAATTATGATAGTAATTATGGTAATAATTATAATTATACTAATGACTATATGTAGTTATAATTGCTATAATAATTTTTATAATTATGATTTAATGCATCTCCAGGTTAGTTGTACTAAAACATTGCATTATGTAGATTTTGATCAGGGTAAAATTGAAACAGCCTGAAATTTACAGTTTGACACAACTTTGCTAGCACTTAAATTGCTGAGCCACTGCCATTCAGCATGGTCGTTGTTCGTAAATTATGTGGCTGTTCTAGGGTTTAGAATAATTTAGCGCCCAGGGTGTCATTTTGGCTGTAATTTTGTTTTCTAAATAAATTCTGAATTTTTTAAAACAAATTTAGACTGGGCATAATTACTGTTAAATAGCATTTCCTCTTTGTTTAGTGGTACATGTTTATCTGAAATAAATAACTGTGTTAGCAGCAACTTTTTAATTACAAAATGAAGTTACTGCACGTTTATGTTAGACTAGTCAATAGTCATTTATCATAATTTCAGTTGATACTTGCTGAAGTTGCAAATGACTTAGTTAGTCAAGTCAAGTAAAGGAGAAAGAGAGCCAACTGGTTCAATAATTTGACTGTCACTTAACGCTTTCAGGCAGAAGTGTCTTGAATGGATTTTTGTTCCTGTCTTGTAGGTGGCAAGTGAGGTTGGCAAGATTCAGAATGTAAAAAAGATTCTTTTGGCTGACAGTGAAGTCTTCAAGGGGCTTCTACCTGGTACACAACGAAAGCTGTTTATTTCTTTGTTTCTAGATCTGTTATCTGACACAAAAAAAGAATAGGAATTGGCTAAATTGGATTCAATGATATAAAGCAGATCCATGTGCAATTGCTTGCTCAAGCCTTACGATCCATATGCGTTATGCAGTAACTATTTCTTTGGCAGTTTACCCCAATATGTCTCGCAATTTCACACCATCCTTACTTTTTTAAATTTTGGTAATTTTTCGCTATCCTTATCGTATTTTGAATTTTGCAAAAGCAGGATGAGTGCAAATTAATGGTTTCCAGTATTTAGAGAATGCTGCAAACTTGAGTTAACCTTCAGGAACTTAAAATGAAAGGAATTGAAATACTGAGAATGTAGTTGAGTTATTAAGTTATTTATTGTGCATTGTTTATGAGAGCAGTTTATATGATTTATACTGTGAATGTTTCAGAGTCCTTGACACCACTTATCGTCGAAACTCAGAAGCAGTTCAACTTTACGCACATTTTAGCTGATGCGGGTGCTTTTGGTAAGGTAAGCTTAAGCTATTGCCAGTATCAGATCTTCATTTTTCACTGCTTTCCGGAAATGTGTATGTAGCACAGACATGTGCGATGTGCTATTTGATGCTGTTTAGTGTGGTCCACAAAGCCATGGGAAAAAATAAAATTTAAAAATTGCGTGATGGTACCCTTTTATTCTGTTATGCATCATGTGACAATGATTCTGACCAAGTTTTATTGAAATTGCTCAAAATTTAGAGGTCACTCAGCAAGGTGAGAGTATAGTGAGATATACCATGCAGTGCTCTAACTGTACATTATGTCAACATTCGTTTATTTATAATTAGAGGTTGTCATCTACATAGATGCCATGCTTTGATAGTGTCTATCAGTCTGTAGGTAGAACCTGATGTTGTTATTTCTTCAATATTTTTTTATAAGAGCATGTGACCTTTGGATAATTGTTTCAGTAGTAAGAGGGGAGGGATAAATTTATGGATGTACTTGGTACTAAATTGATAGTCATGTGTTTGGTGGATGAAAAGATCCTTCCTGTTACTACAGGAAAAAACCAGTTGATAGATATGCCAAATAGGTTATTGGTTTTAGGATATGAAGTGGATCAATAACTTGGAGCGCTAAGATTAAGTCATGGCACAGGAGAAGAAATCAGACAAGCTGTTGCGACTCAGTTGAAAGATTGTGGTTGATATGACAGAGTCAAAGTGAAGTGCTTCAATACTACAGCATCAAACACAGGATGCTCTCTGATTGAGACAATAATGGAAAGGACTTATTGCATTGTAATTACAGCATGGAATGGTCATGCTTTCAAACAATCATCTGCATTATCATCAAGTAATCCAGACATCATACTTTTGAAGGCGCGTCTCTGAGAGATCGCCATGCATGGATACTGTTGTAAATCACTTCAAAAACATCAGTTTAAGATCCGAAATGCTCAGATTTTCTGGCACTCATCAACTCAGACTTTCAAAAGAGCTCTTAAGACTTTAGCAACCAGCCTTGAGATGACTACCATGAAATACCTCTGTGCAACAGTTTAAGAGGTTTTTCGATTGTTGTAGTCTCAGCTGTACTGTTGGTCTAGGGCAGACTTCTTTGCGTCAAGGAACTGAGCTGAAGTCTATCTTCAAGTACAAAGAGTCCATATACAAATGATGTCACTTCTGCAGCAACCAATAAGGCTCTTTCTACGGATTTGTGATATGTGAGTGAGGGGATGGTAGCCCTGGCCTTGTTTTGACCCTGTCATCAACCATGGAACTTGTGCAGCGAAAGATGATAAAGGCATCTCATAGTTCAGATTAGAACGCACATCTGAAAAGCATTCGCATGCAGGTGAGCAGTATATAAACAGCTGGAAGCTTTTATTATAGCCAGTACTTTGAACTTAATGGAGATACTAGAACTGCCATGCAAGTTAATAACTGTGATTAATACTGACCAATGGACACAAAGTGGATGACTGTCCGAATGCAAAAAGATGCACAGAGTCTCAGAGTTGTAAACCACATTGCCGAGAGGGATGTAAAACTTGACAAAGAATTGGGAGATATACCTAATGCAAGTTGAACACAGAAATAAGTTTCTTGAGACTAAGAAGTCTGTGTAAGCCTACAGTGCGGAGACTCCAACAATCGAAAACCCTCTATAACTGTTGCACAGAACATGTTCAGCAAATGGCAGCATTTGCAATAATTTTTTTAAATTATATCAAAACTAAATTATTAACTTTATATCAGTATTCAGTAGATCTATATGCCACTCAGTCTCTTACAGTCTAAATTGATCAGTTTCTTTCTTTGATCTAAAAATTGTCCTTGTCAGTAGAGTTTAATGCTCTTATTTGCCTATTTTTTGCATTGTCAAGAATGGTGAAAAGTCAAGAGCACTGAGTGACCACTAAATATCCCTCAACCGGAATAAAATTTCGCACTTAATCATCACTAAAGCAAGGTAACAAAATGAGAGGGTACCATCAGCGAAATTCCAAAAATTATTTTTGTGGACCACCCTAATGCTGTTGCTACAATCTTTTATCTGAGTTACAGGGTCTTATCCTTCAGGTGTGAAATCTTTTTATGTGTAATTTAGTTCTTTTAGGCATTACAAAGTCGAATCTATGAACTACATGTTGTACTTGTTATTTAAATAATAATAATAATAAATTGAATAATCTTCGATTTTTAACTTACCATTTTTTGAGAAATTCGGTGTTCCAGGAAGAAAAAGAGGCATGTTAGATCAGTGCTTATTTTACAGTGCAAGTTTAGGTATGGGGAACAGATTCATGAGCTGTAATTGCACATCATAGCAGTCAAATAACTGGTTTTGCACGGTTTAAAGGTTAACTTCATTGTGTGTGGAGCACCACATTTTTTTTGGTGAGCTTCTTTATAATTTGTTAGAACTTTTTTGATTAAGTGTTTATGCATTGAGAGAAGCCTAAATGGAAGTTATACATTTTGAATCTTTTCAGTGTGCTTAACTGCCATGTGGCTTAAGTCAAAAGTGTACCATAATCATTGTTATAATCACTGTTAAAAGGAAAAAATTTCACAGGAAAGTTCTTGCACATGGGATATATGTAACAATTGGCTGCTCATTGATCATGAAATTTACTGTAACATCATTGCGTTTCGGTGATATTTACAGAATATAATTCCACGTGTTGCTGATATTTACAGAATTTAATTCCGCGTGTTGCTGCGAAATTGAACGTCTCACCAGTATCTGATGTAATCGCAATAAAAGGGGAAGACACATTTCTCAGGACGATATATGCAGGTGTGTGAAATCATCCTAAGAAAGCTGAATTAAATTGCACCAAGGCTGATCGAGTGTAAATTATTTGATTGTGAGCAATGTGATTTTATTTAACAAGTAGATGTTTCTAAGACGGTTAGAACAGAATATCGTCTTCATGTGATAAGTGATTAACTTAGTCGTCTTTCCGCCTCTCCCTCTAGCCTCCCACCCCTTCTCTACCTCCAACCATCCCTCCCTCAGTACCTCCAATCCTCCATCCATCTGTCATATGCCGAACTCACGTAACAGGATGTTTAATGTTTGTTTATTTAATCCATTTATTTAGGATATTTGATATATAGCACCTCTTCAGTAGGAGTACTCGGAAGCGCTTCTGGTCCAGCCACAGCTAAATAGGACAGTTTGAGATTCTTGAGGAACAGTGTGGATTAACCCCGAGCAATAAACGCAGTGTAACAGGGAGGCTATTCCAGGTTGTAGGACCGCTGATCAGCTACCGAGAACGAACGGCTATGTCATGGTATGACGGACAGACATGTTTCTGCTATTATACTATTAATATGCATAGTACGACCCAACCTACGTGTCATATCAATTGGTTAACACTAGATTATACTTGTTGTTTATCATCATAATTTTCATTCGTTCACAATCTCCAAATTAATTTAGCCAACGTTCATGTTCGTGTCTAAATATTTAGATTTAGTGTCTTTTAAAGGCTCGTGAATGGGTGCCAGTTTCTTGTGGCATTCTTCTATGTGGCAAATTTTGAATAAATTTTGTTTTAGAAAATTTGGCGATGCTTGCTGTAGATGCTTTTGTGATGACTTGTAGGAAATGCTCTGCAGACAGTTAGAGTCAAAGATGCTATTAAGGTGTTGACTGTGAGGAGCACAGCGTTTGAAGCAGTTTCAGTTGGAAGTGGTTCAGTTACTCCAGAACCAGGTGGGGCAGAAGAGTCTATGATTGTTATATTTGTTTGGTGTGAAATCTGCTTCACCTGTTCAGCTCTCCTAGCTCAGTTTTTCTATAGCTTTGCATCTTGTGAAGTTAGTTGCATGGTCGCTTCAGGTTTGAAGCATAATGGTATCGATGTGTGTGTGTGTAGAGCAGGGGTTCTCAACCGGTGTGTCGCGACACACTGGTGTGTCGCGACTTGACCGGCGGTGTGTCGCGTAAAAGTGGTGTGTCGCTGGTGTGTCGCGAAGAATTGGTGTGTCGCGAATTAATAAAAATGATAATAAATTATCTTCGTTTCTTTTTCAAACTGACACAACGCAGTAGGCCAATGATTACATGAAATAATCCTAAATAACATCAGTCTACTAAATTCTCACAGCACACGTCCGTTGTTCTTGCAAAATACACTTACTTATTTTACCTACAGGTAATTTAGAAGTTTAGCGGATGACTGCAATGAGAATTTGTTGCGCTCTATTTATCTATCTATTTTACCGTGGTGGTCTGGGGTAGTTATGACGTTTATGTTCAACGGATATGACATAGGGCCTATGTAAACACGTTTGCGATCGCACCTGTTAGAAAACTTTTAGCCTACCCGTTAACCTAGGCTAAGTCAGCAATCGAAATGGAAACATTTATGGTAAGAAAACGTAAATTTAGCCATCCTCTTCAGATGCTGATATTAAGAAGACAAGGTGGATGTTGAACCCATTCCCAGGGCCGGATTTAAGCATGGGCTACACGGGCTCCAGCCCAGGGGCCCCCACCACTTAGGGGCCCCCACCAGTTTCAGCTTTATTTTTTCCCTTCAGTGCATACCTGCTAAATTTTTTAGATTAAGGATTGGATTCTACGAGTCTTGCAACAGGATCTTAAGCAGTGAGCAGGCTAGTTTTCTGATTTGACCACTATACTCGTTAATATTTTTCACCGGCCAGCAGCGCTTTAAACCTGACATCTTCAGCGGCAGCTGCTGTTGACAGGTTATATTTCTTTTAACTCATGCTGAGTCAGCCTATGCTGATGTATAGGCAGATACAGTGTCAGAGGTGCTTCCCTCGACACGGTCCGCATGCAGCAGACAACGAACAGATCGTGCGGTGGTCAACGTCCTGAGCTCCATGGTCCTCACCACGAGTGTCAAGTTACGCTGCCGACCGATATAGCGCTACTATACCGGGGTCCTCGTGCAGACAGTTGGTACCTTTGTCTTAACTTCAGCGTTCGGCTGGCGCTTTTGACCTTGAGTGACCCAATGTCCACATCTGTGGCAGCGCACAGCTGTTTGCTCTAATTTCTGTGCTGTCAGAGTCGTTGAGACTACCGCCATAATATATGATAAGACTCTACGTTTACAATATGCACGGTCTATAGGGCCATACAGCAAAGTGTGAGTTTTGAGTAGGCATTACTTAAAATAATATTATTTGAAGATTCTCAGTAATTGCAACCGATAGAGATGAACCGAATTGAAGATCGGTACGGGCACCAATAGGCATAGAGCGTCTCAGAAGCCGCAACTTAAGTTAAGAAAAAGCACCTCAAAATGGGAAAGTAGGATACTGCAAAGACAGGCAGCAGCTCTAAGTAGGCTACATCTGCTGTCACCGTGGATGACAAAGACTAGCATCAAAGAACTGCTCTGCTCAAGGTTTGGTTTTCTTTCTAAGCTTGAATCGTGTAGGCCCTCGAGTGATGAAGAAATTCTCAAGTTTGCGAAAAACCATATTGCAGTAGGGCAGGCTATAATGGTGATGACTCGATGAAAGCCTTGGCAATGATCTATTGAGGTTTCATTATTTTGTCAAAATGTTTCAAGACGAGACAGGAAGAACAGGCCCCGGTAGACCTATAAGTCAGGTTCCATTCATCAAGGCCTTAGCTAGTGGGTGTTTTGTGCGTTTGAGCAGCCCCCCCACACAAATAAATTAATGCTATAATAGAACAATGATTTTACTAACACAATCATTGTGTAAGGACTATCGGGATTTCATTTTGAAGATATAGGCTATGCGTATATAAGCGACACTTTATACAATGGCTATAGATTAATCAATTCTCCTCCAAACCCCTTTAGTCAGTTTATTCGGCTGTTTGTCGGCTTCCTCAAGGTTGAGTATAAACACCTCCGAAATAAAATCCTGGCTACGGTCTTGCCGTTCATGAACCAATTAAACCTAATAGCCTACTTTACAAAGTTGTTGAAACTTCATTTCCAAATGTGGAAATTATGCTAGGAATGCAATTGGTGCCCATGATCGCAAACTGCAGTCATTGTGCTGAACACTCGTTTTCTAAGATGAAGATAGGCCTACCAGGTAATTAAGAACAGGTTTCGCACAAGTATGACACACGGTGACTTATCCATCTTGCAGTGCTATAGCTTACTGGTACATAGCGATACTCGATGCCAACTGGATTTTAATTAGTTAATTGATGACTTTGCTAATAGAAAAATAGGCAAAGCATACTCAAATTTAGATCTAGCTGTAGGCCTAACCAAGCTATTTAGCTGATTGTAGCTGTCTGTTTTATTTTGGAGATCTTGCTTATCACCAGGGCTTAAAGTGTGGCTGGACGGTCATGGAGGGCGTCCATGCACTTATTATTTAATCTGCACATGCACAGTCCTAGCTGCCACTTATTTGGCAGCACAGCCTGTGAAAAGAGGGGCGTCTACACTTTAACCACTGCTTATCGCAATTTTCACTTTCGTTCTTTATAGGCTACATGTATGTGCAGGGCTGAAAGTGGTTTGGAAAAGTTGCCGGGTCTGACTTTTGCGGACGAGCCGACGCCTTTCACCCGAAAATTTCTGACGACCTTTTTAAAAGCATTTTGTCCAAAATACAGGCGCGGCTCACTTTCATCCCTGCCTATGTGTTTATTATGCCAGTGACTATCAGACCTGCTCAGTGTAAGAATTGTGGAAAAATAACTGGGGGGGGGGGTTGGACCATTATCCACTTGGAATTGGGGTGTAAAAAACATACTTTAACATGGGGCTCTAAGAATGACTGGGGGGGTCGAAACCCCCCAACCCCCCCGGCAATTCTCACCCTGGACCTGCTAAAAACAAAATAAGAAGCCTAACGCTTAGCCTATCCTTTAACTTTGTGTTTGAAAAATGATTTAATACCATGCAACTAAAATAATAGCGCTAGTCACTAGGCCTATAGCCTATTTATCAGCAATAATTATGACCTTCTCAATTTCTCTTCATATGTATTTTAAAAAATTTAACAATTATTAAATCAACAATTTAAACATTGCTTTTAGCGCCTTTGCCTGTGACATTGTATGAATGCATGGGGCTTGTCCCACAAAAGCAAAATATCTATTGCAGAAAGGGCCCCACCGTAATGAGCACCCATGGGCCCCCACCACCCTAAATCCGGCCCTGCCCATTCCTCAGAGAAAACATCAATGGAGCAGAATTGAACAACAATGAACATGAAACACTTGTTGGGCTGCAATGTGATTCCAGAATGAAGGACATGTATAAGCAATTATCAAGAACTCAGTTCTGGGCAAAGGCCTACAAGGAAGAACATTAAAAATCACTTGCAAGCAATAAAGCTATCAAGGAGCTGGTTTCCTCCTTTCATAGCTCCTACTTATCTGAACAGAACTTTTCTCAGATGATCAACATAAAGAACAAGAATCGCAACAAATTTGTCGGAGGTGCCCTCTCAGCCTGCTTACGAATTGCACATGCAAAAACTGTGGAACCGCGCTTTAATATGATCCAAAGAAAAATCCAAGAACAAAGATCCCATTAACTGTTAGGACTGCAAGGTCTTAGTAATTAGGTGACTAAATTGACGTCGAGTTGTAGAAACGACTATAGATTTGGATCAGAAGAATAATTTAGAATTTTAGAATCATAAAAATTGGAAAGAAATTCAATATAATTATTTTCATTTATTAAAAATGTCGGCAGTTTAGCATTTTAGAAGGATAAATAAGTTTGAGAGCAAATTTGAAATAAATAGACATGTTTAACTTTGACACTTTTTATATTTTTACATTTACATATGACGATTGAATGGTGTGTCGCCAAATTTGATAGCAAGTTTAAGTGTGTCGCGGGACGAAAAAGGTTGAGAACCCCTGGTGTAGAGGACTAACCATAGCTCAAACCAGATCATTTGCCTGCATAAGTCCCTCCTTATGGAACGGACTTCCACCGGTTCGCTCTGTTATCCTCTCTGGCAGTCTTTTCTCATCTTTCTCTCGCCATAAAACCTGCCTTTTCGCTTGAGGTTGCATGCACTGGGAGCACTTCTGAAAGGCTCTTGCTGTGAGAAGCGCTTTATAAATGGTCAAATACAATACAATGAAAGCTTATGAGATACAGATCTCAGGTGTTCAAGCTGTATTTTGCTGTTTCAGTGTTTGAAAGAATTGTTGCAGCACACCTTTAACTTTGTCTTATTTTACATGGGATTGTTGCAGTTCCACAATTATGACTAGGGCTGCATCATAAGTGTTCTTTGTTTTACTAGGCGGCTCCCTGCATCTGAGCGTAGTATCTTAATTAAATATACACTATATAATGTAATATAATAATGTAATATGTATAATACAATATTATACATTACAACTGTAATTTGATAATGCCTTCCTTACAAAGCTCAGAAGCGTGTGCAGATCATCTGCCACCATGTAGCTGTGTTAAATGCTGATTTTATCTTCAGTTGACATTTGAGCTGCTGAAAGCATGTTGTTCTTTTACATGTATTGTCTTTGGGTAACGGTCATTCAGAACGGTTTATCCTCATCTTCATAATGCCAATACCAAGACTGTCCGCTATAAGCTGAAAGCTTATCTCTTCCAGTCTTTCTAGTATTTTTTGCCCATTTTGAGTGTGCACTTCTGAGCTTTGTAAGGAGGGCATTATCAAATTAAGAACTTTGTGTTGTATTGTATTGTATCACAATTTAAGTCCTAAGTAGTTACAAGGGTTTTGTTACAGTATTACTCCCTTTTTCAGCTGGTTGAGTTTAGGCTTTACGTGTGTGAAGTCCAGTTTTGTATAGTTTGGCTGTTTTTGACAGAGTTATGCTTTTATCTATATTCAAAGTATGTGAGCACTGTAAAAAATTAAAGCCCTTAGGTTTCTCTACATCTTTTGTTCTTTTTGTCGGCTGTATTTGGAGTGCTGTTGTTGGACTGTTTTTGCTGACATTGTGTTATTGCTACGAAAGTCTTCAAACCGATTCAGTAATATTAATCGTTTCGATTTATTCATTTCTACCAGTTTCTGGAGTAACGGTGAAGAATGATTTGAGTGAATGGGTCGGGCATCAGCTGACGAAAAGTGACCGGCCAGAGTTGTCCAGTGCACGGACGGTCATTTCTGGGGGTCGTGGCTTGAAGAGCGGAGACAACTTCAAGCTGCTCTATGACCTGGCGGATAAGTTAGGTGCTGCAGTTGGAGCATCTAGAGCAGCAGTGGATGCAGGTTTCGTACCCAATGACCTCCAGATTGGCCAGACGGGCAAGATTGTTGTTCCAGTAAGTTGATTTTAATCAAAGAATTGTTTTTGTTTTGTTTTGCCAACTGGTCTGACTTTTTATTTGATAAGCTGAACTTTAGTATGGATATATAATTGTTGTAGTTGCATTAACATTGATGTCATCTGGTGTAGTTTTTCACTTGTTTATTGTGGGGAAAAGTGAAGAGTACAGCAGGCAGGTTTATATTTCTGAGAAGTGCATTCAACTTTTGTCTGTTTCTGATGCATGTATGCATGCATTCTGTCTTTATTGCATGTAGTGTAAGGTGAAATACAACCTATCCAATAGCTGGGCAGTGGGCAATCAATCTTGTGCAAATTGTATTGTTCAGCAGTACTATTGATAATATACCGTACTACCCCTACCATGCAAAAATCTTGAATGGTCTCGTACCAGAAGACAGCATGGCATGGGTAAGATGGAGCCCAACCGAGTACGCAGTTAGAGACTAAAGCAGCAATATGGTAAGAGACTCGTCTGGACGCAGGCAGCCAAATGCAGCATGTGAAACTAGTCAGTATTCAGAATGACTTCTCTTGGAGCTTTGCAATTGCAATGGGTCAGAGAAATGAGAAATGGTCATGACTGCTGGGACATGAAAATTAACGTTGTATTTTAATTTAAACTTATTACTGTTATTGTTTTTCTGTGCTGCTAGGAACTGTATATTGCCGTTGGGATATCCGGAGCAATTCAGCATTTGGCTGGCATGAAGGATAGTAAGGTCATAGTAGCCATCAATAAAGATCCAGATGCTCCCATCTTCCAAGTGGCTGATTATGGCCTGGTCGCAGACCTCTTCAAGGTTAGTTTGATTGATTGGTTGATTGATTGGTTGATTGACTGATTGATTGATTGAGTCCTGTATTGACGACAGTGTAATGACAACATTAGCACTTAAGTGCTGTAACTTTTAATGACCAGCATTGGTCGGTGGTGTTAGACAGCTGCTTGTTTAGTGATGAGGGACATGGTTAGCATAGTCCTTAGACTGGTCATTGTGAAAGAAGTCTTGAATCTGTGCACTAACTGCACTTCTTGCCCTGACTTTTTGAAAGTCCTTAGAATCTTAACACAGATTCTTAAAGTACTTAATGGTGCCTAGAGCATCCTCTCCTCTGCAGTTTAATGTGCTTTTGTAATCTGACTTCCTGAAAGAATGTTTACTTTGCATGAGATTCTATCCAGTTCTTTGTTTCACTCCCTTGGTTAAGTCGAACATGTGTGAGGTATTGTTTTTCTGTGACAAGGTTTGGTGTTTGCTGTGAAAATTCTATGCACATTTGCTTTTCTCACTTCTCAGTGACTATTCGTTGCATTGCTTGCTTTGCTAAAAATAAAATTTCTCACATATCTTCAGTTGACTATGTATGAAATAATTATAATTGATGGATTTCAAAATGTGTATATGAACATATTGTTTTATTTCAGGCTGTACCTGAGATGACAAAACTGCTTGAGAAAAAGTGATTTTCATTGACGTGTTGACCGAGATGATGTAACTACGGATGATTGAGTCAGATTTTATGTAGAAGAGGCAGTAGTTTGAAATATAACTATTGACTTCATGACGAATTTAATTCCATACAGATTCACCATATCCTGTGCATATGATTCATGCTGATTTCAGAAAGACTTTTAGTTTTTGAAGCAGATACTTGATGGACAATACCTAGATGGCTTTAATATAATGGCAAAAACATTTGCTGGTTCGGCTTTGATAATCATTGGTTCTACTTGCAGATTTATGCAGATATGTAAAAACTGGTGATTATGATTGCATATACATATGCATTGATGTAACTGAGAAATTGATTATGAATACAATTATATATATTTTTAAAAATTTAACTGTCTTGTAAAGTTTTGTGCAAACCTGAACTTTTTCAGAGGAAAGTGTGGCTAAACAAAATCTTTCTAACATTAATTACATACTCATTGTATTTGTACATTCATTCATCCAAGTTAAACAGTGTCAACAAATAAGTTAGTAAGTATAATAGTATATTCTTTATTATACCCATTGCATAACTACTCTCTGATATGCATACATCTCAGTTAAAAAGAGCTTACAATTGGAAAGACAGAAATTGAGGTGACTCTGTTGAAACCCACGAGAAACCCAAAATCAGTTCTCAAGCGAAGTGATGTTGTGTCACAGATTCTAAAAGCTTCTTGACGGTAGTGCAGGAAATGCGTAACAACAGCTGTGTAGGAAACCAGAGATATCGGTGATTTTTTATAATGGAATCGTACATCTCTGCGGATGTAAACACTATGCAGTACAGAAAGCTTTTGTTCGTGATTCGTAGTTTTATTTACTTCTTCTCATTTTCTTGTAGTACCACCATTGATAACAAAGCGGAAGTCGAGATGGCTAAATTAAGCAGCTGTTCATCATGATGGACTGCTTAATAGTTCTGCATACGTCAGCCATCTTGTTCTTGTGCTATCTGCTTTTCAACGATCAACCATAGCAAAACCCGACTGACTATTGAAATTTTATTACTAGGCCTATGTTTTGTTATCTCTGCCTTTATTTGCTACTGTGGCTGATTGAGTGATGGCCATATTGTAAACTGATGTCATGCCGAGCAGACAATTGTGCCTGGCGGAGACGATTACTGGGCATCAACCGAACAAGTACTTGCTCAGCTCACAGTTGCCTTGTGATTGGTGTGTAGAGGAGGCAGGGCCTAATGAATTGCAGTCACTTTCAGATGTCTAAACACACTTGAGGAGGCATTATTTAGCAGATGTTTCACTGCTCTTCCAGCTGCTCACCCATCTCCTCACTTCCTCGTCACATTCATCATATTATCACAAATGAGTTCCAAGAACTATTCTCAACCTGGGTAGGTGAGCTGGTTATTTTCCAGACACAAATGTCTGATTTTTTATTATAATAGGCCTAATAATAACATTAATGAATAGGCCCAATGATAACGTGAAAAATAATGGTGCTTTCGATGAATGATGTTGATAAATAATTACCATATTGACACAGGTAATCAATGTAAATACTAGTATTTTTACTACTGATGCCTGTATAAATTTAAACGGATGCGCTTGAAACAAATCACGGTCGTTGAGGAGGAGGAGCAGCAGCAGGAGGATGAGGATAAACAGTTCAGCGAACATGGGAAGAGGAATTCGAAGGCGATTGCCCTATATACCAGCATTTTCATGGGCTAATTAGGTTGTATAGAGCTTTCGCACAACTAGAAAGACTTGATGGACTGCTGCAAAGTCAAGTTGAACGGGAAAACCAAGAAGGAAAAGATATGGTTGGACTTTGGTCTTTATTATGCCTGAGGACTACACAATGAAGGTACATAACCCACAGTACCAAAGACGTCTATAGCAGGGGTTCTCAAACTGTGGTACGCGTACCGCCTAGGGACTTTGAGCCAGTGAAGAGACTTGGGAACAGGGGTTATGTGGTGATGTTCGGGAGTTGTAGACTTCTAGTGACTGCGCGGGCAATAGCATTCTGGATAGTTTGCAGGCGTTTAATTTGAACAGAATCGATGTCATGAAAGAGCGAATTACAGTAGTCAAGTTTGGAGTGAACTATTGAAGTACGGCTGACCTAGACGCGCTTATCGCTGCTCTAGCCGTGCCGAATCAGTCGCAGACACCGTGTCCACTGTCCACGCTTAGGCCTTTTATGTGTGCGCTGTCTGGCATCAGATGCCGTTGCTGTGGTATAATTATATGGGGCTATGGGACTGGCTAATGATGCCTTGGATGTCGCCTAACTCCTTATATCTTTATCCATTCGAAACTCAATTCATCTGGTCGGGCACACATCAATATTCTCGCAAATATTAGCCTACTGTGTGTTGTGTGATGTGGCACTGAGTTGCGACAATTTATGTTCTCTATTAGTCTACCACTCAGTATCTAAACTAGTCCCCTGCTCTGGAGTGGGGGCGGAATTCAGGTTTCTGGGGAGAGGTCGGGACAAACGCAAAACCCGTTCCTGGGTGGACTTGCAGCTCGATTGATCAACTTTGGTCTTCCAGTGGGGCGGATGAAATATCTGGAATTTGGGGTCGGCGACGGGCCTTGTTGGACATAGCCTAATTGTTGCTGCGTTTCTGTCTAGGCCTACTTGTAGGCCTAACATGTGTACATTGTGTAGTGACACTGACAGTGGTGTTCTGCATTGACTATACCTCTCTTGCAGCGAATTGCTTACTGCAGAGTCTTGGCTGTGGTGCACGTGGCTCTTCCTCTTAGGCTTGACCCAGTTAATTGCTGCCCATGATCCCACCGATACGTTCTTATTTCAATCTTAAAATGGTCCTATTTGTGAAGACGGAGGCACTCCCGAGTACAAACCTTAAAGGGTGATAAAGAAATCGTCGTTAATGAACGCCACGAATTAACGCATGATTCACGTTTCTTGGCTCATTTTAAGAAAGACTGATCAGAGCATCTTAGATTAGGAGTGCGTTAGAGACTGGTTTAAGGTGTCGGAAAGTCACAGTACCTTGCATGCAATAAAGATACACAGTAGTAAGTAAGTAGGTCTGGTAGGATAAAGACCTACTTACGAAAGCAATTGTGTGGCCATGTGTAATTAATGTATGGCTGTGAGAATGATGATCGATGAATCTGCAGATTACAATGTTCGCGGTGTTCTCATAGATGTTATCGGTCCAACTGTTTATCTGTGACATTTTTAGATGCAGTCTTTTAGGCTATAGCACCCTGCACTGCCTGCAGTATGACATTGACATTTGACCATATATTGGACCAATATATATTTCTGTATAGGACCAGCAGAGGCCTATTTATATCCCACGCGGATTCCATTCATTTGCCCATGAAAATGCTGGAAGGCTATAATTAGGCCTATAGGGCAATCGCCTTAGAATTCCTCTTCGCAAGTTCGCTGAACTGTTTATCCTCCTCCTCTCCTCCTCCACCACTGCATCCGTTTAAATTTTAAGAGTATATATATAATTATATATGTATATATAGCCTATAATATTATGTGATTTTTAATAAGTCTAATATAGTTTCTAATAACAATCAGAACCCATTACCAAGTCCTGTAGGGCGGACGTCCTTTATGTTTGCAGTTCTGTTAGTAGTTAAGATTTGTCTTAATTCTGTCATCTGCGTTCTTGTGAATTGTTTCAATTGCATAACTGTAGGGTGTACACTGTAACCGGTTACAGTCTGTCAACCCGATTATCCGGATACTAAGCTTCAATAAGGAAAATATTAAGCTTCGATTCTATAGCCCAAACGTGTCAGAATTTTAGTATGTCATTTATTTTTAATCAAAACTCGTGTCTGTGGTTTAGGCCCCGCCTGAATAATGTCCATCCATCCGTCCCGTCCGTCCGTTCATCCATCCATCCATCCTCCACCCATCCATTTATCCAGCCATTCATCCATCCATTGGTATGAGTAAATATGAATCTTTGAAATTGTTCGGCGCCAAAGGAAATCCCGCCACGGAGGGAAACCAGTTTACCCATCGTCATGCTGCTCTCTGTCCGTTCTGGTGACAGGTCAAAATCCGGAGAGATCAGACTACATTGACTGCAAAATCGCAGGTAACAAAATCTGGGGCACAAGTTCACCTTCTTAAGACTCTAAGCTGCGTACAAACTCACAATTGTGCAGAGACTCGAGGAGCGTACATAAAAACCCCGTAGGCAACCCGCACGAAATTTACAAACTCGTGACCGAATGCCGTAGAAACTCTCGATTGGTTTCCTGTATTCGGGTCTAATGTCAACATCGTGGCAATCAGAAAATCCCGCAGTGAGCTGTTGGATACTATTCATGTTTTGAACCGTGGAGTTTATGTATAGACCTATATAGGACACTATTGCCTTTGATGTATTTGTGATTTGTTTGAACGGATACGAGAAGGGTCGGAAGGAGGGAAAGAGGACAAGGGGGAGGAGGAGAAACAGAAGGAGAAGGAGGAGGATAAGACTGAGGCACAGAGCTCAGACTGGCTAGAAGTGTGTCGATTATAGATCTAGAGGCGAGGTGAGAGAGCACGAGAGAGACAGACAGACAGACAGAGCAAAAGGGAAGCGAGGGACGATAGTGGAAGGGGGTAAACGAGAGAGGGAGGGAGGGAGGGCGAGTATATATATGTGCGTAAGTGAGACTGAGCCAGACAGAGAGAGACTAAATGTGTGTCAATGATTGTAGTAAAGTTTGTGTGTGATGCACAAAACAAACTCAAGCGCAGACGTGATTTTACGAAACATCATTTCGGCGTCGGACTAAAAAGGAGACATTAAAAATAATAACATATATATGTATGTATACATATATATATCAATATACATATATATATATCAATGTACATATATATATATATCAATGTACATATACATTTATATATATTCATAGCACGAAATTACGGCTCACTCGTCGACAGCTCGAGTCGTTGGTGTTGTCACTTCGGCGCCAACGATTTAGTCTGTGTACTGTATAGTCTAGCGCACTATTGTTCGGACTATAGCAATTGCAATTAAGGGTAGAACGTGATTGGACAAACAGATACCGTACGACGTATACAGCTACATCAGAAGCAGGGAACGGAATTATTCTACCAACGGCAAAACGCTATTATACAACAGCTAAGACAGCAGCTTAGGCTATATAGACAGACGAGAGGAACAGCTAGATCCTTTCACGCGTGTTATACTGGAGATAAACTGTCAAACAGACGTGGCAGCCAATCTGCGACCATCTATAACGGAACACGCATGACTGGCAGAGCAAATCTCCGCTCCTACTTTCAACGGGTGATGCTGCTGCTGCTGCTGATGATGATGATGACTGGGCTGCACTGCAGGCCGCGAATGTACACAAAATCCTCGAAGCACTGGCGTTAATCAATCTCACAGCAACGGTCGATCCAGATAATAGCAGAAGAATCACAAACAGACAGACAGACAGACACGCACGCACACACAAGCCTAAACGTTTACTTCAGACAATGACCAATAAAAGGAGGAAAACACGCAAACGCTGTACACACGCACACGTTCAATAGGCAGTCCTGCACAACTCAAGTATAGGCCACTCATTCTGAACATTTTCTTATTTTATATAGCGCCTTAACATCTCCCAAAGAGATCCATCCGGCGTGTGTACGGTATGTAGTAGTGGTGGTCGCCTGTTACAGTCGTCACAACTATCTTCCACTTCTGCCTGTTTTCATCAGTCATTCCTGTTGTTGTTGTTGTTTTTGTTGTTGTCCCTCTTTTTGTTTCTCTTCTTCGATTTCGGCGACGACGAATCGTTCTGACCTCGAACGTATCGCTTGCATTTACAGCTACGCACGACGCGAATATCGTAAGTTCTCGTCTCACCGTTCTGGCAGACAAACGTGACCTTGCGAACGCGTACAAGGTCATCAACGCAGCGGTACTGCAACGTCTTCTGCCTCGACCAGACCTTGATGAACTCGGCGTACCAGGGAAGGTCGCGGATGGGGAGACAGGTCCCAGTGCAGACGACATCTGAAACGGGTTTCAGTGACGTGCAGAAACCGTCGGAGATGTAGCGTTTCGACCTCAGAGCAATGCATTCGATCGCAACATCAGCTGAAAAGTAGAAACGTCACCGTTTTTTTCATTTGAAAACCAAAGCGAATTATTTACAGAAATTGTACAACAGATCTGTTTACTGCTAACGTAGTTAATAGGCTTAGATGTTGACCGACCGATCGATTCAAAGTAGGCTAACAGAAGGCTGACACGAAACAGAAATTAAGCGGATTTCCTATCTAGCCTATAGGTTGACTGAAGCGTTGATCGTTATGGAGAACTTGCAAGAGATCTGGAAGGGGGTTTACCGCTCTATATATCTGCACGAAAGGCGCTGTTGAATATACGATAATAGTCATATATATATATATATATATATATATATATATATATATATATATAGGCCTATATATAAAAAATAAAATAAAAACATCCAAGGAAACGGATTAACTATATAGACATATATATATATATATATATATATATATATATATATATATATATATCATTAATCCGTTTCCTTGGATTTCAAGTTTCTTTAACTAGTTCTGAATCCCTTTACATACAGGTGTATATATATATAATCAAACGATCAAACTCATATCGAGGTCATGTGACCCACATCATCTCGAGCATGCAGTCCAGCTATTGGTTGCCGTCAAACACACAAACGCACAATTTGGCGCGCATTCTATTAAGCGCTATTTGCATGCAGGTGCCCAATGCACACCGCCAACTCAGGGTCAAAGAACTGTTAGTTACAATCGAAATTTCGTGACAGAAGACCTGGCTAACTAACTGACTGACTGACTGACTGACTGACTGACTGACTGACTGACTTGGACGGGGGAAACAGAAAAAGATCGGAGAAAAACGAAACGTCGATGACGAATGCAAATAAAGTTAATTTAATCCAATAACTTCTAAAGCGCCGTTTTCATGGAAGGATATCAGATAAACGGCACTGTATAGTATATACACACGTGAAATCGAAACAAACAGAATTCTATAAAGGAGTTGAATCGAGAAGTTAAGCAATGGCAGTAAAACAAGCCATAGATAGACTTAATTAGATATCGAAGATGGCTGAATACAGGAAGAAAGACGGAAGTTAAAGAACTTAAAACTAGATATATGAAAGGAAGATTTAAAAACGCTCAAAAGCTCTCAAAAGAAAGACAAGAATTAAACGAGCGATACGAAGTGGAAGAACCGGTTGGGGAGAAAAATCAAGGAATATCTATTCTAAAAGAATTTGGAAGATAAGCAGAGGATGATGCATAAGAAGCAGGAGGAGAAGAATAAGACAAACATGTAGACAACATGCGACGAAAGCAGAAAACGGAGGAGGAAGAGAAAAAAGAGGAAGAGGAGGAAGAAGAAGAGGAGGAAGAGGAAGAGGAGGAAGAGGAAAAGGAGGAAGAGGAGGAAGAGGAAGCAGTAGTGGAGCAGGAGGAGGAGGCGGAGGAGGCATACATGTATGAGGAGTAGACGAACTTCGCATCATTTACAACTAATTCAATCCACATTTTCTCTTACAACACTTTTGTTTGACATCTCCTTTAATAACCAACCAATAGAAGTCGTGTTAGCAGTATAGCCCATGACATAATATATATATATATAAATAAGCGCACACAGAAGTTTATATGCATACATATACATATACATATGTATATATATAATAGCTGAAGTTTTGATGACTTAAACAGTGCCCCTTAATGTTAAGGGTTGCAATCTTGCGTCCCATTGATGCTGGAACTTCATCAACCTCTGAGTTACCTCTCCCATCATTTGCTAATATAACATATATTTGAATAAACAGTCATATACAGGCTACAGCTATATGGGTCTAAATGTCTATATGTCTAAATGTATTATGTAGGCCCTATACGTTAATAATTTTCTTAGAGTATAGTCGTGAAAATTGCCACCCATAATTCCGCTGGTCGTCGACTAATTAGTTCTCATAATAATAATTAGTCTATGTGTGTAGCGTATACACAATGTGGTCTAACACCAAACATATCATCGGCCGCTCTTTCGCCCGTCACCGATAAAATTGATAGACCGTCGACCGCATTATAAACCCAATTCCAGACATAGCGGTCATTCATGCCAATCACAAATTGCAAGTCAAACACACACACAAACACACCCCAACCCAAACACACACACCTACAGTTACACACTCACACACACCTACACACACATACACACAACTACACAGACGCAGTGTGGCACGGTGGTGTAGTGGGTATGTTTGTCGCCTTGCAGCCGAAGGGTTGCAGGTTCGAATCCACCTCAAATCGCCGCGTATAGGGACCTTGGATAAGTCCTTTACTCGCAATTGCTCAACGCTTCGGCGTGAAACTCCGATGCAGTGTCCGCGTTATAGTCGAGGAGCGCCTCTTATTAGGGAGCTTGAAGGCACGCTATAACAAGTGCACATACAAACAAACACACACACACATTCAACCACACAGTCAACCACATACAAGGCTAACTATAACAACACAATCATGTAATCGGGAGACACGTGACACCTAGCGTAATTGAGCGACAGTTTGGTCAGCAGGATGATAATAATTATCATAATTATTATCATAATTATATAATTTTTATCATAATAATTATCATAATTAATATCATAATAATTATAATAATAATTATCATAATTATCATCATCACAATTCTTATCATAATAATTATCATAATTATTAATTTATTATCACAATTATTATCATAATTATTATCATAATAATTATAATAATTATCATCATAATTATTACAATTATTATCGTAATTATTATCATAATAATTATCACAATTATTATCGTAATTATTATCATAATAATTATCATAATTATTAGCATAATTATTAGCATAATAGTTATCACAATTATCATGGCTGTTGGATCGTTCTTGGTGTGGATATATTATATATGACCCGTGGAAGAATCTCAGTGAAGTCGACGCCTTCGACTGCAGACTCTTTTACTGCGCTATATAAATGACGAGATCTACTCGATACTTCTGAAGTTCTGTCGATAGATTGTGAATGTCCTGCTTGCGCTCAGTCAAAAGACATTTAGATTCTATGGCGACACATGAAGAATTGACTTTTCAGAGGTTTCCAAATGCAATTTTCCTGGTTTTACTTCGTGCATCATTCGTATACTTTAGTACGAAAATGTTAAAAACCAAACAATGTAGTAGCCTATTTAAAATAGCAATAGCATTGTGTCAGTTTTCCGAAGGGGAGGCAAGTGAGCAGTGGCCCTCTTACCCATGTTTACTCATTCTCCAGCGTAGCTATCAGGCGCTAATCAAATGTGACGCTTACAATTACAGCTGCAAGGGTCGGCCCAGCAGAGACCCATGCATGACCCAATCAAAGGCCTCTGGGAGGTCGTCTATATATATACCTGATAAAAAAGAATGTTAAGTCATCCCTGCAGCGAAGAGCGTGAGAGTAGTTTCATTTTTAAATAGAAGATGTATGTATGCGAGGGATGATGGCTGACTCTACCGTGAATGGAACACACAGGTGGCTGCCACCATTAATCAATCAAAGCGCATTCGACAGTCAATCCCTTATAATAATTATATATAGGCTACCGAAGTAACCACATTCTGTTGGTTTGGCGTCCACGTATACGTGTTGTGTGTGTGCGTGCGTGCGAAATTATAATCACATGAGAATACACTATAGACGATAATCCCTCTCTATAGGAGACTTTATAATACTGTCATTGCAATGTGGGAGACTGGATGAAACACCGCCTAAAAACAGCTGAATTACGGCTGGTGGGAGAGGCGTTGAGAATTTCAGTTGGAATCCGTCTGGGCATCTACCGCACTAAGTGAAAAACACACGAGTAGATGTGGTGCTATAGTATAACCCTTAGTTCATCATGGAAGGCTCAATGACGTCATTTACAGGGACGTCATTTCAGCTTTTTTCAGGGGGGGGGCAACAAAAAAATTTCGCGGGTCAAAACTCCACAAGCTTCGTAAGTTCTGTATTTAGCCAACATGTGCAAAACTGTGCTTAAATGCGATGTTTTATTCATGCTCATATTTATTAAATCTACTTATAGGCCTTTTTGATTCAGTGATGAGGTATATTTTAAATGCCTACTACTTTAAATAAACTATAATTAAGTGTTTTGTACTTGTTATTATATACCGTGATATTATTTACCATTATATGATTATAATAATGGTATTATTTACTATGATATATGATAGTATCATATTAAAAGGGTAGGATTTATTGTTAATATTTGTACAATAACTATTTTTATACAATTAAAATAACAGAAATAACCTTCACCCACAGAAAAATTTGAAACATTATAATGGCCATTGTTCCAGTTTACATTATTGTATTACATAGAATTGTATTACATAGACCGAGTTGGACCATTATAATTTACCATAATATTATTGATTATTATATAATTATAATGATATTACTTACTATAATAATAGTCTAATAGATGACATCAACATGACATGGAAAATAATTTACTGTTAATACTTGCAAAAATAAAAAATTACCATTAAATGTCTTATCTCCACTATCCAGTGTAATCTTTCAAATTTCAAACTGTCAGATTTCAAAATGCTTTGTTCCTTGAGACACTTAGTAAAACAACATCGTTATTACATATGCTTCCCAATTTTGGTATTTTGGCAATTCTTGCTTACTATGTATACCATGTTTAACCATTTCTACTAATTGTGTTGTCTTGAACAACAAGGGTAAGCTTATTCCAGTACAACAAAGTAGGCTTACATGCACATAATAATTATTATACTCCAGTCTGCTGCTGTTACTCATTGTAATAGTCCATTAGCAACAGAACAGAATTGCCTAACTTGATACACAAAGAAATTATTATTGCAATTATAATTACATTTTGATATTGATATATTAAACCGCTCTTTTTATCAGCACTGAAATAATATAGTGATTTTGTCGGGATAACATCCTACATGCTATGATTACAATGTGGAAGCTCAACAAGAATTTGCTATTATTTTTAGTGGACCTATATTTTTGAAGTCTTAGCAGCACTCAAACAGAGCAATTTTGTTCAGACCATAGCCTAAAATGGTGTCATTGCACTGTGGAAATTCAAACTAATTTCTTGCAGGCAGGGGGCACATCCCCTCCCCAGAAGGGGTCCAGATTAGACACTGCTTTAATTTGTCATTAATAACAATTCACATAGCAATATTGCATGCTGCATGCACTAAGTCTGCAATAATTATTTTTGCTTTTGGGTTAATGACTGTTATTATCTATGGCTATGCCTATGGGATCATTCAAGTGGTGGTCAATGGCTTGTGATCATATCAACCTGGAAAAGATATGACTGAAAGAAAATTTTAAAAACCAAGATTTCATGTATAAAAAGTAACCTGCCTATAACCATTGCACTAAAAACAGTCAGTTTGTGTAAATTTCCAGTTCAATTGGATGTCACATAATAGGCCTACCGTGTGGAATGTGGATCGTTGTGAGTGTTTACAGGATGAACTCTCATGTCCTTTTGTCCGTTTTTATCCTCCTTTAGTTCTCAGGAAAGCCCAATCATCAGCTCTACTGACCGTCATTACATTGGTAATCCACACTCATACCTCTCCCCCAACTGATGCATGCAGTCAGCCCTTGTAATACATCTTTCTGCTGTGTTCTTTCAGAACTTCCCGCTCATTGTCCTTTGCCTGCTACTTGCCCTAGGAGGTCGCCGGTGTTGGAGGCTGACGAATCCGCTCCAGGTCTCGGTCAGACGGGGTGGGGTGCTTGTAGGCCTAGTGCTTATAAGGCTCAGAGGGAGAATCATGCATCAGATGCCTGGCTGCTTCATGTTATAACTGGGTATTGGTCGGCTTGCACTACATGTGTGGCTGACAGGACCCACACATCTGGTGACCTTATACTGACCTGGGACTTTATCTAGGGGGAACAAGCTGCACGTCTTTCGAGTATCAGCCTGAGCTCATTCCCTGTGCAGACAATATCACAATATACACATAAGTTGATACATGTATCTGTGGCTATGAACTGTGCACTGTGTGCAGCTTGAATCTGCCCGCACATACAAAACCAAAGAGGTCGTCGTGAAGACACAGGCCTTTTGGAATTTTGAACAACGTGTGGCATTGCAAAGCAATGCAAAATATGTCATGTGTAAGAACAATCTGTCAAATTCAGGGGGGGGCAAATGCCCCCCCCCCCTGCCCCCCCCCCAAATGACGTCCCTGGTCATTTAGCGCGCACCAGAGTCAAATACCAGTTATAAATGAACCCAATTGTCTCTCCAGATATTGTGGCGTATATAGCCAGGAATTTATTATGGGGGGGGGGGGAAGGTATGGCCTGGCCGGATGCACTTCCTGACACCAACCCAACACTATTAGGCCTACAGTCAATAAAAGTCTAAAGAAACGAAGGGAATAAAGTAAGAAAAACAATTGTTACTACAAACAATTGTTTTGTTTTTTCATATTTAAGTGGATAAACAACCTTTTAAAAAACTTTTCTCCAAGCCAATGTTTTTTTTAACCCCCTAACCTCTACGCCACTGTCCAGATATGATGGCAAAAGACCAGACGGGTCACCATACCCCAAACCTTGGTCCAGAGGTCGCTGCTTGGCCTGAGATGCTACGAAGATAAGGGGCCGTCCATAAAGTACGTCACGCTCCAGGGGGGAGGGGTGTAAGAAAGTGTGACAGCTTGTGACATGGGGAGGGGGTCAGGCCATGTGTGACGTCACACATTTATTATTTTAAATTTTACTTTTAATTTTTTTTTTTTTTAGTAAAATTTAATAGCTTTAAAAATAATTTTCAGAAATTTTGTGAAACATAAGAATTAGTTTTATGTCAAAATAGCATGAAATGCGTATCTCCTAAATGTGTTGTTCACGATTTCTCTCGCTAGGAGTGCTAGTAATAATGCAATTGCGAAACCTTGTTTTATGTAAATTCGGAATTTAATTTTTACATATAATAGTAATTATTATAATACAAAATTTTGAGGATTCAGAGGTAATATTTATATAATTTAATCATTATTATCATGAACTTATAAACAATTAAATTACGTCATTCTTTAAAATATATAATACAAAGCCATTGTATTATCTAACAAATACCCACTTTCATTTGTCATCGTATATTAAAACAAAATTACACCACGCTTTTTTACTTTAATATCCACTAGCGGTTCTTAGTACCTAAAATCCGACCCGGCCCGGCCAGCGTGTGTAAAACCCGGGATAAAAGTTGATTTCCCGTCACTATCAAAGCGTTTATAGGGACACACGTCACTATCAGGGATTAGGGATAGTACTCTTAGTAGGGTTTAGAGGGTTAGGTCAAAAAAATTGTTCGAAAGTGTGACGTACTTTGGGGGGGGTCCGAGATTTGTGACAGTTTGTGACAGGGGGAGAGGGGGGGTTAAAATGGTCAAAAATAGCGTGACGTACTTTATGGACGGCCCCTAAGAGACCTGTGAGCCTATACATACGAGTTCAACAAATCAATAACACTCATAATTAGGCCTAACTATATATATATATATATATATATATATATATATATATATATATATATATATATATATATATATATATATATATATATATATATGATTGTTTGAAAAGAAAAGTTCAAACAGATCAATTGTATTAGACACCAAATAAGCTTGCAATCAATCGATGAGTTAGAATAATTGCACCAGGAAACCTGGTTTATATTTCCCGATAAATAATGAATGCATCCAGTTGCATTGGGACCAGAGTTGAATGCATCAATCCAATGCAGTCGCTTCATATATTAAATCAAGACTTGAGCAGACGGAGATATTATTATTTCTAAATCACATGAATTATTCAATGCCTCATTGTTTTGCTCAAATCAATCCTCAAGCGATCAAAGACCGAACTGACAAACTGAACAGTCACGAAAGACAGACACAAACACACAGACACACATTGAGAAAGAGTCTGAAAGGCAGACACGCAGACAGAAGAAGGAGGGAAAGATGTCCAGATGAGCAAGACTGGAAGAGTTTTCTGAGTAACTGTGTGGCTAGGTGACTGGCTATGCCAGGTTGGGTATATGGCAGGCAAATAGCTGACAGACTGAACGACTGGCTTGCTGGCTGGTTGAATGGCTGACTGAATAACTGGCTATATACCCAGTTGAGTAACTGGCTGGTTGATGGCAGGCAACCTGACTGGAAGGCTGAATACAGTGAATAGCTGGCTGGTTGAATGGCTGGCTACTTGGCTGAATAGCTGGCTGGCTACCTGTCTGACGAAATGGTTTCAGCTGTCAACCGCAAATGATACAGATGGCGATGTTGTGATATACTTTCATTCACACATTCGTTAATAGACGGCAGACAACTGAATAGAGAGAGAGACTGTTTACATCATACAGTCATTGTGGCATGCCCCAGGAAGTGACTGACCATCAAACACCAATTGGAACCAGCACATCATCACCACCACCAGCAGCAGCAGCAGCAGCAGCAGCAGCAGGATGCCACTGAAGACAGCGCCCAACAACGTCTGCTCAAGATGGTATACTTTCAAAGTGATCCAACTCATCCATAGAGCACAACATGCAGCCAGACGCCAATAAATCGCTAATGAACACTTGAGATGATTCAGCGGACCGAGACCGACAGATAGACCATACAGACCGACAGACAAACAGACGGACATACAGATAGACAAACAGACATACACGGACAAACAGCGAGACACAGATATAGAGACTGAGAATATCAGAAGCAGAGACAACGATTAATCGTGATTCACCACTCTTCGTATGATCATTGCTTTTGAAAATCAAAACAATATACATGTAATTCGACACTGCAGAATATAATATCTCTGCTCTAGCCATACATAATAGGCCAACAAACACTGAAATATTCACTTACGATATATATATATAGCATGTATATTTATTTTATATATATATATAAATATATGTATAAAGTATATATTAATGCACTATATCAACCAATATTTATCTGAAGGAACAGGGTTGATGAAGAATCTTGCTGTCACAAACAGAACAAGGTTGATGAAGGATTTCTTTGTACCAAATGGAAATGGGTTGATGGAGGATCTTTCTACCAAGAGCAGAAGGGGGCTATATATACTTTGGAGCCCAGTAAGTCTGAGCTGATGTTTTAGTTAAAATTTTATACGAACACAATCAAAACCATAACCAAATCTCAATTTGAAACACGCTTCTACCAGATAAAATATCTGAACCTTAACAGATTGTGACAGAAGTCTACACTATGTATACATTACATCAAATAGTCTTCTCAGAAGAACCAAAAATAGGCTTATTAATAATGCAATGTCTTGTAAATCAACAGGTCTTTCTATAGCGTACTATAGGGACAGTTTTGTGTAATGTCTTGTAAATCAGCACATTTTCCCATATTATGGTGTACTAGCAAGCAAGCAAGCAAGTAAGTAAGTAAGTAAGTTTATTCAACATGTTGCAGAAGATTCATACTCTGGCATAGAACACCCTAGTGGCACAAAGTATACGAAATCAGGATGACTGCAACATTCTCCCACTAAACTTTGCCCTCATCGTATACTCTGTCTATAGTGGAATGAACAATCTAGCAATCGATCATGAGAACGAGGATGGAGTCAAAGGTTTTTGGTTTCTTACGTTTCATATAATAGGCTTATAGTCTCTACTCAGCCATTGCTATCGCCGTCCCTGAAGTTGAGACCTGTCGCTATAAGTCACTGACTCTCCTAACTTTAAAATTTCTGCTCATTGTTTAATTGCAGTGTCTTGGTTTTTGAAGAAGACATTAGCAGCAAATAGAGGAATGAGGAGAAGGAGTAGGAAGAGGAGGAGGAGGAGGAGGAGAAGAAGGAAGGAGGAGGAAAATGAGGAAGAGATGAACAGCGCATCAGTTGCAACTAATTCAACCCACATTCGTCACTTTTTTTAGGAAGGACTGCAGGATGAACAAGTAATCAAAGTGCTCTGTCTGTCTGTCTGTGTGTCTGTCTGTCTGCCACCTGACTTTCTCTCCTCCCCTCTCTCTACGTTTCAGACAGACAGATGGATGAACGACAGAAACATGTCTATAGGTCTATAATACTCCGAGGCCGAATTGAGGTTGGTTACTCATCCATTTAACAAAGACGGATGCTACACGAGGACTTCCTGGAAAAGGACGAACAGACAGAAGCACGCACGAACGGACGGACGGACAGACGTACTGTGCTATGCACACGCTCAGACCCACCCCAGCCCTGCCCCTGCTGCCCTCACCACCGATCTTTTTGGTAACTGCTGGAAACGATGATCTGTGCTGAAAGACAACATAGACATTTAAGTAAGACCTTCTGTCTGTCTGGCTCTGTTTGTCTGCCTCCTTCGACTGTCTCTTATTCACAGCCATTCTTACTCACCAATCCAACCGCAATGACCAATCACGGCGATTCAAATCGATCGAATGACGCAACACTGACGTCATCAGCAATGAATACAGATCGCGGTGGAGACGGAACAAAGAACTGAATGAACAGTTGAGGTTATATTACGATGAGTCAGCAGTGGTTCATGTGAGGAGTCAATTAAACCAGTTGAAATAATAGGATCATATATCTGACGAAGGCTCACATCACATATGACGTAAGAGTTTTTTCAATTGGCGATATGCCGCCGCAGTAATTGCCTTAAACGGTGTGGTGCTTTAACATTTAAATCCATGAATTACATCGGTAGCTTTAATAGCAAATAGCCCTAATTATATTCTGTTGTTGTGGAACATGCTCTCAAGTCAATCGTAGAGTCGTAGACCACTCTCATTAAAAATGTACAATGTACATGCATACTTACATACAATGTCATACATGGATCGCGGTGGTATATAGCGGGTATGTAACGTTCACGGCCAACTAAATATTTATGTGATTTAGCAAACCGTGGTATATTCGATGCCTTGCAGCCTGAGGGCTGCAGGTTCGAATCCACCTCAAGCCGCCTAGTAGTCCTTCACTCGCAATTGCTGTGCGCTTTGGCGTGAAACTCCTATTCAGTGCCCGAGCTGTAGTCGGGAGGGCTTCTGAATAGTAGGCTAATTTTTAGCAGCCTATATACTTAAATTAGCCCTAAAGGTCGGCGCCCATTTAGACATCACCTGAGAACGTTTAGGCCCACGTTCATCAATAGAGGTCAAGAGGGGTCTAATAGAAAGCAGACTTCTTCAGCTGTTAATTGGTCATCTAACTCCATGAATGAATTATTGATCAGCTAAGAAAAGACTATAATTATAGGCCTAGCCCAGCGGTTCCCAAACTGGGTTCCGCGGAACCCAAGGGTTCCGCGAGGCGAGCACAAGGGTTCCGCGAGAAGTTGAGAAAAAAAGAAATTTTTTTTAGAAACTTTTCTGCAATACAACATTTCAAGCAGCTTTTGAAAATGCACTGGAAGTTTGAAACTGGCGTCAGTCGTCTTTTGTGTTTTGTCCTCACCCGACCTTTCAGTGATTATTAGCAACCCAATAATCAGCCTAGTATCATAGTGGGTAGTTTGTATAAGATTAGAGCCTTAGACATCACTGCTTAACGTAACGTAGTTAAGAGCTTTAGGCCTAAGTCTGAAAAGAGACGCAGTCATCTTTGTCACTGTAAAACATAAGTTTAAAAAGAATCGCCAAGTCTGATCTTGTAGCAGTTGCAACAAATAATGATTTTAATTTGTTTGTGTGAAATTTGCCAAATTGAGTGACTTCTAGGCCTACGTACGCTATCTATTGGGTTCTATAACCTCCTTTATTTCATTTAGAAACGTGGAACGCTTTCCCAACTCGCACGATTTTTTTATGGTTCTCGAGGAAACCATCGTTCAGAAATTGCAAATCATTTTCACGACCTGAAAGTGAACTTGGTTAAATGCTTCCTTTTCAAGAATTACGATAATAGGTTACGAAACCTCTCAATGAAGGTGAAAAGCAGCCAACTCTTCTAACGGAGAGTATACGAGCTTCTTCTAATATTATTGACCTATAACAAATGAAGCAGAATTCCAATGAACCTTCACATTCTAACATCATGTAGGGCACACTCTTAGTAGCATCCACAAATCGTGATTTTGAAAACAGTGCAATTTAATTTTTCATGATATTATAAGAAAAATAAACTTTCTACAATTTGGTGTATTTAGGTATGTAGGCTTATAATAATAATATTATTAGTAGCCTTTGCTTTCCGTGCGTTCTACATGATTCAATGCGTTTAGTTGAGATTGGGGTTCCGACAGAAAATATTAGGACACGAAGGGTTCCGTGGCCAAAAAAGTTTGGGAAACGCTGGCCTAGCCTATAATTATAGGCCTAGGCTACATGTCGTTTCGATACCAATCTAAGACCATTAGACCAATCTCCTCCACCAAAAATTCTCCCAACCTCATGAGGAGATTTACTCTCTGTAAATCACTGTCTTATTTCTACTTCATGGCTTGCGACACTGCGGTTGCCATATTTTGCATTAGTCATCCAAATCTCATAATTCATATTTAAGCCTACTACATAAATCCACCCGCCAACCTACTCACACACCCACCACCTACTCACCCATCCATCCATCCACCCATCCTTCCTTTTTCCATCCACCCACCTATTCACATATCCACCAACCCGTCCACCCACCCATTTATCCGTAGCGATTAAGGCTTGTGATGTGCCATGCATTCTTCTTCTTCTTCAGACTCCATCCTTAAATACGAGCATCAGACATCGACCCATTTATCTTCCGCCTCCATTCTAACCAACTGAAACAGTCACATACCTACATAACTACCTCTGGTCAGAACTATACGACGCATCATACGGGATGGCGACGGTGGGGGGGGGATGGGGAGCCATTCAGAAACAGATACAGCTTTTTTGTCTGTCTGTCTCTCTTTATATAATATATATATATATATATATATATATATATACACACACAAACGTATACAAATATATAGGGATGTAGTAAGATACCCAAAGAATGAGACATAAAGCAATGCTAAGCCTCGAGATAAACACAAGAGTATATGATGAAGAGAAGGAGAGACAGTAAGAGATACGCAGATAGCGATACCTACACATTCGTTGAAAGACAGAGAGAGAGTCAGAGACAGACAATTAGACAGGCAGACAGACAAGACAGACAAAGGCGGGGGTGCGCCAGTCAGCGCCGAATTCCATCTGCATTGTCTTTGATTAAAACGAGTCTGCCTGTAGTTTTTTTGACTGGGCATCCATATAATGCATAGCATACATAATACTATGTATCTAGGAGAAGGCCGTGAATACAGCCGCATTAACAGTTAACCCAAGCATCACATGTGCCATCTGCAGACGCATGTAAATAAGCGCACCTGTCTACGTATAAATTTGTCTATGTATTTAGATCTATACCAGTCTGCGTGTTATATAGTCTATGTTTGTTTCCATAATTATACCTAATAACGGATGAATGTGATGGATGTAATGTAATGCATAACATCCATGTAATGTAATCCGATCAGATACAATCGCATTAGGTAGACGCAGAATAAACACAGTGCAACTATTGGTCGTTTACAGTGAGGTGAAGGACTTTCATCGCAGCATTACGCATCAGGTGAAATAATTATTCTTCTGCGGCCGATGTTGTCATTGTTAAATTGGCCCAACAATCACTTCGGAGTCTAGCAGAAAAATACGCACATTAAATGGGGCGTGTATAATAACATGACTGTTTAACCTTACCGTATACACAACTTTTTTGCTTCGCCTCATGGTGCATCATAGTAAACGCAGGTTACGCCCAAGCGTAGGGCTAATCGGCGCCGCTCTGAAAGAAGGAGTTGCCCATGCAGAAGCTTATTATTAATGGCGTCAGTCAGCCACACACAATGAATGGACCGTTGCGATGATTTTCATTTCCTGCTATTAAGTAAACATTGTAGTATAATCTACAAAGTACGAAGGCGGGCGACTTAACCGCTCTGAAAATTGGCTTAATTTACGGCCCATTTAGTTCTCATTGGAGTCTTACAAAATATGGCTAACCTTGTACGAAGAACTGCAGCAGCCAGTGATCCCAATCTGACAGTGTGCTAGTCCCAAGCATGGATTAAGGGAGGGGGCGACATTAATCATCTTGTTATGATACAGTATCGTTAAACAGCAACAAGTTATAAGAACTGCAGTAAGTGGCTTCGTAATAGTAGCAGTTCTTCGTAGGCCTATATTAGAACTGCTGCAAAGGCCTCAAGAGTCTGAATTTGTTTTCTTATAAATGAATCCTGGTATAGAAATGCAATGCCGTTCTTGACGAAGGTCCTATGATTATCAAATGAAGCTTCTTTTAGCACTAGTCTATATATCCTACTTATTGTGCAATTGCAGCTTACTGTGATGCATACATTTATCACTGGTCTACTCTATTCTCTGCAGCTCTAATCCTAGCTGGCAAATGCCCCTCCACATAAGACACGTTTTGAATTTCCACAATGTAATGGTAATATTTTAAGCTGTAATCTTAAAGAAATTGTTCTACAGTATCGGTGCTGATAAGGTCTAAGACAGGGGTGTCAAAGAGCTGGCCCGCGGGCCATTTATGGCCCGCTGACGATTTTTTTCTGGCCCGCGGAGCCTTCCCTAAAGATTACAAAATTAGAGGATAAAAGTTCCAATTTTTATATTTTACAATCAGCGTCAAATACATGGAGGTTTTTTCTTACTGACGTCACTTTTGCTCAGACGCACAGCTCTGTGTAGACTGAGTAGTGTCACAGTGTGTATCCATGGTTTCCGCTTGGTTGTCTCTCAAGGATTCTGTCTTAGAGGATAGGTTACTTGTGAACATTATGTGGTCATGATTTCACTCTCAACGATAGATGGCACCCCACTTAAAATTCCATTTCTAACGATAAGAAAAATGCTTTGAATCTCCAAGACATTATTTTATTTTGCGAACAATCATTCGTCAATCTGCTTTCATAGATGTAATTAATTGAATGCCTTTGTTCGGTAAACAAGATGTGAAATTTGTCGGAACTCCGTTTATCGCCCGAAAACTTGTGCAAAGCGGTTAAAGAAGAAGAAAAAACCAGTTCTATGTATAGAAAGTCCCTGTACTGGTTGTCCGTTGACAAAATTATGAAAGTTACGAAACACTTATATAAGTCTCATAATATTGAAAACGATGATGATGGCATGCATGTGGAGAGGGTACAAGGAGAAGAGAACGGCCGCGGATCAGATGGATGGAGGATGTACACAGGAGGACAGGGATGAATCTTGGACAATTGAGGGATGTGACCCAGAACAGAACGGAGTGCTGAAGGTTGGTCATGACGGTCGTTAGAGTTCCTCGAACTCATGGCAAAAGGTGACAAGGTGAATATTGAAAATAATTATTGTCAAAATTTAATAAGAGGCGAAAAGTGGACATTGAATCAAGATCTTTTCGCGATATTTGGATAAGATCCCTAGCCAATTTTGCTCATTTGTTGGAAGATGTTCACACGTTAGCTATACATCGGCAAGAGAGCTGGCGGCCGTGCGTCTGTGGAAGAGAGCGTGCGTGCGTGCGTGCGTGCGGCGGTTCGATTCCTGAAAGTGGCTATTTCAGAGATTCAAAATCTCGGGCCAGCACTCCGTCCACGGGGATCTAAATGGCGTGGCGTCCATTCAAACGGGCGAGCGGTGGTGAGGGATCTCACCCTCAGGGTCGAAGTCATAAGACAGCCGCTATGTAAAAACCCGATTACATTTACACTGGCCCGCCACTTGTTAGAAGATGTTCACACTGGCCCGCCACCAAAAAAGGTTTGACACCCCTGGTCTAAGACATCAATAAACATACTTATATTATACAGAGGCCTACCCACAGCATACAAATGGCTCACGAAACAATTTGGCTGCCTGAGAAATTGTAATTTTACATAACTCAATAGAGGGAATGTGTGTGTGTGTGTGTGTGTATTGTATAACTGTGTATGTATGTATGTATGTATATATATATATATATATATATATATAATATATATATATATATATGCAACAGACAGAGAAAGAGAGGCAGGCAGGCAGACAGACAGACATAGGGGAAGTTAGCAGAGAAACGAGATGATTCAAGACATTACTGTCTCTCTAAACTGTAGCACCAGTTTATCTGACCACACCCTGCATCAGAGGAAGCATCGGCTGCTGATGCTGCTGATGATGCTGGTGATGGTGGGAGGGGGAGGATTTCTAATGCATCTTCCTCCTAACATGCATGTATAATACAACGAGTGACAAAGTCTGGCAATTACTGTCAACAGCGACGGCAGGGGGCGCATGAAGCGACTCTAGCGACGACGACGATGATGAATTTCTCAGATGACTCAACACAGAAATTCCAATCAACCTGATCATAGACCTCGTTGCTGCTGCTGCTGCTGTTGATGCTGCTTTGGCATGTCGTGCTGTGTCATGTGTCATGTGCACTAGCCACGCTCCGACTATCGCCTATCAACCCCAGATACTAATGTGGTCATATATAATACAGTATAGACGGTTAACCGGCTTCAATGAGCATTTACTACTTTCATAAAAATTGCATTATGAACTTACAGTTGTATTGTATACATATAATTCATATACATCATATAACTGCATGAATGTGCTTAATTCGTCACTGGTCAGTCAAATATAGTGGTCCGTAGTTCACCCCTTCTTGTTTATATACAATATAATATATGCAGTGGTCATAACATGCATACATGCCAATGCATCTATTTATAGCATCTACATTGCATATCACACACCTACAAAAGAAAACATCAATGCAGCTTCACATATATCAAACATAACTTCTTGTATATATAATACACATACATATATATATATAATTTACCATGTATATTATACATAAAATATATATGTACGGGATAATGTACCTTATGTAGGCCCTACATCATAGAATTAATGGACATCAGGGCGTTTTCACCGGCCACATTAATGCCTACTAAATTACTCATGAGAATGTAATCCCATTAATTTCTTGTGTATTCAGGTCAGTGACCTTTGGCACCGACCCCGTATACATCTCATCCTATTTCTACATTGGCATGTGAGTCTTCCTGTCTGACAGTCTACGTCTGTCTGCCTGTCTGTCTGTCCGTCTGTCTGTCTGTCTTCTTCCTCCTTGTCGCTTCTCCCTCACTATGTAGGTAAAAGAATGTAATTGCCTAATGATGTTCTCTGCCCTACATTCCAGCCATTTCCCACCTCAGGTAGCATCTCTCTCTACACCCGCATCCACGCCAGCCATCACCGTTGTCATCAGCAACGCAATCACCATGTTGCAGCAGCAGCAGCAGCAACACTCATCCACCACAGAAAAAACCTCAACTTGAAGATTTTGCGATGCAGCCATGAAACTGATGCAATTGATGCTTTATGCATAGATGGCAATACAGAAGCTATTATATTGGACATATCTAGATACATGTATGCAGACAATACACAAAAAATGAGTGCACACACACACATGCACACACACACACATATGCACACACATATGCATGCACACACAAACATATGCACACATACAGATGCGCACACACACGTACGTACACACATATGCAAACAGATATGCATGCACACTCACATACTTAAGCAGACATAGGTGCGCAATTCCTTGGCCACTGTTTTGAGTGTAGGACATTTCCCCCCGGACGAAACCCCCCGGACAAAACCCCCCCGGACAAAACCCCCCCGGACAATTCCCCCCCCCAGGGTAGGACAATTCCCCCCCCCTGTCGAACATATTGCGTGTAAGTGGTGTTACTATAAAACGGCGGTCCTAAGTGTCCTAAGTTGGATTGATGAAAAGATATCTTGCTAAATAGAAGCCGGATTGATACAAAATAATTTTTACTTAAATGGAAGCTGGATTGATGAAAATATTCTTGCTTAAATTGGAGCTGGATTGATGAAAATATTCTTGCTTAAATGGAAGCTGGATTGATACAAAATAATTTTTACTTAAATGGAAGCTGGATTGATGAAAATATTCTTGCTTAAATGGAAGCTCGATTGATGAAAATATTCTTGCTTAAATTGGAGCTGGATGGATGAAAATATTCTTGCTTAAATGGAAGCTGGATTGATGAAAATATTCTTGCTGAAATTGGAGCTGGATTGATGAAAATATTTTTGCCTAAATTGGAGCTGGATTGATGAAAATATTCTTGCTTAAATGGAAGCTGGATTGATGAAAATATTCTTGCTTAAATTGGAGCTGGATGGATCAAAATAATTGTTATTTAAATAGAAGTTGGATTAAACGCATTTTTGCCTAAATGGAAGCAAAGGGGGGGAATTGTCTGGGGGGGTTAATGTCCTAGGCTAAATCAGGGGGGGAATTGTCCGGGGGTTTTGTCCAGGGGGGTTTTGTCCGGGGGGGGTTTTGTCCAGGGGGGGAAATGTCCGCGCCCCGTTTCACTCGGCTCTTGTGACCTCTTTTTCATGAGGGTATAAGAACTTACTTCATCACTACAGAGAGAACATCCCAGCATGCCACCAAGGGCTAACTCCAAACTGACATTTGAAAGTAGTTTAAATTTTAATTTGTGTGTATATTTAGTTGTGCAGTCCATTTCAAACAGACTTGTGTAATCATCGTCAACAGATAAACATTATATGTGCACTTGCAAAAGGCAAAACACAGGTTGCTTACCTACATACTCACCCACACAGATAGTTATACATATGTTATTTAGAATGTTGTGATTCCAAGGAATGGTAGGCACAGAAAAACGGCTACTATCTACGCTGGACAGATAATGCAAAATGAAAACATAACAAGACTTGGACTAAAGAATAGAGATAATTTATTGGCAGCCTTTGCCGCCAAATGGAAGGACTCAGGAGTGATGATGCTGATGATGATTACCATAAATACACACATGTATTTTGATAAGACTCGAATAATTATTATTAGGCAACACTCCCACATCTGCCATAAACTAATATCTGCCACATGCTTTGCATCACTCACCGACATAAAACAAATAGCTCAAACAATTTATGACATCGAACTCTGTGACCTGCATCCATGCATAGTACACCAACCAACTCTTGTTGTAGTTTAACGCTAATCAGCTCGTCACGTCCCT
The DNA here is from genome assembly GCA_949752735.1 of Lumbricus terrestris. Classification (NCBI taxonomy): domain Eukaryota; kingdom Metazoa; phylum Annelida; class Clitellata; order Crassiclitellata; family Lumbricidae; genus Lumbricus; species Lumbricus terrestris. The sequence goes on along the minus strand of OX457036.1, from coordinate 80,762,758 downwards.
GCTAAACACAAGCTGTCATCGCATAAGTCCAGATAATTATTTATGTAGTGTCTGGTCCCACCAGAGCAACGGGCCACACTAGCATCTACTGCAGTTAAAGATTCTTTTAAAGAATGGCAACACGCTTAAACCCTGACCTGCAGTAGTATAGTAGGTCATGCCAGTCTTCAGTTATAGTTACACCTTGAGAATTTTATGTGATCTTATGCGGCGTCTTTGTATTTAACGACTGTGCAAGTTCCTTTGTGTATACGCACGCTTTCCCGATCTTATACAAACTCGGCATCTAGCCATTGAAGACAAGTCAAGGCCGCTTAGTCACGGAACGTTGACAGACGGGCTATAAACGAAAGACGTAGTAGAAATGCCGCCAATGGTCCTTTACCCTCCGAACGGTTGTAGAGGCGAATGGCTCTTCACCTTTGGTCCGTCACCCCCTCACCCGACTCACCGGTGACGGACGGCTCGTGACTAATGCGCCGCTTTGTTGCGGATCGCTCGGCTGGAACAAACCCGTTGATGAAAAACTTCCTGTCGTGCATAGACCTCTATGATATTATATGCTCTCACCTTTCAACAGATGCAGGGAGAGAATTTCAATGGACTCGTCATATATAATCTATGTTTATAAAGAACACGTTTTGCAATAAGTGAACAGAGAGAATAACTGAAGTTCTGAAATTATAAGCTGGATTGTGATCTTAGGGTTTTTACGTTTTAATAATGTGTATGCAAGTGTAATCGTATCTCTTATCTTTATCCGCCACATCATGCTAATGGGTGCTAAGAAAAGATAAGCAAATAACAGCTGCATATATCAAAATTTAAATGCATAACAGTACCAATAAGCTTACATGACAGTAACCATTTACCATGCAAGTACAACAGTATAGTAACAAAGTAAGTATCAGTATAGTTCAACAAAAGAAACCCTAATGATAGCAAAAATTATATAAACAACAGATTTTTTCTTTGAATGCATTCTTGGAGAGAGCACTCAGAGCAGTATATAGAACTCTTTGTTGAACCCTAGACACTATACATAAAACAAGATATTAACTACAATTAAAGCAAAGCTTGGGAGTCTTGAAGACTTTAAGGTAGGCTATATATAGGACTAATAATATTGTCAGGCATCACAACACAGATCTGTGGCCAACGCTGTAATATGAACTGCCAGCAAATCTATGGTTTTTGTCCAGCTTCAACGTCATCTCATGGAGACCAAGTGCCGTTCATGCTCACCCTTCGTTGCCTCAGGCCATGCTGTCGAACAATTCTTCGACTATGAAGTCGTTAATTACTACCTAGGTCCGTATATCATCGGATGGAAGTGGTTCTAAAAGGTGACCCGGCAGAGCGAGCGTTATATTTGACCTTGAATTAGTGGGTCAAGTGCTTAATGACCGAGGGGTTGTTGAAACATCGACCTTACTCTCACTTACTTACTTCAAGTTACTTGAAGCATAAAACAGGCTATAGGGCTCTACTCTTTAATATATAGTAGGGTCATTAAACAGGAGTTCTTCCTTGTACAAGAACACTCTGTCCATGTATAACATCCCAGAGGGAAAATGAGCTATCTTTCATAAGAATCAGGCTTGATATTAAGGATCATACATGTACTATCTCATCACAGAGCCTTATAAATTATGAATGCATATAACTGTGTACAGATGTGTGTGTATATATATGTGTGCGCGCATGTGTGTGTATAGATGTGTGCATGTGCAAGTGTATGTTTGCATGTGTGCATGCATTCATATATGTACGTAACTTACAAAACATACATGCATGCAAACGTACATGCATAGAAGTACATTGTACAATGTACAAACATATATTGTACATACATGCACCAAGCATACTTGTATACATGCATACATACATACATATAAAAAGTGTAGTCATATGCAAGCATATATAAATATGCTGTTGTATACATACCTAGGTCCATACATACATAAATACATGCATACATGCAATCTGTATACACACTCACATTTAGGCTGGCAAGTATATAAAATTTATGTATGTAATATGTACATAAAAACGTCCAAAGTTAAACTGGGGCAGCGTAGCAAGAAGTAGTGAAGATATTCCTCCGCATGTTGCCCACAAGTAGCCAGGTTTAGACTTATGTATAACTGTGTAATTATGGTCTATATAATTACCTACAGACTATTGGTAATTTGATAACACCCGATCTATCATAACATATAAACTTTCATATAATAATGCACAATTGCACATATAATTAATTATACAATGCCATATAAACTTAAGATTATAACAGATAACAAGTCAACCAGCTACACTAATATAGGTGATATTGCTGAATAATGAGACTCGTAGTATAACCATTATAATATGGTTATAATAAAATGTCCCTCAGTCTTCAGCATTTATGAATAAAGAGATTAATGGTATAGGTGAAAGAGAGGGAGAGTCACTTTCTGCAGTGTAACCTACTTTATACAAGTCCCTCTTTGTGTACCGCAAGGCCAACACGTTGGTGATGGATTTCAATTCATTGATAGAATCGACGCCATTGATAGGTCTATGGTCGCTATTTTAGGCATGCGTCTAGATTTGCATTTGCGCATAAAATTAATAGGCCTAAACATTTTGACATGGCTTACAATGCAAAAAACTTGATGGAGTAACGTAACTGAGAAACAACTGCCTACTATTATATAGAAATCTCATAATAGCCTTCCAGCTACAGTGTCCGATACCTTTTTAGTGGATAAGCAGTATGCATGGAGTATACAACACCTGGAGTAACCTTAACAATTAACCCGTATACACATGCTCCACTTTATATAATACACATCAACACAATCTGTTGCTCCAATGCAGCGATGACGCACGCGTCGTAGCACACGCTGTTTATAAATATGCGCGTCAGCGACCCTAATCAGTTCCTCATACATGCACAGCTACTATAGCTAGCGTTTTACTAGCACATGAGTGCTAAGCTACTAGCAGTCTACTGCAGCTTTCCAGCACCCTGCCGCGAGTATAATTCACTTTAGAATATACGATGTTCGTCCCCACAAATCACCAAGACCATAAAGGCAACACGAGGAGAGGGGTGTGTAGAGAGAAGGGAGAGGAGTGTGTAGAGAGAAGGGAGAGGGGTGGGTAGAGAGAAGGATGAGGGGGCGTTGGGTCAATTACCGCACCAGACTCGGAAGGGCCGACTTGCAGGTGCATAGATCCTACGAGGGTCATATCATCCAAGCCTTAGATCTCTGTTTCACCCCATTCTACATCGCCAACATATGCTTTTCAGTTTATTGGTTTCCAAGTGCTCTCTTACACACACACCCACACACGCTCACACACACGTATGTATATTTGTATATGCAGATGTGAGTGTGTGTGTTATCAACGTCATCAGTACAGAAAAACTAGTTTCATACAATTCATTCATTCATTCATTATTAGCATTTATATAGCGCCCCTTCAAGAAACTACTCAGAGGCGCTCCCAGCCCAGCCACGGCAAAAGAAAAAAGATTTAAGGGACTTAAGGAATAAGGATTGACTGGTCATACGTTCATAGTTCATACATACGTTCCTATGCCTGTACACACATACACTTTTGCAAGTATGTAATATGAATATATATGTAAACGTCATATGTATTTATGCATGCATAGATGTAAAAAAACGATGAAAAGAAAATAAAAAACGGTAAAAAACGTCGTTTTTTTCGAAATAATAAAAAACGACAAAAAACGATAAAAAACGGAAACGGAAAATAATTTGCCTTTGTTACATCTGAAATTTCATTTTCAGCTTACAAACCTTAATTGCTTATGAAATTTTATTAAGAAACTGCAAATAACACAACTTTATTATTAGACCAAAATATTGGTATAAGTAACATTAATCTACCACAGTTATTTTTTCTTATAACTTTCGTTTAATAAGAAATTCGGACAAATTAAAGGTATTGAAATCTTTTCAAATTTAAATTGTAGACATAAGTCCACATTATAAGTTTATGCTGATCGACATAACACAATCAAAATCTAACCAGAAGCAAAAACCACAGATGTTTACTAAATTATATATTGTACATTATTCTGTGCTTAAAATTGCTACTTATAAATATTAATAATTATGCCCAAGAATTTTAAATCAAAATAACTCTTAGAAATTTCATTTCTTGTAGAGATCTACTATATGTATTTCTCAAAATTATGACTTAAACAATTACCTAAAGACCCTATAGTAGTATAGTTAGCTGCATCCTTGAGAGTACGGTGAAGACGTATGGAATATCAGGCAAAAATTAGATTAGGCTAAGGAAAATATATATTAGACAGCAAATATTTAAATAAAGTTACATAAAAATCGAAAAAAACGATAAAAAACGATGAGAAAAATAAAAAACGAAAAAAACGACGTTTTTTGGGAGAGAATAAAAAACGAAAAAAACGTTTTTTACAACTATGTATGCATGTATGTAACTATATGTATGCAATGTACGAAATGTATGTATGACATGTATGTATGCATGTATGTATGTATGTATGTATGTATGTATGTATGTATGAATGCATGTATGCACATATATCATGTATGTATATGCATTTAATGTATGTGTGTATCACAAAATAAAACACATAGGCTACATCCACCATTTCTACATATCAACTTTATAGGAGAGCTGTCTCTTAAGCCAGCCACGCAGAGGCATCCATGCTATGAATCATTAGCGACTTCATTTTCACAGCCTCGGCATATGAGGGTGGCAGTTGGCCAATCCTCTCCCTCACCGTCTAATCTTCCTGTCAACAGTGTACTGTCAATGTACTCATTAAGACTGAGCTGGCTTCGGACACATACATCTCAAACCAATTCCTCCAATTAACGCACCATTTTAATCACCACATTATATTTATATATCAATCATATATCTTAATATCAATTATACCAAAAAGGATAATTACACAGCACAACTATATAATAGTGCTCAAGGTCCCTACACGGCGGCTTGAGGTGGATTCGAACCTGGAACCCTCGGGCTCCAAGGCACCAAACTCACCACTGCAGCAACGTGCCTCGCAATATACACACATATACATATATAATATGTATGTATACAATATATATATATATATATATATATATATGATATTCTTGAGCATATGCTTTTGTGCATGTAAAGTCCGTCTGTCATCTCGTTGTCTGTCCCATCATCTGTTCGGAATGTGTTCTTCCATGGCTTCAATGATGTCAAGTGCAATCCATCTCTCCTCTCTTCCTCCTCTCAGACCATCTGCGCTTCCAACGGTCTGCTGAGTGGGTTGGTTGGATGTGGTGGGGAGGGTTGGGGAGGGGACTCCTACACATGTATACGTACGATGCTGCTGCTGCTTCTGTTTGTCAATGGCCGCCTCTAACTAAATACACGCTGCTACAATAAAAGCGACCCCGATAATCGTCAATGATTGGACATGTATGTGCAAACATCAACTAACAACGACGTACAGACATTGATGCTGGTCGTAGTGGTAGGCTGCTGCACGCCTATGTATACGCGGAAAGCAACGACGTGTATTATACGCTGTCAGTGCGTAGGCAGAACTAGAACATCCGCTCCCAAAAACTCTCCTGGTGCATCCCGGACAGAAAGGGGGGGAGTATATCATCTCCACGAATACGCTCTTTGCCCTGTGTAACACTGGAAATTGACATAAAAATTTAGTTGCTACAGATTCCTGTGTGCACCGAGTATATAATACAGGCGATGTTTTGAAAGACACAGCATGCATACGGACGCCAATAATGATTGCTACGGCTTTCTGATTCTGCAGTTGGTAAATAATAACAGGAGAGAAACTGGGCCACAGGTGGCAGGCCAAGCTATCGTCATTCATCATCATCTTCTTCGTTAATCAGGATTCCCTTCTACAGAGCTTCTTAGAACATGCTGTGTAATTTCCAGATAAATAGACACATATTTAAATATATCTAAACGCTGAATAGATGAGTGTGAATATGAGAGAGCCATCTAGATTTATTTATTATTTCGGAATTTTTAATCAGACAATCAGCAAACCAGAAACCCAGCCTGTATACAATGGAACCATACAACCGGAGAACCATTGCCATATTGTGATACTCATGGCTAAATACATAATTTGATGAGAGATAGTGAAAAAGTATAAGAGCATGAAGTATAAACCCTATATTTGTATTTTTAGAATCACATGGACATATATATTCACCCTGAAAATAACAAATTGCTTAGCCATCTGTAACTACATGAATGAAAAAGGGACAGCCCTGCATAAGCAGATTTTCTTATCCTTTTGGGTTGTCATGGTGACGACGCCTATAGACCAATCCTGAACTTTCTGTTCCTGTTTCATTTCCAAGTTTACCTGAGATTTCTTTTGTTGTTGCGCCAATAAACAGCTGATTGACTGATTGATGAATACAATGGAATGCTCAAAATTTAATGACACCACTTTACAATCGTATCAAATCATATAAGATTACAAACAAGTCTACTCGATCTCGAGAACAGAAGGAATGACGAAATAAATTCGGTTCAACTGTTGCACATCAACATCGCTGGTCGAAGAGAGGAGGACGTGTACGCGGGGTAAGTTGAGTTGCAGACGATTATGTTCTGAGGGAAGGTAATCACTGAAGAGGTGCTATATAAATTTTGAAGGTAATCACTGTTAAAAGCACTGCATGTTAGCGTCACAATAAACAGCAGCACTGCTATGTTTAATCAGCTATGTTTAATCACTTCTCATCATCTCATGAGAAGCGTCTTTTAATTGAAAGTCAACGGTCAGTAGTGGTCAGTAGTGACCGACGGATCTCAGTTGATCAATTCAATGAAACTGATTATGGATGAGATCATATACGGACAGATGCTATATGAAATTTACATTTATTAATGACTTAAATTTCGTAATTCATTTCTAAAGGATTTAAGACGAGTTGAAAATAAGTGAATTCTGGCAAATTCAACTCAAAACTGTATTTTTTGTCGTGCTAGAGTCTGGAGTACTTCTGAGTAGTCCCCTTGAGCTACATAAATTTGTGAATGAATGAATGAATCATCATCATCGTTCATGAACTGGACTTTGAAAGGCTGGTGTGCTCTATCGCATACATAATGAGCGAAATACACAAGCATGGTCTGAGAAGATCTAAACAGCAAACAGGATTAAGATGTCTGAAGGAGGGTTGCCGAGAATGAGGAAAGCATCCCACCGAACATACACAAGAGGCAACACAAACACATGCAGACACACATGCACGTGCATTTAGGCCTACATACATGAACAATGATGGTTCAAGGTCAACAAGGGTTCAAGGTCAATAAGGGTCGACCGTTACTTAGGCCTATGAACAGTGAACACTCCATCTCTATAACCATCGGTTTAACTATAACTTGACTATTAATAGCATTTGCTAAATCAGGCTGTGTCTTAGCAAAGATGATCAGTGTTTCCCTTCACTTTTACCCAGGCTTTGAACAGACTAGCCCCACGTGGAAACGGAAGTAGCAGAGCAACTCTTGTACTAAGGTATCCTAAAGTGAGGCTTGTACGCATTTAAATAGGATCTTTTAAAATGTGTCTAAAGGTATTGCTGCTACCAGACAGCTTAAATTTGAAACTAGCAGCTTTAAGCACTAGACAGGGCTAGAAATAGGCTAGGTTTGCCCATAAATAAGCCCTATATCAGCCATGCACAATTCAGAGCCACCATCAGCTCCAGTGTATGCTTCCTTCACAAATACCTTAATCGTGCAAATTTACACATACAGACACACAGGCTCATGCACACACACGCACACACACGCAAAACCAAATAGAGATACATCATTGCGATTAAATTGATGGTAGAGTTCATTTACAATCAAGAATTGAACCCAATAATCAAACTGTATAAACACAATAATCTATCAAATGCAAAATGACACCATTCCATACCAGAGGTACAATGTAATACAAATGCAAACATGTGAAAACGCCCTGAACAGTGGTGGAGGAGATGATATGCACTTTGAAGCGCAGCACCATGCACACGAAGCATAATTTTATGGATCAAAGAGCCAAGTTTTCATTTAAAGCAACGGATGGTTCAGTAGAAAAATGTCGAAGCCAACTGGAGAATGTAAAGAATTCCAGATGGTCGGTTCAGCTGCTGCTGTGCATATGAGACTATCATGAGTGCTGACAAGACATATAGACAAAGCGTGGGTGATGAACGTATAATACTCCAAAGAATCCGTTTAAACTAGGCTAATCCTGTCACTCGGATGCAAACCACTACCCATGTGAAATTATTGCAAAATGTACTTGCCATATAGTGTAGAAAAAACTTCTAAGTTCTAAGGTAAAACCTTCACTAAATCTAATCTGTGCTTGTTTTAAGAACAACAGCTTCTATCATCGCCGCACTCTATGCCAGACTAATGCAATTCCCTTACTTGAAGACACACACCATCCAAATAAACTCTTACAATGTAGTCACGCTGTTCATTCACAGAAACTAGATGTACACATAGAGCTGGTTAAATGTCATCAGACAGCACAGAAATCCTGTCTCTACATTTCAATTAGATTCTGCCACAACACAAAGCAATTACTTCTAGTCATGTGGTCCAGCAACAAGGGCCAACCCTTCCACATCCCATAGTGAAACATCCTGGAGGCACCCATTTCCCACTCTTCGGAACTCTAAACAAGCACGGAAGAAGCCTAAGGTCCTGGATATCGGTCATTGAATACAAGACTTATCTACATCCCAGTTCCAATTTTCTGCTGCTTGGTAACACCATCACCTGAGTACAAAGCAATTTCCCATCAATCGTTAGTGCTGGTGAATAAGCTGGTCCACCTGACACGGGTTTTGTGGGCACTGAGAAATTCTTTAAGATTTACATTCAAATTACATTCAAGGCTTGAATTGTGGCGGATGGCTATGTACACCTTCCAGCCACTTATTTTCAAATCTGAACACCACCCAGCCACTTATTTTCCAATCTGAACACCATCCAGCCACTTATTTTCAAATCTGAACACCATCAAGCCACTTATTTTCAAATCTGAACACCATCCAGCCACTTATTTTCAAATCTGAACACCATCCAGCTACTTATTTTCAAATCTGAACACCGCCCAGCCACTTATTTTCAAATCTGAACACCGTCCGGTCACTTATTTTCAAATCTGAATACCATCAAGCTACTTATTAGGCCAGCAAAACCTGGAAAGGTAAGGAGCCTCCAAACACTTAGAACCTTTTCTACACTTTACGCACCGAATTTACATGGAACCTGCTCTGTTGGTCTAAGCCCAGTGTCTGTTTCAGATTAAATGATGAAGTGAGCTTCTGATTAGAGCACCATGTTGCACACAGGGATCTAGATGACAACTGAGGAGGTCTGGGTCAGTCAGTATTGAAGGCTTGACACCCATAATTACAATGGGTCGCAGAGCGTTGTAAGTGTGCTTTGGCAGGATTTGTGCTGGAGCCTGGAAGCCAATGCATTCCGTTGAAATAGGACAGTCATGTGTCAACTGGGGGAAGGCAAACGCAAAATATTTTATTGGATCCAGGGAAATATTTTATGATGCTTTGTCCAAATGGGATACCAATTTGGCACCAATCTGTACCTGATTTCCAAAATCTAGGCTAAATGTTGACTAAGAAGGCCAATTCTTAATTAGCTATCTCAATGTGCCACATATTCAGACTGACACTTCCCCCCCGAGGCATCCCCGGCCATACACTACAAGAATCTCCAGACTGGTAGGCTCGGTCTGTAGGACCCCCCACTGACAGTCATCACCTACTTTTGAAGCGCAGCGGTTCGTGACAACGGCGCCTCAGACATCAATGGAGAAGGCGTTCAATCATTTGTTTCAGCCACTATGTCTAGCATAAAGTAACAATCACACAAGAGCCGAAGGCGGCGGTTAAACGGCGGCGAAGAGACAAAGATACTCACGCAGTTTCGGATGCAGGATCTGGAAAGGCTTCGTCTGTCTGCCAATGGAAGCAGGCGTCGTAGTCATGGAAACGTTTCTGTACCCTGCCGAAGTCGCAGCATCATTAGCTGCTGCTGCCGCTGTGATGATCGACGGTAAGCCTGCATCATCTTTTTTACGTTTCGCCATCTGAAGGCTTTTCCGGTTTCGAACCCCAACCGTTTCCCCTTCACTCCAACAACGACACGCGCAGAATGTTACGCAGATCAGAAAACCGCCGACGACTGAAACATACATGGCGCAGCAGCGATCGAGAGAAGGAGGCTGTCCGCAGCTCCGTATGACCGCTCCGGCATTCCATACAATCAATGACAGCGTCACACACGCGCCAGTTCAAACCCAACACTCCAGCACGCGCAGCGCACCTCCGAATGAACGCGAGGACTTCTACGACGATTACTACTAGGCCTGGCAACGTTAGCTTATTCAGAACTGCCACGCAGAATGTCACCTACGGCCTTTCGTAAACGCATACTGCCATGTCTCTAGCGGCATTCCATTACGCAAACAATTCGACCGCAATGTATTTTAAGTAATTCTTGACGGGTTCGGTTAATAATCCATTGCGACCAGAAATTGTTCAGATGTCATGTCTGTCGGACCGTGTTCACTGTTCGCCATCTGAAACCCTTCCCAAGCTGAGAACGAGTTGTGCAGCGGTTTTACCAAGTTTACCTATTTCTACCTCACGCCACACTTTAACCTGGTTAACGATAGCTTGGCATACCTCTAAAGCCTCGGCCTATTGATCACAAGTCCTGGGATAACAACCTCATGAATATTTAATTAATTAATCATCAGCTGATTATTGACCGTCATAGTACGACAGGTACGTCGATCCAAAAAAGCGCTGTAGTAGGCGGAGCTAAACGGCTGCAGTGGAGGCGTGGCTAGATGTGTCAGTCATTAACAATTAACACAGCTAGCAGCCATTTACACGAAATGGCTTTCCATAAAGTGCAAGGGGTTGCAGTAATGTTCCAGATTTCCAGTGTAGCGGAGTAAGCGGACATGGAAATTAGGACTAATCGCTATAGCGGACGCCGACTGCCCGAGTAAACCAATCCACGAGAGCAATCAGACGCCGACTTTATCCATTTCTCACTTACACGGTAGAGAGATCAAAATAAAAATTACCGACAGGGGAGCACGATGGGATTGGCTGTCAAGGACTGAGGCTCGAATTCCCGCAAGCGGTTTCCGTTTCGTCTCCACTTGCCGCCTGGCAGCTAAATCAAGTTCTATGACTAACAGTGGGAAGCCCACACGAGACAGAGGAGTGGTCTGTCATCTCTTATACCGACGATACGAAAAAGGAAGCATGGTAAAACTTCAAACGATAGCCCACACTAGTTTTGCTTAAGCGGACCACACCTTCTCTAATTAGCCATACTTCTTCGTGTAGACTGATTACTGAGTCATCTTTTACATCTTTAAAAGCACCTCTATCCATTTTTTGCATTATTTCGAAGACTTACAGCAAAGACCATAGAGTAACTTAAAGGTCTTTGCTTACAGTTACATTTAAAGGTGGGCCTTCTGATCAAATTACTTCAGAATTACTACAAACTTCACAAGGAAAATTTCATTTCCTCAACTCAATTTCACTGGGACTTTGTTAATGTATACTCGTTTATTTCTATAAAAAAAACAGGCAAATTGCTGTAGGTGTACTTGAACGCAATTCACAGTATGGCTACTTAATACTTATGGTTGAGTTCGTTAGTAGACCTACACGTTTTTAAATAGCATTCTTAGGATAAAATTCATTGAGTCTTTATTGGGGAGGGTGAAATTGTGACCGCTTTTGCCAAAAGTTATTAATTTTGTTGAAGCTCTACAGTGGCAGCCAAAAAAATTATTGATACTGGGTGTTTATATCGTTTTAAGAGATGCACAGTGCACACTGAAAGCCATACGTCTAGGACCACTCTACCTGGTCTACCAGTGTAATACAGTCAAGTTGTAAAGGCTTTGGACATTTTAGAAACACCAACACAAACTTGGATCCCAAATCCCAAACACTGCTGCTAGCCTATTTGGCTCAAAATATGTGTACCATTGCATTATATTTTTATTTTCACGACCTATGATAATACAATTAATTATAGCACACACAAAAAACTGCAAATAACACAGGCAAAAATTCAAAGTATCACATAAGCTTATTATAATGACATCATACATAACCCTGTTGATCACAAGGAAAATCCAAAGAATTTCCTGCCAGTACTATTTCGTGTTTTTAATTGGGAAACAGAAACAAGAGTATAGAATCCACATAAATTTTTTGTCGTAAATGAGGAAATTCCACAGACACAGCAAACTCCACAAAGCTTACACAAACAAGTTTTTGCTATCAGTACATCAATTATTTTTACATTATATATATATATATGTCTCTCCACATTTCTGTAGCACCTTTACTGATTCTTAAAGTGCCCATCAGCTGTCAAGAAACAGAACTTCATAACCATCCTGACTACCAATGCCTTGAATTGAAGGAAAGATATCTTAATTAACACTTTAATGATAAAAGTGTACCAAAAGTTCTCAGAAAATCATTGCATATTGTCGATAAAGTATTAAACGTGAATGACCAATGTCTTTTTAGAATTTTGGGCATCGCTAAAACTTCATTAAAAAATTGTAATGGTCACAATTATTCATAAGCAGTAGCATTCCATTACATTACAGATGGACTTGTAATTTACCTGTGCAAACAAATCATAACTACGTTATGTTGAGACTTGTTGACTAAGAATAAGACATTTGTCCCATAGAAATCGGTACATCTTAGCAAGTGTGAAGCAATGGTGTCCTGTTCTAAAGTACTCTTTGTTGAAAATATGAGAGCATCACATTGTGTAAACTTTATTTCTAGTATATTACTGTAGCAACACTTCATCATCCTCATCTCAAATGACCAGCGCAGCATCATTTTCAGTAAAATCCTTTCGAGACGTAGCAATCATTGATGGAAATGAACTTGGGCTGAATACTTGAGTTTATTGGCAGAACTGGGTAAAAGTCTCTTTTTAAACCGATAATCAGTCAATGACTTCTAGATTTTCTAATTCTTCTTCAACGAGATCTAAATCTTCGCCATCAAAAAGGTTTTCATCGATTTCGTCTTCTCCAGCTGCCGCATCGCCATTCTCATCATCGTCATCATCATCATCATCATCAGAATCAACGAGTGCCGCTGCCATTCCTAACTTCTTATTGTCATCTTCATCTGAAAATTACAAACCAACTCAACTTATTGTTATTGCACGGATTTATTTTTCCCTTTACTGGTATTGTATTTCGAGAATAAAAACTGAACACACAAATTTAAAATCTAACAACTTGAAACGTTTGCAAGACTTGACTTGCCGTGTGATAATGTGAATGTACTTTACAATAACATAAAAAAATTATAGTGACAACATGAACAGTCCATGAAACAAAAGGGGCTACATAATGTCCTTCACTATTGAAAATAAAACAGCAATATGAGTAGTCCATTAGCTGCAAGTTTAATGCCAAATACATGGAAGGGTGAAAATTGCCTTCGCTTTTGGTGATAACCTTATCGAAATTCAAAATATTTAGCTTTTCCTTCCTCATTCAATCATGAACATTGGGTCTTGCCCTATGTAACCAAATCATCTCAACCTGTTTCAGTTACTCTAACAGGATGCTCTTGCTTCACATTCTAGGCTTAATGTAACTGGTTGATGTGAAGCCTTCAAAATTACATTGGTACACTCAGTTTTAAAGCTGCTATCCTTGTATGCAAAGCACTTATGGAATGGCGTGTTTTATATATTTAGAAACACTGACATAAAGATTGGGTCATAATTCTCAAATGCACCTTCATGACTTTTGTGCTCCATTCATGCCTAATTATTCCACCAGGACTTACGATCAGACTCCTCTGGCCAGGTGTTGGTCCCATCCTACCAAAGAAAGACTTGGGTTCTGTGCTTTTCCATCATTAATCCACATCCATAAAATTCACTAACTTTGCAAGACTTGACCACATCCATGCTTTTAAGGTTAATTCAGAAATTAGTAATAACATATACACAAATCCAAACAATTCTGATTAGTCGTGTTTTGTAGTTTCATTCACTTCTCCACAGTACCTCAATCAAAGATATAATACGCACATACCACTAAATTATGTTATGTGCAAATGAAAGTGCATATTCATGCTTTAAGGTTGCATAATTCTTTAGTATTGATAGGCTAATAATTTTCCCATGGCTTCAGAAGTAGCAACCTATATTAAATGGGGTAGAACAACATGCACCAACCATCGTCAGTTCCATTGCAGGTTTCATGACTACGACCATTCGTCGTTGCTGTGCTTGGAAGTTCAACGTAATCCTGCGATTCTTCCGCAAACATGTCGAGGTTGACTTCACGGACTGGACCATCGTTTTCCCCCTTGATATAGGAAATTTTTAAAATTAAAATTACAAAAAGCTATGAGATAGTTTAATTTCATATTTATAACTACTGCAAAACAATACTTTTCTCGTCTACACCTATTCATGTAATGTAAGTGGCTCTTTAATAGAGAAATGCTGTTGAAGCTAGCACGTGAACAGTATTCTTTTGCAGTTCATTATTACTAATCAATGGAGTGCTCGATAGTGTAGTGGGTTGCATGTCGAACTATCATCATGAGGCTGGGCACCACATGCCCCCTGTCTGAACAGAATTTGGCCTGAAACTGTAACATCATTACTGAACTGAATAAGAAGCAAGAAACGACAGATGGTCGTTAAATTTCACAAACCAGCTGACAATATAGGGAAAGCAAAATAGTTCTTTAATGCAGATAGGCTAGCAGCAGGATTAAAAAGCTCTGACTAAAAAAACCACAATTTTAAACAGACTTCAGAATTCCTGTTGCATGACTAAATAGCCTTTAGTCACCAGAACGTTTGACAGAGGCTGTAAAAAACACAGGCATTCTCTGTCAACTGAATGCTATACCGATTCTTTACCTCCGAGTCCGAGTCATCTCTTTCATAGACCATTCCATCATCTGCTTCATCATCATCACCCTGAACCAAATCTGGATTGAATTCAAACATCTCACGTCCACTGATCTACAAGAAACACATTTACAAGCTTGTGTTATGAATCTACCCTTGAAGCGAAATTGCAATTCTATATAAAAAAACTCAAATAGTCTTCTAGTGTAGTTTCGTCTCTTCACAACTTTCCGAATCTTTTTAATACAACAAATTTATCTTTGATTTGCCTCTGAGGGAGATTATGCGAATTTCCTATATAGGCATGATTTTCTTTTACATGAATTCAAAATAGGGCTGTGGTCATCCATGGTTGCCTAATAATAGCATCCTTTTTCTTTAACTTATAGGTTTAGACAGAAGAGGATCAGTAACATAAGCAAAAAACTTGCTACAAGCTAAGTACCATCAATGCCTATGACTAATTTTATGCTCTTTAAAACTCATAAAAGAATGACATTTATCTCAAGATGTGAAACAAAGCACACAATTTCTGCATCTCAGAATTAACTACTAAACACTAAATACTTGGATATATCATAAGTTGACCGTGATGACCTTTAAGTTTGATGTATTTTCTTACCCCAAACATCTTTCCGGCCGCATAATTTGTCTTCTTCTTCTCAGCATCTGCCAAAGCAAGGTCAGTTTTCTCTTTCCTCTGCAAGAGTCAAGAAATTATTCATGCAGCTCTACATAATTATGCATGTCTGCAACATTGTAACAGCTTGAATACATTACTTTACACCTAGCACCAGCCTACATGAATCTTGGACATTAATAAACTGACTTGGCGGCATAAGGCAGCAGGTTCGGGCTCTGAGAGTTTAAGTTATAATAAAGTCATTGTTTCTATATCAGGAATGAACACATTGGCCCATCTTTTAAGCCTGCCCCTCTTGAGAAACTGTGCACACAAATTATAACCTATCTTATCATCATTTTCATTAAATAGAGACTTAGAGAGGCACAGCACAAAAAGGAAAACATGGTAAACAAAAACATTCAAAAACAACCAAGAGTCCAGTATCAAGAACACAATCCATCCATGAATGAAATATGACTCCAACTATGTGCGGCTGATCAACCTAACAGGTTGTGTAGATGTAAACTAAGTCTAAACCTAGTATAAACACTACTTGCTCATCTGGTATATTAATTCTTACATATACTATACACATACAGTACACCAAGGAAATTGCGAGACCATAGACAAACTGACCTTGCGTTCCTTCCACTTCAGAAAGCTCTCCAGTGTCACCTTCGTCAAATCTTTTGAACTTAAAGCAGCCCTCTGGAAGAAAAACATCAGAATAAATATAAATATATTACTGATCTAAAGCTAGTCAGGAATTCTCTGCATGATCAGGATCTAGGACATGATGCCCTTAACGACAATGCTACAATGAGAAAACAGCAGAGTCCTCTTCAGTTTCCACATCAAACAAGAAATACTCTGTATCACCAACATATGAATCACTTCACAGCTGTTGCAAACATCAAAATAACACCAATGATATTGTCTGTTAACTTAACTGACCAATGACTGACTTCTGAGTAAGTCAGTAACTAGCCTTTTAATAATGCCAGTCAAATCCAAACTCTATGAAAATATGCAACTGATATTTTTAGATTTTTAAGCTAAGACGTTATTCAAAAGGCAATGCAGGACACACCGTATATGTGATCTTTACATAATCACTGCATGGCATCGTTTTATCAGATGAAACATATTCAATTATGGTATAAAACCACCCTACTTTCAATCATAAACACAGCAGCATTGGTACAACACTTCTTAGAGACCCATAAAAAGGTTCACAAAAATATATGGCTACATTACAGCTCAAAACATTTCAGTTTACAACGTACGGTATACTATTTACAGTGTTACACTTGCCTCTCGTTCGATAAGATCCTCCAGAGAAATTTCTTCTGCTTTATCATCTTTTTTCTGGTCTCTCTTTAAAACAAACCCTGAAAAACAGTAAATCCTCTTTGTTATGCCAACGACATAAATTAGCAGAAGAAACCATAACGTCTACACAAAATCAGCTTTTTCAAGCCATAAGCTTGTAATTACCAGGCTGGTATTTCCAGTAATTATTGCAAAAGCAGCTACTGTCTCAGGACAACAGCAGTCCATAAAGCTACCTTGCCAAGTAGCCATGGGTATAAAGTGTCAGCAATTTGTTTGCTTCAGCAATTTCAATATCTTAATGCAAGTGAGAATGAAAAATCAAGACATTTTTACCTACTTCCCAAAATTCATATACTAGATGGACACTACTAGATATGCCAGAGGGATGCCTAATTGTCAGTGATTGTGCCACAGTCCCGCAAAATAAGTGAGCATCTGATCATCAAACTAACAGAGTCTATATTCAGATCAATGATTGTAGCAGAGTTTGCAGTTACAAAGCTGTCAGTTTCATGTTTCAAATAATCCTTAGACTGAAGTGGCCAACAACTGCAAAGTCAAGTTGCCAAACCTTTCTTCGTTGTAAAAGACAATTTTACAACTTGTGACATTAACTGCACAACGACACTGACCAGACACCAGTATTTGCATAAAATTGTAGGCAGCCTTAGAAACAAGCAATGTTCACTTCAATTTAATTATTCCATGTTCATTCCTACATCAGATCCCACCCGGCATTGTTGGCGTCAGAATTACTAAAGAATCGTCAAAGATAGTATCATTTTGTTGAAACACTGAATATACTCAGAAAGTTTCTTCAGTTTTCTGCTGGTGGTAATTAACCAAATTAAAAAATTCTCAAAAAACACTGAAAACAGTTTAGATTATGAATTGAGCATTCTGATGCTGGCATTGATGTGACTTTGAGAAAATACAACATACCAGGGGGTAAGGCATGGCGGTATATGCATGCCTCGCCGTTGGGACAACTCCAGAACCATCCATATTTGCTCAATTCAAGAGCTTCCAAAAAGTATTTACAGATCTGCAACAGAATACTTCACAAATCAACATCCAGCAAAAATGAAGAAATCAAATTATTAAACAGGAAAAGTTCACAATTTATTCTATGGTAGTTTCATTTAACACTACAAGTAGTCATCACTTCTCAAGTGTCATCCCTTCTAAAGTGTGTAGATGAACAAACATACATCATGTGATGATAACACAGAAGTTAAAATAATGGATTCGGACTAATGCTTTAAGCCTAGATACAAGGAGAATAAGTTTTATAAGTAAACATTTTCCTGATTACTCCATTTGCAATGGGACATAGAACATCATTGTAATACATCGAAGTAATAATTGGTAATAAAACGTACAAATTAAATCACAAGTTGAATAAAATTACTAAAATATTAGCGTCAAACAAGTCAATAATACAGCATTCTGGTGATAAATCCTTTTCCAATCAACGAATCACAGCTCATGGTATCTTCAGGTTATGTGAGTGAGGCCTAAGAAGTATCCAGTTACTCGTTCTGGCGACAGTTTTGGTTACACATGACAACTTAGAAAATGTGACCGCGCCCGAGATTTCCCGGCCAAAGTCGCTAATATTGAAACCGAGTAAATCGAGCGGAAAGGTCATGAAGGGGTAAATCGGTCAAAAAAAGGTTTTTTGGATAATATTAATCATTTACATTTCAACTACTAAATTCAAAAGTTCCATGACGAACAGAACAGTATAAATATTTTAATTTGAATTTTTTGTGCGTCTGGTGTCTTAATTATATCCCTGTTTTGGCCGAGTTCGGCGGGCGTTTATTTAAAATTTGCCAACGATTATTCTTATGAGAGCTGATTAATTAATTATTCGTGTCCTGAACTACTTTTTCCCGCTGGATCGATCTGTGGCATTAGAAAGAGCGTATGAATACAGCCTAATTTATTATGAATTAAAATGTGAACAGGTCATCATGCGCTGCGACTTTGGCCGGGTGTCACTTTATGGCTAATTCTGATCAGTAAGTTTTGCTTTAATGGCAGCGGATTTAGTTTTGCCATGTGCAGAATTCTTTTCTCAACCCAACTGTGCGCAAAATAAGCAGTTTAAATGCTTTAATAATTAGCAATAAATAAATTTTAGAGATCCCTAGCGTTGACTGAGCCCATGACCCTTAGCGCCACCTGACGAATACGAAATTACTATGATAATAGCACGGCCGAAGTCTTGTAAACAAACCTAATCGCGCGATGTTTAAAATGATTTTACAGCTTATTTGAATATAAATTTACGAGAACATCAATTCCTATAATATGTTACAAATGTCTACTTGAGCAAAAGTGATATGAAAAGTGACGATTCAAGTGATTTTAATGAATAATCTGATGCCGATAATAGCTATGTCTCGCGTAGGCTACACCCAGTTCTCAATGAAATGCACGCTACTGTGCGGGGACTCCTTTTTAAATCTGTGCCATTCCTTCAATTTAATTTTCCAAGAAAAGCCGTTGGCACCATTGGAAAGAGCGGAAAATTTTAAGTTTAGAACATATTACTAAATTCTTATGAAAAATCTATTGACTTTTGTGTGGTTCATGAAATGGATGTAATTTTCAACTGGCGATTTCTCCCTAAAACGATTTCTCAAAATGCTACGACTCTAAATCTTTAAAAAATCATATAAATTTCATTTCAAAGGATGCAAATATGCGGTTTTCACCAAATTGATCAACTATATCTGCACTATTTAAAACAAACTTAAACTCATTTTTTGAAATTTTCACCTTTGGCCGGGAAATCTCATGCGCGGTCACAAATGCTCTCATAAATGTGATAAAAATTACAGAATAGGAACCTAGCAATGCAATCATCACTTCAAATAACACTGCATAGATAATTAGAAGATGCAAATATTTAACTTAACCCGTTAACAATTCAACAGGCATGTACTAAAATGCAAGGGAAACCATTGCTGTTTATCATTAAAGGGTTAATGACAAGAGGGATTAATTTTTCATGCATATTAGTACACGTTCGTTGTCAAAGAGTTAAACAAGTGGCTTGACGATCTTTGTTAGTTAAAAACTAACGATATCCGTCTTTGGCTTCGCTTTATCACTCTCGCCGTGTTTCTGCGTAACGACATCCAGTAGTTTTGCTTCATCCCAGTTTTCCATTGTATCTACAACGTTAAATAAAGAACTTCTTTAGTTGAAGAGCAGATATATAGTACGACATCATCATTATTATAAAAAAATAACATATGCCAGGTCACATTGAAAGGTGAATCTCAAGTACAACTAAAGTTAGAAAGAGATACATAAAAGTTCATTGGAAATGGTGGTTCTGAAGTGTTTACCGAAGCAAGGAAAATGTTTGACTATCGCAGCAAAATTGGTAATAGCCCCAGTTTGGGGCAGCAACAAGCAATGAACCAGATTCAATGACAGCTGTGCACCATGGCAGTTAGGCTCAGCCAAAAGACCTATAGATGCCCAAAGGTTGCAGGCTGTGAGAAATGATGTATGTACAACATAAAGAAAAACCAGTGGTTAAGGTAGAAGAGCCGTCCCTCAAGTCAGCCTGAGACACAGTCATGGGTATGAAGTGCTATTGTTTTTCTGAGCCTTGGTACATGAGGACAGGTGGCCAGTCCTATTCCTTGCAGACTGATCTTCCCACTGACAATACATGGCCAATGTACTCATAACAATGTGGATCCCTAGAGGGCGCCAATGAAGACGAAATTTCTTTAAAAATTCTGTACTGGCCGAGACATGAACCTCAACCCTTCAATTCAACTGTACTAATCATCAGCTTACATGATGTACCCAACAAATCATTACCCACTTTATTATTTCGTTATTCTTTCTTATTTAGTCAAGAGTTTGATCTGTCTAAATTAGTTAAGATATCTTAAGTAATTGTAATCATTCACTGTCTTACTTAGTAGCAATTGTCAGCCATTGCATCTTCTTGTATTACATGTACATCGGTGACCCTATTTAGCAAGGTCAGCGATCCTTCATGGCCTATCCTTGTCGCCTTCCCCATTGACAATAAGACTTGCAATTTAAAATGGTTGGTTGGTTACAGAATAAGTGATTGATTGAATCGTAATTCATATGTATTATCTGAGCATGCAGACTTTTAAATCAGCAAAACCACGATTTCTCATTAGTTTGCAGTCAAGAGAATTTTTAAGTAAATCAAAAATCATCCATTCAATTGAGGCATTTTCTGTCCAACTCAAAGCACCTTTTAGTCCCTTCTATTGAAATGGTGCTATACAAATTTGAAATCACAATTACATTTACAATATATATATAACACATACATAAAATGTCATGGAAACAGTACATATACATATCACAGTGTTTCACCATGCATGCTTCTTACCTTCTTCATTTCGGTTATCTTCGTACATGCTACGTTTCTCTGCCTTGCGTCCAATGCTCAGGTCATGGGAAAATTTGCACTTGTCTCCCTTTGTGCATTGACCAGCCTTGAAAAACGCGCAAAGCACGGATTTCGGATCAGTACCTAAAGAAAGAAAAAAAAGAACATAGAACAACAATAGTTCTAAATGGTGGAAAGCAGTTCAGTAAGTAGAGCAAAATTATTTGCATGCAGTAATTTCTAACCTCCTCAGCATATGAATTTAAAAGCGCATTGTCAAATGCTAGCTTCTCTTCAACCGTCGGGAAGTCGTTAATGTCAACCGCAGAAGGCTTATGTTTTGTATAATTTACCATGTCTACAAATTCTGATCAGCATCAGCCTCCTTGAGCACCACTTGATCTTCGTTTATTATTTCAAACTCACACGCTCCCACATGATTACAATCTGTTGAGATTCATTGCATTCAATAACATCTTAGAGTCAAAGTGTTTAGAAGGTTCTGCAATTAACTCATCTTGTATGCTGACAGAGAATTTTATACTGGCTTACATTTTCGTCATAACAAAATTTTAAAATATGACAAAATGTAAGACTGTGTCGTATTCAAACTAGCACATCACAGTTCCATGTCATTGGTAACATAGCTATCATTCATTTGTTATGCTAAGCGTGTTCTCGCGTAACGTTTAAGACTATAACAAAGTCAGTACAGATACATTTGAAATCAATTCTTTAAATTTTTGCTACAAACCGATTTTAAAAAATGAATTAGATTATCATTCTGTAAATTGTAAAAACCAATAAACATTTGCAAAACCGATGATAATCAAATGTCCAATTGCTGTTTAACATACCTAAATAACATACAAACTGAACTAATGATTCATAATGTTGCCTGAGAGGAGAGAGCAGAGAGTAATATCTGCAAGTACGTCATCACCTTTGCCAACTTTCTGTTCAACTGGTTTGAACAGTACATTTAACTCGTCAGCCAACTTTTTCTTTTCATCTTTCTTTGCAAGTTTGTCTAACTTCTCTTTATCCAGCTTTAACAACAGAACAAATTTACAATATAGGCAAAACGGATATGAAATACCATCATGCATATCTGCAGATAACACGACATTTATGGCGCTACATATCTACATATGGCATTAGGCCTACTTTATATTCTCCACAGATAATCATGCTATGCCATTTACATAGGCCTAACTGCATCTCACATCAATCAGCCACAATCTGTTTAAATTCTGCTGCTCACTTGATCGGTGGTATGTATACCAAGGTTCAGGCATATATAAAAATTCATGTGGAAGGAACTGTACTGGCAACCCATGTAAAAGTGCACATAATTTAAGATCCTGACGCCTACTGCGAAATCGCCCAGCAGGTCATACTCCATCTAATCCAAAGAACCCTGTGTTTCAGTAAATTTTCCTTCCTCAGCTGTTCCTTCGTTGCTGCACCGGTCTGGGTTTCCACAGTCTAGCAGTGTTGCCGTGGAACAAGATGCCTAAAATCCTTCTGGAACAAATTGCCCAATGACCTGTGACCCATGAGCTTCTCAGTTTCTCTTTGCCTCTTTCCTGCAAACGCTTGAAGACCATTTTGTTCGATTGCTGTTTCATTGCACTAGATTGGCAGCACCTCTAATCAGCCTCTCTTGACGTGGCACCACATAAATTTGAAATTACCATTACTTACATGTATAATGGTGTGAATGTAATCAATCAATCAATCGTAATCGAGATCAAGAATGTGAGATGCAAACTGACAGCCAGCTCTTGGTAGACTAGTAATACATGCTTGCACAAAATGCAAGGGATTGCAAAGAACATTCAATCCAGGAAATTGAACTTGAATTCAAACACAGAATGTAAAAACAGTGCAATGATATTTGAATATGTTACCTGTTTAGCTGTTTTTCCCTGTTGCGTGACTTGCTGCTGAACTGTCTGAATGAACCTCTGCTGTTTTGCACCCTTTTTATTTTTCAGACCAAATGTTTTATCCTTCAAAACACAAAAACAATAATTTCTTGATTGTATTTGGCTCTGCTTAATGAGCTATAAATCTATACAGTTAAATATTTACTTAAAGTAAACAATCACAGCACAGAACATGTACGATGCATCCCCGAACAAGGCGTGAGTTGTTAAGCATGAATTTATGTACATAATAGTGAACTTTGTAATATCTATATTAGACAGGTACGTTTTAAGTTATTTTAATAACCAGTCATTTCTGATGTTCATAGATACTGCATTTGTTTGACAGTTTATTTTGAGCCTTTGTAAATTTACATGCATTTCACATAAACATTAATTCCTTCACCTTAAATAGCAGTGGAGTTCATAGCACATTCTTTTATTAAATTTCGAGCAGCCAAATTGTCTGTTTTGGTCGTGAAAACCTTTAACGTAATCGGCAACATAAACATTAATTACCAACTTGTGCAGATTTAGCAGTCAAAACCTCTGACTTTACACAATGGGTGCGGCCTGAATAGCCAAATCCCTGAAACGAATTTCGGCTGGATCCCCAAATCGATTTTCACTAAACCTGGCGGGTGCGGTAGTGTAGTGGTGGGCTCTTTGCCTTGGGGCCAGAGGGTTCCAGGTTCGAATCCACCTTAAGCTGCCACAAAGGTACCTTGAGCAAGTCTCTCCCTCGCAATTGCTCATGTGCTATTGCGCTTTGACATGAAACTCCGAAGCAGTGTGTGCACTGTAGTCGGGAAAGCCTCTGAATAGCAAGAACATAGAACATAGAACAACAATAGTTCTAAAGGGTGGAAAGCAGTTCAGTAAGTAGAGCTCGAATGGGCGCTGTAGCAATTGCGAGAAAGAAATAAAAATCTAATGATTTTTAGACACTAAACTGCGTTATCAACAACACTTAATAGGTCAATTATTCCATATATTCAATTTAATTCTGACTAATTTTCGGGGTTCGGCCGCTTCCTTTTATAAAACTGCTTTCGGGAAATCGGACTTTCGTATATTTTCAGTGTATCCGGGGATTCGGTTTTACCCCCGACTCAACGTACAGCCTTAACGTGCACTTATAATTTTATTGCAGTTAATATGAAAATAGCTCCATGCGTATTAGCGGATAATGAACACCGGATACTGAAACCAAAAGTTGCTTGGGACGGTACACAAATCTATTGAATATCGACTCTTTTGATTGGCCCATAATGGTTCAGTAACTTACCCACTATCGAAGACCACAACGCACGAGCGCTCTTACCATATGCTAAAAACCGTTAAACTAAACAAATAAAAATCCAAAAATATTACCTCAACAATCTTTTCCTTCTTTTTGGCCTCTGTCTTTTTACTAGGCTCTGTCTTTTTTGGTTTAGGCGGCATTTTGAGAACTTTTCCTTAGCAAAACAAGACAAAACGTACCAAAGCGCAATACCGGAAGTTGCAAAACATACAAATAGTAAAACATTATTTGCAATACGCTATTTGTAAAGCCGTTATGACACTACTTCCTAAAGTAAAGGACCGAAGCATATTAAAAAATAATCTGTCAGTCAAACAATCACTCAATTTCGTTTATTTTAATAAAGCTGCCATAGATGCAACTTGAACAAACAATATTATGCAATGATGTTATGCAATGTTATGCAATTTGATCAAGGTATTTACAAGGAAATTCTGAGGGCAAAGGTAAAGTAGATGTAAGTAAGTAAGTATGTACTTTATTGAACCGCCTGCAAACGCACTGCGGGAACAATGGACAAGGAAAAATAATTATAGCGTGTACAATCACGAACATTTGAAATATGCAATCACAATAAACATAGTATATTAGTATAGTATACAACTACATAATAGACATGTTATGAACTATACAGGAGAGAAAGGTTAGACAGGGAATAAGGCCTATAGCCCTTACACTGAAATACCGAATGCATATGTGGACTGGCTGGCAGTAGAGCCTATATAATAATAGCCCTACTGCCAGCGTGTTCACATACATTCAGTGTAATCCATAATTATTGGTCCTCAATATGCCTATGTTTTGTACCTTGGAGGGGGGCGGCGGCAGAGTAATGGATAACACGCTGGCGTAGAGTGCGATAGGTAGGTCAATTAAGCGAGGTCGAGCCCCAGTTGGGCGTATTTGCTTTGAAGGCTGCGGCGCCAATAGTATGGCGCCATGTATTGCAATACATGGCGCCAATAGCAGCAGTGGCGTAACAATTATAGCAGCCTTCAAAGCAAGAAGAAACTTTAGCCTAATCCTAACGTAAATGAAAATAGACGAAGTCATTGGTTGACTGACAGCAGTTTTTGTACAATATATTAGACGTACGTACGTAAAGCCTATGACTGGGCGAATACCGTACTTTGTATTGAGATTAACTTAATGGTTACCATTAGGCCTACAATTAACAATAGCCAGACTTGTTGTCCTCGAGACCAAAGTTTTGGTCTCGAGTGCGCTCGAGTTCGGTTTTAAAAGTCTTGGTCTTGAGAATAAAAGTCTTGGTCTTGGTCTTGAGCATAAAAGTCTTGGTCTTGATCTTGGTCTTGAGGTTCAAAGTCTTGGTCTTGGTTTTTCAAGACCAAGACCTGCCTTCACTGCCCTTCAGTATTAACATTGAATAATCAGGGTGATTTTTAAGGTCGTGGGGCCGATGTAAAATTGTAATTCACCGCCACGAAAAAGGCCAAGCCTCTTCGCGTCCTACGACAAATATCTGCGGACGGATACAATTATTCCAGCTGGTCAGGAAATACCATCGGCAGCAGCAACAGTTATGCTGTATCTGGAAGCCCTGCCAAGACTCGTATCAGAAGCCAGGCGGTCAGATACGCCATGGCAGGATTTTAACAAAGACTCACGATTTCTAAATTTATATCCAGTGCTGGAAAAGATGCTGTGCGTGCCAGCAACTTCAGCACCTGTAGAATGTATTTTTTCGCATGGTGGAATTTTCATGAGGCCACACCGGGCACGCCTTGGTCAGAAAATTCTGAGTGAATTGGTTCTGTTAAAATGCAACAACCATTTGCAATAACATTGCACAAAATCACATTAAGGAGTTTTGTAGGCACGAACTGAGCTCGGAATTCTCTGCAGTTTGGTTATAGAGTTGCTTTGTTTGAATAAAATACGTTTTCATTAAGATAGCAGAACTTGCATTTTCGCAAGGTCTTGTTTTGGTCTTGAGACCAAATGTCTTGGTCTTGTCTTGGTCTTGAGTGCAAAAGTCTTGGTCTTGGTCTTGAGATTAAAAGTCTTGGTCTTGGTCTTGGGCTTGAGGTTCAAAGTCTTGGTCTTGGTCTTGAGGTTTGAGGTCTTGACAACAACACTGACAATAGCGTAGGCTAAACCTCTGGATCACTCGAGTGCCGACCGTGGCCCGGCGTGCTTATCTATAGGCACACACTTTGAGAAACTCTGGTAGGCAGTGTTTAATCTAGACGTTTCTGGGGGAAAGTTCACCCCCAGGATTGACATTTCCCCCCCCCCCCCAGAAAAATTTGACAAAATGATATTGGTTTTTAGTTACTGTTTTCATCATTGTTTTACATGAAGCGTCATAATATACCGTGATATTATTTATTATTACATGATTATAATGACATTAGGCTATTTACTACTATAATATATGATACTATCATGCTAAAATGACACCTTAAAATGCAGCCATTGCAATATGGAAATTCAAAAAGTTTATAATGGGCCACTGAAAATGTACAGCTATTTTGTTAAGACGACACCTTAAAATGCTGCCATTGCAATGTGGAAATTCAAAAAGTTTATAATGGGCCACTGAAAAAGTACAGCTCTTTTGTTAAGATGACACCTTTAAATGCTGCCATTGCAATGTGGAAATTCAAAAAGTTTCTGATGAGGCTCTGAAAAAGTACAGGTATAATTTTGTGAAGATGACACCTTAAAATGCTGTCATTGCAATGTGGAAATTCAAAAGTTTCTGATGAGGCTCTGAAAAAGTACAGGTATTTTGTGAAGATGGCACCTTAAAATGCTGTCATTGCAATGTGGAAATTCAAAAAGTTTCTGATGAGGCTCTGAAAAAGTACAGGTATTTTGTGAAGATGACACCTTAAAATGCTGTCATTGCAATGTGGAAATTCAAAAGTTTCTGATGAGGCTCTGAAAAAGTACAGGTATTTTGTGAAGATGGCACCTTAAAATGCTGTCATTGCAATGTGGAAATTCAAAAAGTTTCTGATGAGGCTCTGAAAAAGTACAGGTATTTTGTGAAGATGGCACCTTAAAATGCTGTCATTGCAATCTGGAAATTCAAAAAGTTTCTGATGGGGAGGGGGCACGTCCCCCTCCCCTTACTCCTCCACCTCCCGGTCTCGGCGCTACGCGCCTCACGAGCGTCCTTCGGACGCTCAATTGTCTTCCCCCCAGAAACCTGAATTCCCCCAGAGGAGGGGGACTAGATTAAACACTGTCTGGTAAGAGATATAGACATGTAATTTGCATTCTTGCAGGACGATAAAAATTTATGTTTATGGATGGAGAGGCCAATTAAATGTAGGCTACTAACAGTGTTTAATCTAGACGTCTGTGGTGGAGAAAGTCCCCCTCGCGAATGAGAACCACCACCCACTCTATCCCAGATAAACGAGTAGGCTAGATACAGAGGATTAGATTAAGCACTTGCCAATGCAGGCCTATAGGCCCTTGTTTTAGAGAAGCTACGCACAGCACAAGTTATAGGTCGTTTAGGCCTGACCAGAGCTGAAAGTGGTTTGGAAAAGTTGCCGGGTCTGGAAATTTCGCGAGATTTTTGGATGAGTGTCACCGAAATTTTTTCCATCTTTTGCCGGCCAAAAATTCTGTCGATGAAAAAGTCCTTTTTTCTCTGCCAAAACCAAAAAAGTTGATTTTTAGTCTGTTTTTTGCAAACAAGCGACCCGGTTGAAACGCGGCAACAGCGGGTTTCGAAAATCGATGCCGGACCGACCCGGCTCACTTTCAGCCCTGGGCCTGACTTGTGATGGGAGAGGTTATAACTAAACGACTGTTGAATTCAGTCTCTTTTGTCAATAATTATTGCGTTATCAATTCTAATGTCCAATCATTATAATCGATTGCATATTCTCTACTTGGACGCCATCTTGTCACGTTGACGTCGGCTGCACCATCTGTCAGCCTATGTCACCTATAAACATGATCGATATATATCGTATAACCATGATAATAGTATGCTACATATGTGGGCCTAAATGGTCTTTGGCTGAATGACAGCAAAGTGTATTGCCTACAGAAGGCAATTTTCAGCAGCTGTGGAGGACGCGCAAGGCAATTGTCGTCCTTCGCTTTAAATAACACTGAAATCACGCCTATAACCAGAATGTCTTGCTTTTGAGTTGCAAGCAAGCCGGGCTAGACCGTAGCCTATATATATACAGACCAGTCGATTGTAGACCTGGAATTTTTACGGAATGAGTATAAATATCAGGGTGAGAATGGCCAGAGGGGTTGAGCGGTTCAACCCCCCAGTCTTTATTTGGACCACATAATTAGGTATCCATTGTAACCCCCCCCCCCAACTCTCCATGAATCAACGTCTACCATCCCCAGTTGTTTTTCTACAACTCTAGTCCTGTAGGTCCTAGTACTAATGCAAGTACACCAGTATAGCCAATTCTTGAATGAGAAGCACTAGGCCTATAGCGGTGTAGGCTATACATGACAAGCGTAATGTCTTCAAACAAACAAGAATTTATATATATATATTATATATTATTATAAATATATACAAAGCAAGAATTGAAAGAAAGAAGTTATTACATTTCAATGGAACACAGGACATGAAGAAGTAGGGTTAGCCATAATATTGAGTGTCTGAGTGAAATGAAGAACCATGAAATCTTGCTCATCCTGCATGATCCTGGCTCGAATTTCACCCACATGCGAGTAGGCCTACGACTGAAGACCTTCAGTCATAGTTACTTCCATAATTTATAGTAATAGTTATGTCCAGACCCAGGGAGGTCACACTTGTGGGTTACTTCTGCAGGCGGTTGACTGGTGAGATGGGTCAACGTACCAGCAACAGCCTATTGATTTGAATTGATTGTGCCGAGGAATTTTTATAAAGTTTTTTTTACCGAAGAATGTTATCGCAAGGTCATGCATGATGACAGTCTCTCCGTTTCATCACCTAGCGGCTTGTCCTCCTATCGTAGGCCTTTGCCTCATTGAGGCGCCAATGAGTATATGTCGTCAGCGTAGTGCGCCATTTCTGACTTGCGTGATACTAGGTATTATACCGAATGAAGGTCCGATGGCAGTGGTTGATTATGAATGATGAGTTGATGACGGAGTGAGACGGACCAATCACCGACTCTGGACCACGATAGATCTAAAGCTGTGAAAGCGAGCGTAGGGCCAACTCCGGCACTGGTTGCACTCTGCCAGTGCCAGTCCCAATCCTGGATAAAGGAGGAGGGCGACGCTAATCATCTTTGATATGGTAGCGTCGTTAAACAGTATATAGGCTAACAATTATAGAGCGTGAGGACCACGGTTCGCCTCCAGAAGGCGGATATGTGTTAGGTATATATTTCAAGGCAAGCTGGACCAACCGACTAAAAAAGGTCATCAGCTTTTCTGGCGAAAGATAAAAAAAATTTAAAAAATTTGCCACCCTCTTTGAAAATTTCTGTATCCGCCCCCGCTGACGTGCCTCATAGGCCTATCTAACGTGCAGGATCTGAGACCCAGCCGAATTCAGTCACTGCATGGTCCGTGCGCAGTTTTCTGTTTTATCCTGTTTATTATTCCATTAGGTAATCTTTAAAAGTCAATGAAGCCTATACAAT
The DNA here is from genome assembly GCA_949752735.1 of Lumbricus terrestris. NCBI lineage: Eukaryota > Metazoa > Annelida > Clitellata > Crassiclitellata > Lumbricidae > Lumbricus > Lumbricus terrestris. The sequence goes on along the minus strand of OX457036.1, from coordinate 80,732,523 downwards.
GAAACGAAACATAAGATAAATGATAACCACGAATAAGCTGGTGAAAAAGCCGATGCGATTCGCTCATATATAGCTTTGGAGAAGGGCATAAGATGATAAGAAGTCTGGAGTCCACGATTATTTGGTATGGTCATGACTGGAGAATAACATATAATTTTTTTTTAATGCGCTCGTTAGCAAAGTTGAAAATGAGTGGCACAAGATCGCATTCATGGAACGGGAAAATAGTATACGCGTAGGCCTACGAAATCTAGGTCTTTAATTAATATACACTTTCAAATCACTACCCTTAGTCAGACAGCTTTTCAGTAGGTCTCTTAGCGAAGCTATGGCTTAATATTAGCAGGTCGTACAGCTTCTCCGCGGCTGAAGATTTCTTGCGTGTGATACACGATTTCTGCCATCCTGCTAAGGGAGGCAAACGTCGTGGCTTTTGTTCCGATGCACATGTCGTACTGCCTCTTAGTCAAAATTCGATCGCAGATAATCGGATGGAATCGATGTAACAATCCTACATCAACTGAACGAAATACGTCCAAGTTTGCAGAGATAAACTTCTCGAAGAGGTCGACGTCCTCCAATCCCCATCCTTTGATGGTTGGGTTGTAACCACCAGCTCGATCTAAATCACTTTTATATGCTGATATCATGCCGAACCCATAACTGCGCCAATATCCTCTGTCCAAGTCGAATTTTTCCCCAAGGTCTTTCGGGTGCTGGTTGGAGATATTGGGAGGTAAATACTGTGGATCATAGTGGCTGAATAAGATTGGAGCATACACCGTCTGTCCTTTCACTGTGTTTAGACGAATTCTCAGCAGAGTGGATGATTCTAGTTCCAGGTCGACATCTGCGAAGAAGAGAAGATCACCGCCTTGGAATCGTCTGCTGCCATTTTGTAGCGCCACACCTCGTGAAAAGTCTCCGTTCATGAGGACAACACTGAGTGACGAATCGATGTACTTCTGCTTCAGATGAGTGACGTAAGTCATGACGTCAACACTCGTGTCATTTGGATCATTTCGGAAAAGCATAATCGTCAGAGAAACGTTTTCGTTTTTCTTTAGGGAAACATCTTCAAAGTTCTGCATAAATTTAAGAAACATCGAATATCTGCCAGTCAATGGTAGAATGAAGTTCACTTGTGGCTGACAGATACTGAACGATTGGCATTCGTTGTCTGTGTCGATTTCTATTTTATTCCTACTTCCCAGGGATCTTTGCCTTGACCCTGTCTTGCCATCGCCTTCAAAGGGTCTTTTCACCACAGGAGTGTTCTGTGTGTTTGTGTGATATCCGTCGTTGACTCTGAAGTCTTCTTCGAATTCGACGTCAAGGAACGAGCGATGGGCGAGAACAGTCTGGTACCTGACATCTTTTGCACTTTGGTTTTGAAGGGCCATATGCAAGGGTCGAGTGAGAAGTTGCAAAATGTAGTCGTGTCCATGCATTTCACGTACTCTTGAGTACATGACCTTCACATTGCGGCGTCTAAGTTTTCTGTCTTCATCCAGAGCAATAGGACTCATCGTGGCCCATGTCTGTCAACACGAGCAAGCTTTGCAAATTGACAATGAAGAGGCTACCATGATAAACGGCCAATTAATTTTAATAGTAGGCCTAATCATATTCATATGTACGCCAAACGTCTGATCAGCCACTTGCACGACTAAGCATAGTCTCTGACTTGCTGTAGACGGACGTACCTCGGTACTCATGAAGACTAGCTTAAATCGAAAATGAGTGTTGAGCAGTATCAAGTGAAATACGCATGTGAAAGTGATGATCGACTCTCTGGTTACATAACAAATTCTGATTAGATCTACATGTATACATTGTATAGGCTAAAGCTGTTTGCCGTACCTGCTCTTTTATGTCAGCCATTACAGTTTTGGTTCCGGATGGAAGATGCTCTTTAGGTAATCCGCTGCGCGTCGAATACAGACGCTCATGGACCCAGTCCCAATCGCTAGCTCCATCATCGGTTCCTTGAGTCAACCCATTCATCGGCGCCGTGATTTCTGTGAAAAAATTCTTCCTTCTGTCCGTCTGCTGGAGCAGACTGGCCATGGCGGCGATCTCGCGCTGCAGACTCCGGACTCGCCTTTCCAGACTAGAAACCTTCAGGGTGAACAGGTTCTCGTGTAATCGATAAACGTATGACGGCAGCTTAACAGGATGCAACGTAATGGCTTTTTGAATTCCCGTTGACCACAAGGAATGAGTAAAGGATCCTTTAGGTTCTTTATAGTTTTGGTAGAAAAGATTAGGCTGAAAAACACAGCAAAAGTGACTTGGTCTATATAATTGTAAAAATGCACCAAATTTATTTACGAATAGCTGCGAAAACCCAGTGAGTTGAATTTTAATTGGTCACTTAAATTCTTCCTTGAATATTTAATAGTGATGACCATAATTTTTTGTATTCTGAAAATAAATTTCTACTTCCAAAATAGACAAGGCCGTAGCCAGGATTTTATTTCAGGGGGTGTTTCACCAATTTCCCTTCCCAAAACACTACATTTTCCTTTTCGGGGGGTGTTTTCATGGTTTTTATTTCATGGTTTTTACGTCATATGCTTGTAAATGCATTATATTATTTTTCACATTTTCCATTTCGGGGGGTGTTCAAACACCCAAAACACCCCCCTAGCTACGGCCTTGAAAATAGATGACACTATTTCAATACAAAACAATGAAAAGCCTTAATTTTGGTGAAACGTATACCTATTTCAGAATAGTTCTTAAAACCATTTAGGAGAATAATATTCTAAATAGAATATTTACTTTCCTAAAACACTTTTTTGAAGTCCTGCCTTTCAGAAATAAATTTTACAAAACTTCTGCCAATGTTCGCCTTCAAATATCTGACAGCCACTTTTAATTTCCAATGTAAAATAAAATCACATTTCATTACGATTCAGAAATCTGTTAATAAGCAGCTTATACATGTATGTAGGTACAATATATGTTTAAGTGTCCACTTTCGGCTTTCCACAAGCTCGAAGTGTTTTTTTGTCAAGCCTGATATGACCCTACTCATTGCGTCAATCAATTAATCAATCTTTCAATCAATCAATCAATCAATCAAATCATTTCGTTCATTTCAAATTACTTAAGTACCTAAGCTGACACAGACGCAACTTACACAGGTAATAATTTTATTGTTCAAGGCATTTACCGAGACAGTCTCAGCGCAATGATAAAGTATCATGTTAGCAGATGCACTTGTACAAAATATGTGAGACGAAATTATGACGATATTTAATAATTCATAGACAATGAGAATTAAGTTATGTGGTTTAGCTCGAAGGGTACATCCGTTACTAAAATAGGGAATGAGGAGTAGGCCTAATGATGGGATGGCATGATTTAGGATAATTGCTAAAAGCTGGAAGATATTTCGTGAATCGGGAGATGTTATCTGTCCTCAAAATATTCGATGAGCTAGTTTGAGATAGGATCAGGAGTATTCAAGCGGCCATCTTTATGGCAAGAGAGGCATAGCGAACGGCGTCAAAAGCCTTGGAGTAATGGGTTGAAATGATAACGTTAACTACAAAGGTCTTGGAACACATCATTTCTAAAGGCTAATATGTAAACGCCTGAAGACTATACTATTTGTTAGCGGGAGCACTAGCTTGGGTCGGGAGCGCCACTGAATCTGTGAGCGGCGCTATTTAAATGTTCAATTACAATTACAATTGCAATTACAATAATTATGATGGAGGATCTTATGATGGCGTGCGGCTGTAGACTGTAGTAGAACCAGTTGGCCTGGACTCAAATTGACCCATCAGTTCCTCGTGAGCCGGTGAGATATTAAAAACGGGAAAAGATGGAAATATGCAATAACTCTTTCACTAAAACCTGAAAAAATGGGAACGACTGAAATATGGGCCACGCGGCTGTTAATCCCATAATTATTAGCTGCATGTCGGTGTTTTACAGTTTGGATGAAATGTCTTAATTGTAGCTTTCTGAAATAGTCCTACATGTAGTTCTCCAGACCTGATAATCAGGACGTTTAAGGCCTGGCAATTTGTAGGCCATTCATTTTTACCAATGCATTCACTGCATTAGATGGCAATAGAGCCTTAATTGAGCGACGTTGAGACTACTTAACTCGTGATGCTCAGTTAGGTCAACGGTTTCAACCGAGTCCTTAAAATAATTTTTAAATGGCTGCAAATATTAGCAGCTTGCTGCATACCGTAAGCAATTTCTTTACAAACTTGAACTTATGAAGTCATCATTATTAAATTTTAGGTAGGCCTATAAAAAATTCTAGGTGAAAAAATTCTTGAAGAAATAGCAATTGTTAGACCGTTGATCAGCACAAATTTGAAAAGCGGCAGGCCTAGAGAATATTTAAGCAGTTATAACTTTTGAAGTTATGAAATTCCTTCATTGAAATTTTAGGAGATTGTTGAGGTATCTTACATCTATAAATCATGAAATTATGGGCGAAAGGTCATAGATGGTTGCGAAGAAATTGCATTTTGTCATGTGGGAGATTTTTCATTGAGGTACCAATTGTAGGTCCTAAATACATACCATTGTGCTCCAAACGCATTGTACGTTGGCATATCTCTTGATACAGCGACCGATTTCAACGTCTTCATGGGTCGTGTAGAGATTCTTTAGACAATACTTGATGTGTGGGACAGTCTTCGTCAGAATCTCTCTCGTCATAATCATACCTGGACCACCCATGCAATAATTCTCATCGTCTCCGAGATTCAGTTTTCCAAACTCTTGTTTATTTCCAAATCCGGGACTGCCAATGACAGACACTCCAGTTGAGTTGACTGAATGCAAGAACTTTAACAATTCTTCTCCTTTTATGTAAACATCGTCGTCCGCTCGCAAGAAGAAGCGGAACTTGTCAAGGAAATGGTCGTGGATGTACTTGAGCATCATGAAAGCTTTCTTCTGAGGTGGATACACATCACGAACGCCTCGAAGTCCGATGACCTTCATTCCAGGGCGAGCTAGATTTTCCGAACCTTCAGACGAGAAAAAGATTACATCCCCGGGGATGGATTTCGCCCAGGTGTCACGAATGGAGACAGCACGCGTCTTTAGAAATTCCTTGGTCGTCATGACGGCCACCAACACGAGGTTCTTGTCCGTGTAAAACTTGGTCTTGTTGCTGGGTTCCACGTTCCCGCTGAAGACATTTAAAGTTGATGTCACTGCTTCAATATGGTGAACGGGTAAAATCTGCCCGCGACATCGGTCGATTGCAATGCGAATCACATTTCCTGCCATATATCCCACCAACACTCCTGCAAGTACGTACCATGTGTTTCTAAGCCGACTGGGTCTACTTGTTCCAGTTTTTCTACGCACTTCTCTATAGTGCAATTGTTTTTGCTTGGAACCCATTATTATACGCTGTCGTTAAAAATTTCAGTTAATTGGCATGAAACTTACTAACTTAACTTACCTATAGGCCTATACTTACAGTGGACCTATATCAATATTATGCTTAGGCCTATGCTCACTTCTTTTTCCAACGCTGCCGACATGTTGCATAACTCTACACAAAATGCCAGAAGATATTCATTTAGGCTATGTTTAGGCCTGATTCATTCTGAAATCGATATTCAGTTTGAGCAGGTAGGTGATTTACCTGTGGATCAGGCGAACAAGTATATATGCCTAGCCCGTCTTGATTGATGTGCAGTGGGAAGATGCAACGCACACCTGCCATTTCATTTTGTTGACAATAAATCGATTACATAGGCCTTGACTACTTATGATCAGTGACTGCGTGACCTACCATTGCCACACATGTCACCATGAGAGTAGGCTATTTAAGGGATCTGCAGGTTAAACCCCCTTCAAAAGAGATGCTCAATTGTGCGGAAAAAACAACGATGTTCAATGTTCAACAGAAACTCCCCCAAACTATTCAAAATCGAATCCTGGCTACGCTCCTCAGACTCATGTATTCTCATCTGGCTTAAAAATCTTTATTGCTTCATTTCATGAGCATAATTATGATGAGTACCTTGTGTGAAGAGACATCACAACAAAGAGGTTCTTTTGTTATATATTAAAAATCTTTATTGCTTCATTTCATGAGCATAATTATGATGAGTACCTTGTGTGAAGAGACTTCACAACAAAGAGGTTTTCTTATTATGTTAAAAATCTTTATTGCACCGGAACGGAACAAGAAAGCAGACTGTCTATAATTGCGGACTTGATTTGAAAAATGTTGGTCTCCCTGATTGAGCTTTGTCTGGCGCTGAGAAGTGTCAGAGATTCGCAAATTTATGATACATGATACATACATAACCCTTTCAATTTGTCCAATTATGACTTTAGAAGAGACATCCGCCAATAAAGAATTCATTTCTAAAATTAAGTCCCATGAAATTAATTCTTACAATTGAGTTTTAACCATGGCAGTTCGACGCTCTGGTCAACCGTCTCAATAATTATTTGCACCACTATCTGTTGAGGGTATCCTATCAACAGGGCGCATTTCAAAAGGGCGCAATCAAAAGGGCGCAATCAAAGGGGCGAAAATCAATAGAGCGCATGGTTATTGGAGCGCATGATCAAAAGGGCGAAAGGACAAATATTGCAAGAGTAATCAAAAGAGCGCAATCAAAGGGGCGAAAACGAACAGAATGAAAAGATATTTTAACAGGTCGGTAAGTCATATCTATAAAACCTTCATCCAGCTTCCACTTATTTAGCGTTATTTCGCCCGACCAGCTACTGTTTCACATATAGATGGAACCTTCATCCAGCTTCCATTTCAAAGTGTTTTTCGTCAATCCAGCTTCTGTTTAAAATATAAAATACCTTGATCCAGCTACCATTTTTGATATAAAAATACCTACATCCAGCTTCTGTTTCTCAAGAGTTTAATCATTAATCCAGCTTCTGTCTCATATTTCAAAAGGGCGCAATCAAAAGCAACCTTAATCCAGCTAATTCATTTATTTAGCGTTTTTCGTCATTCCAGCCTCTACTTCAGATCTATAAAAACCTTCATCCAGCTTCCAATTATTTAGCGTTTTGACGACAAAACGCTTAAGAAATGGAAGCTGGACGAAGGATTTTTTAGATTAAAAAAACTTTTGCCTCCTTATTACATGCACATTCGCCCTTTTGATTGCGCCCTTTTAAGCATGCGCTCTTTTGATTGCGCCCTTTCGATCATGCGCTCTAAAAACAACGCGCTCTGTTGATTTTCGCCCTTTTGACTGCGCCCTTTTGATTGCGCCCTTTTGAAATGCGCCCTGTTGATAGTGAACCATCTGTTGAGTAGGCCTACCCGGTTTGCGTATCCTATCGATAAGGCGACTCCGAAAGGGCGACCATCAGAAGAGCGACCACAAACGGGCGCCGATTTTAAAGGGCGACCATCGGAATTAATTAATGATCATCCCAATAATACTGTCCAGCTACAGTGACGCTTAAGTATATTAATTTTTCTTGAAATATGGACAGTTGAAACGCTTGTATTCTAATTTCTCATGGATTCACGAGTCTTCGCCTTTATGACGTTGTTCGGGCCACAAAGTTGGCCCGCCTTCTCTATAATATGCTACTCCTGCATGGTATGGATTTGATAAATATATATATATATATAATGTATATATATATATTGTAGCCATTAGATGTCTACGGCCCGTCTTCTCTTCCGTACTCTCTCTTACTTGGTGCGTGGGAGGGCCTTGCCTATTTAAGGGCCTGCGGTCGTGCATAGGGTCCCTTCCGTTGTGGTGTGTGGTGAGCGTGGTTCCTGTCTCTTGTTGAGCGGTTTGGCGGTGGTTCTTCCTCGTGGTCATGCGAGTTAACCTGCGGGTTCCTTCTTCTACGTCGCCGTCTCGCCCTGTTGGCGGTCTGGCCGTTCATCCGTCTTCCTTGGCTCCGTTAGCCTTGTCTGCCATGCTGTCGTTCGTACTGAGTTCTATGGTCTGTTCGACTTCGTATCTACTAGACGGTAACGTTTTGTTTATTACGCTGTATATTTTGCTCGCTTCTGAATAAATCGATGTTTATTTCATCCAAATTGGGACCTTATTCTATTAATCATACCCCGTAGACGGCCATTGAACCCAACAATATATATATTAATGCTGTACAGCGAACGCGTATTAACTCAATGGTATACGTAAAATGATTCGACACAAACATATGCCTGAAGACCAGAAGTCTTTTGATGACTTATGTGGCTGTGCCGGTATCCATTGAAAATGTCGCGAAAAAAATGTCGCGGTCAAAATGTCGCGGACAAAATGTCGCGGATAAAAAGGTCGTTGATATATAATGTCGCCTTACAAATTGTCGCGACATTTTCCCCGCGACATTTTGACCGTACGACCGAATAACACTAAACTATGAAGAACGAAAATTCGAAGACAATTTAAAAACTTTGACCGTTTAATACTAAACTATTAAGAACGAAATACGAAGGCAATTTTAAAACTAGAATGTTCGTACTAGAAAAATAGAAGGTTCGTACTAGAATGTTCGTATAGAAAAATAGAGTGTTCGTACCAGAATGTTCGTATTAAGAAACTAGAATGTTCGTTCTCTAATGTTCGTACTAGAATGTTCGTACTAGAATGTTCGTGCTAGAATGTTCGTATTAAAAAACTAGAATGTTCCTACTAGAATGTTTGTAGACTCGCTGAATTGTGCACAAACAAGACGCGAAATATGTTTGACATCAAATGATTTCGATTTCGAGGTTACACGCTTCGCTAATTTTGAGGTTAAAGACATTGCTGGCTGAATTGAGCAGACTGTAAACAAGACGCGACGAAAATTTGAACGGCGACATTTTGTGTGCGACATTATAATTCGCGACATTATGCATCAGCTACATTTTTATCCGCGACATTTTGTCCGTGACATTTTGACCGCGACATTTTCTTCGCGACATTTTCGATGGGAACCGGTGTAAAGGTTTCAAATTACCCCCTCCTAAACATTACCCCCCGGTAGCTTGAAACCGGTTTCAGATTACTCCCCGGAAACTAGATTTGTATCAATCATCGCATTTATTGAACACACAAAATCAGAAAAATCATCCCGCTTCATGTTTTGGTCTGAAGATTTTCATCCGTCATTCCACTTCGTGGTTTGCTATCAATATTTTGATCCGAAAAATATAATAGCCTCGAAGCCATTTTCTCCATGTAAACTTCAGAGGCGAATAGTATTTTAGTTACAGATGAAAATATTGATAAAAAACCACGAAGTGGGATGACGGATGAAAATCTTCAGACCAAAACAAGAAGCGGGATGAATTTTTTGATATTTTTAGTGCAATAAATGCGATGATTGATGCAATTTACAGTTTGCATGGGGGTAATGTTTAGGAGGGGGTAATCTGAAACCTTTACACCGGCTGTGCCGACTCCTCTTGTTCCTTCTGTGCTTTACAATCCTAGCCATGTTCTTAATTGTCTGCTGTCTCCTAAAAAGAATGTTGCCTACTCCCTCTGCCCTCGATCACAGAATCGAGAGATACCACATGCTGATACATTAACTATATAATAGGGCAGGCATCATTACACGTCTTCTGTTCGTTCTCTGCCCCTATGGGCAGGTTCGAATGTTTGACGACTCCATTCTATATTTGAATTCATCATACATTTAACTTGGGAATTGTAGGGAGATGGTTTTCCCATTGCCTTTCTCCCGGTGTTTTTTAAGGAGACACCATCTCCCAGCGTCGATATCTTCTATCGTCCGTATACCGGTACTTCGGTTTCTTCGCCCATGCGGGCATCGCATATACCGGCGATTGCTCGGTCGCCCACCACGCTCTCTGTTAGAAAAGAGGGAACCACGTGAAAGTGGCGTGGTTGGGCATTTGGCAATCGATGCAGTATGATGTGCAAATGACTACCGCTGTTTTTCTTCTATAAATTTACTTTATGTAACTCGGAAAATGACTGCCTTTTCACATACCTTATTAGGCCTATTCATTAATTAGTTACGTAAATATATATATTCAGGGCCTACTACCCCCCCCCTGAGAGGTGGAAGCATTCTCCCCCTAACAGAAACTTTTTGTCTATATTGCAAGCGTCGAAGGCGCGAAGCTGCGAGTGCTGAAGGCACGAAGCCCATAGCGACTAGGGAGGTCTGGGGGAGCGTCGTGAGCTTCCCCAGCGGGGTCTGGGGCGGAGTCCCAGAAACCAACGCATTTTTAGCTGTTGTCATCGACTAGAGCGCATGTTTTAGGCTCTTGTTTGCTAGCTGTTTATGAGCGATAAAGTCACGAAAATTTCACTTTTTTGGATTTGCACGCTGTAATTGTACCTCTTAAAGCTGTCACCTTCACAAAATTGCAGGTGAATTAATGCTCAGAAACGTGGTTTAGGATATCATAAAATGTCGCCTCCCTATGATTTGATTTTTTTAAATTTGCACAATATAATGGTAACATTCTAAAATTTCTCATTATGAGTTCGCAGTGCGTTAAACACAGCAGTAGTCCTGTGAAGTTTGAAAAGGTCCAGCATTCAGTAAAATATCAACTTTTTGTATATCAAATTGAGTAGTCTACTGTCAGTTGTACAATACTCAGCAACATCCATTTTCTGATCCAGACAGATCCCATGGACATTTCCCAGAACCACTCCCCGTAATTTCCTCTCTGGATTCCAACAGAGCGTTTCAATAGGACAATTCCCTCGAACATTTCCCTCAAATGTAGGTTACAAAAGTGTAAGCAATTTGCATTTGTACAGACTTCAATAGTGCTTTAATTTTTGAGGGAGGAATTTATAAGCCATTTGCTTTACTTGATTTTGAACTTCAATTGTTGAGCAACCAAGCTTTTATTGCTTTATTAATGTTTACTTAAACAGACTAAAAACCTTTAGGCCTACTATAAACAAAAGTAGGCTACTAATTTACTGTTGCTTCTTTGCCTCCTATCACTAAAATTCATTCTTAAAATATCGTTCATTTTATTTGAGAGCAATATTATAAAACCAATGCAGTTTCAGTGGATACAATATACCTTAACAAAATGTTAACAATTAATGTAATTAGGCCGAATTATGAGTTGTGAGAGCGAGCGCCATATACGTGCAGACGCAAATGTGACTGTAAATCAAAGGTCATAGCCTACTAAATGAATATATACCCTTGAGATGGCGGGATAAACGTTCAAGGGGAATTTTCGTGGGTATGCGGGGAGGAGTAGAACAGAGGGAGTCAAGAAGGAAATCTCTTATACCCATTTATCATTAGGGGGGACTTTCCTCTGGCACAAGTTGGATTAGTCTACTTACTCCCCCCCCATGTGGAAAGCCCTGATGGGTGCGAATGTGATGGAAGAGCAAGGACAAATTTATGTGAGTGTTAAGCAAAAGTCAAATTAAATGAAGATGTACCCTGTGTTATTACGGGATTGTTCGGGGGATTTACCAGGAGGAAGTCCATGACAGATGGACTTTTTTCCCAGGGGGGAAACCTTTCCCCCTCTGGCCCAAATTGGAAGCAGTCTGCTTCCATCCCCCCATGGCGTAGTAGGCCCTACATGTATATATTCATTGTTTTTCTTAACTAATCGATGCTCCCGCAGTGCGTTTGCAGGCGGCTCATTAAAGTATATACCTACTTACTTACTTACTTACTTACTTACTTACTTACTCATCAAAAATTAATTTGCAACGGTCTTAAAACATAATTTCCGGTACTTGTTTTTTTTATCCGACCACCAAGACACCAAGAACTAACGTTGCAGCGTTGTTGTCTTTAATAAATCCAACTTCTAATTTGTCGAGAATCCTTTTAATCGATCCAGCTTCTGTTTAGGCAAGAATTTGTCCGATAAATCCCGCTTCTATTTCGTCAGTAAATATTTTTCATCAATTTTTCATTGAAAATTATTGTTCATCAATCCAGCTTCAATTTCAGCAGAATGACTGCACTAATCCTAAAACTAACCCTGACCGACCCTCACGACGCCTAATCTGAGCCCTAACCGACCCTCACGCGATAAATCCCGCTTCTATTTCGTCAGGAAATATTTTTCATCGAATTTATAAATTTTGGTGGTCGGATAAAAAAAACAAGAACCTAATTTCCCTCACGATTACTTGAGTCAATAGTCAGTCAGTTAAAGCACACTATACCTGTTACAAACGAGAAAATAAGGTTAGCTCTGTACATCTTAAATTATAGGCCTATGCGCATATTCTGAATATTTAAAGTCAAGCCATATTTCGATCACTTTGAGACACAATAACCCGAAAGAAATTCGGAATCCATGTGAATAAAACGCATTCAATGTAAAAATTCTATAACCTAAAATAACTTTCAAAAATATTAGTATAGTCGTTTACGTGCGACAAGATGCGATAGATTTTAAAGATTGTTAATTGCTACGATTGAAGACTTCCGGTGTATGGTAGACCATGTCGGTCATTTTCCTTGTTGAAGCAATATTGGTCACTTTTGTTCCGACGCACATGTCATAATGGTTCATTCCAGTTTCTGCTTCCAGAGTACGATCGCAGTTAACTGAATGGAATCGATGTAACAATCCTGTGTCAACTGAACGAAAGACGTACAAGTTTGCAGAGATAAACTTCTCGAAGAGGTCGACGTCCTCCAATCCCCATCCTTTGATGTCTTGCCTGAAACCACCAGCACGATCTAAATCACTTTTATACGTCGATATTATGCCGAAGCTATTCTGACGCCAGTATCCTCTGTCCAAGTTGAATTTCTCGAATTTCTCTCTAGGGTCTAGGCCTATAGGATACTGACTGGAAATATTGGGAGAGAAATGCTGTGAATCGAAAAGACTGAAGCAAATCGGAGCATACACCGTCTGTCCTTTCACGGTGTTTAGACGAATTCTCAGCAGAGTGGACGATTGCAATTCCAAATCGACATCACAGAAGAAGATAAGATCGTCGTCTTGGAATCGTCTGCTGCCATTTTGAAGCGCCACACCTCGTGAAAAGTTTCCGTTCATAAAGACAACACTGAGTGACGAATCGTTGTACGTCTGCTTCAGACGAGTGACGTAATTCATGACGTCAACACTCGTGTCATTTGGATCATTTCGGAAAAGCATAATCGTCAGAGAAACGTTTTCGTTTGTCTTTAGGAAAACATCTTCAAAGTTCTGCATAAATTTTACAAAGGTCGAGTATCTTCCAGCCAATGCTAGAATAAAGTTCACACGTTCAGTTAAAGCCACTGCGTGAGAGTTTTCTATGGACCTTATTGCGCCGCCACTTTCGGCATTAAGCTTTCTGAATTTCATGTTTTCTTGAAACTCCGCCTCAACAAATGATCTGCGTGTAAAAATTTGCATGATTGTGCTTCCACTGGACCTAGAATTTCTTGAATTGTTGTGCTTGGTCTCAATTCCAGTAACATGTTCCTGGCCGTAGTACGGATGTTTTCGAGAGAAAGAATATATGATTTTCTTCTGCTTTGTGTTCATGATGTCGAGCACCTGAAAATCAAACAATTAACACAAATAACCATTTAGCAACCAGATCTAAAGATCTTTAATAATCTAGATGAAAAAGCGGACCACCATAGTTTAATAGAGCTAAATAAGCAACACAAACAATGGTGAAGGTGATGACGGCGATGACAATGACGTTTGTTTGTATGTGCACTTGTTATAGCGCCCCTTCATGGCCTTCAAGCTCCCTATCTACTCAGAGGCGCTCCCGACTGCAGAGCGGACACTGCAACGGAGTTTCACGCCGAAGCGCTGAGCAATTGCGGGTGAAGGACTTGCCCAAGGTCCCTACGCGGCGACTTGAGGTGGATTCGAACCTCGAACCTTCCGGCTTCAAGGCAACGACGCCACCACTACACCACCGCGCCAATAATAATAATAATAATTATTATTATTATTATTATTATTATTATTATTATTATTATTATTATTATTATTATTAATAGGCCTAATAATAATAATAATAATTAATAATAGTAATAATAATAATAATAATAATAATAATAATAATAATAATAATAATAATCTAGGTCTACATCTTTTTAGTCTCGGCATTTAGTCAACTGAACGACTCAAATTATTCAATGATAGTACGTAAGTAAGTAAGTAAGTATTTTCTTTATTACTCCACTTGCAAACGCACAATGGGACAAAAAAGTGTAGGCCTATTAGAATTCCTTTTGTGTGACATGTTAAACTGGACAACAGCCTTAGCAAACTCCGAAACTGCGTCTTAAGATAACTCAAACCTTATCGTAAACTTCTTGTCGCCCAATTCTTTTATCAGTCTGCAGATTAAGTTTCGGATTCTGATATCGAGTCGAGTACAACTGATCGGACGTGAAATCCCATTCCACGACATCGTCAGATGTTCTGCGAATCGCGTCATTCACTGGGACATTGTTGCGTGTATTGGAGGTTCCGAGTGTTTCATGACTATTCAGCAGATGATTCATGTTGTCAATCTGTTGCTTCAGACTTTGCAGACGATTGCGAAGATTGGCGGTCTTTAGGTCGAGCACGTACTGATGCAGTCTGTAGGCGTAGGCTGGGATCTTCACAGGATGCAGAGTTATTGCTTTCTGGATGTCTTTGGTTCGAAGGGAGTGGGTGAAGGATCCCTTCGGTTCGTCGTAGTTCTGATAGAAAATTTTCTGTCCAAAACAGCATAAGATTTCAAACCGTGCACTCGTGATGAATATATGTAGTACCGTAACCTAATTAGACCTAGGCCTACTTAGACTTCAGACTCAAATAGCCAGAAAAATTGGTTAAAAATCATTATTTAGGCTACGGCACAAAATTTAATGTAGCTATAGTAGTTTATAATATAAGTTTGCTTTATCTATCACATCTCTTCTTTCTTCTTTTCCTTATACAGCGCAATTATTAAGGTAAGCAAGTTGCAGTTTATCATTCATTGAAAGTCATTCATTTTAAACACTCTGTGTTTAAGTGAATGCTTTGGCCCCATTGGGATTGGCATAAAACTGTCCTTTAAAATGAGGTAATAGCATAAGAACTGTGATTTCGAATTCATGAAGCGAACCGTTTTTATTTGAATGAAGTGAAAACCTTCATGTCCCATCTGGAACTTAAGTGATAATCTCATAATACAACCTAGTTGCTCTTCGTCGCCTCAGCTGCCCATGGATAACTCGGATAACTCTCAGGTAATGACTGCAATGGGCATTAACCAGCGAATCACAGAGTTTGCTATTTACTTGAGTAGAAATGAAAATAGAATGAGATGCATAACAGAATTTTAAAACAATTTTAAAAGTCCAATATTACATTCTTTAGCCTAATTTACCTGGTAACTCCAGGTGCATGTTGCATTTGCAAATTGTTTGAAGCAGCGACTGATTTCGACATCTTCATGGGTCGTGTAGAGATTCTTTAGACAATACTTGACGTGTGGAACTGTCTTGGCTAAGATATCTCTCGTTATAATCATACCAGGACCACCCATGCAATAATTCTCATCGCCTCTTAGATGCATCTTCCCTATCTCTTCTCTGCTTCCAAATCCAGGCTGCCCAATGACAGGCACACTGCTTGAATTGATTGAATGCAAGAACTTTAACAATTCTTCTCCTTTGATGTAAACATCGTCGTCTGCTCGCAAGAAGAAGCGGAACTTGTCAAGGTAATGGTCGTGGATGTACTTGAGCAACATAAAAGCTTTCTTCTGAGGTGGATACACATCACGAACGCCTCGAAGTCCGATGACCTTCATTCCAGGACGAGCTAGATTTTCCGAACCTTCAGACGAGAAAAAGATTACATCCCCTGGGATGGATTTCGCCCAGGTGTCACGAATGGAGACAGCACGCGTCTTTAGAAATTCCTTGGTCGTCATGACGGCCACTAACACGAGGTTCTTGTCCGTGTAAAACTTGGTCTTGTTGCTGAGTTCCACGTTCCCGCTGAAAACATTTAAAGTTGATGCCAATGCTTCAATATGGTGGATGGGAAAAATCTGCTCCCGATTTCGTTCTTTTGCGCTGCGAATCACGTATCCTGCAAGATATCCTAGCAGCACTCCTGCAAGTACGTACCATGTATGTCTAGATCTAGTGGTTCCTGTTTGCCTACACATGTCCCTCTAAGTGCAATCGTTTTGGTTTGAAATCAGTTAAACTTAATTAAGGCTGTCGTTGAAATTTCACAGTTTATAAATTTAAGCTTGCACAATTAACCTATAGCCTACCTACTTGCAATCGCACAATAGGCGAAGAGGCTTACATCAGTTACATTAGGCCTATTCATAATCAAGCGCTGACCATGCATTTACATGTGACTCGTAACAACATTGTAGCAAATTGCAACACAAAACGATTGAAGAAAACCGACACTATCCTATTGAATCCCTAACAACTATTCCGCTCCTAAAATCTCTTCGGACCACAATTTTTTATGTCATCGATCGATATTCCTCATTCGCGCGTAGCCTAGGCTAAATCTGTCTCACTTCAACGACCGAGCGTGGCCATGTAGGTGACAGTAGGTCTAGGCCTATGCGAACAATAAATAAGAATATCGACCTATAATACCAGAGATTTATAGAGCAATGCTGTCAAAGTGTTGCGTTGCTAGATTGGGTCGAATGACGTAGCCTAAGGGGTCGCTTGAGGGGTGAGTGTGGTCTTCAGTGAAAAGTTAGGTTACACCGTTACGAGACTTGTTGTGGGTGGGTGGATGGGTGGGTGCATGGGTGGGTGGGTGCGCGGTGCTGAACGTTATGTAACGCCTTTACCAACATTCGTCATAAATGAGTCTAAATTAACATCGATATGTAATCCTTAAGGATCACCTCAATTACTACACTTGCTTACCTCTGCCTAGGGAACAATGATGGCTAACGAACAAGGCTAAAAGAATACATTTTCCATACTTTAATGATGCTACAGAAAGATAACTCACGTGAATGAATAACGATAATAATAAAAGTCTTCTACACCAGAAACTCACACTCGATTCTACCTTCTAATTAATACAAGTCTTTCTCCTTAAGCAGGGGCGGATCCAGGGGGCCAATCCGGCCATGGCCCCCCATTTAAAAATTGCATGGAACGTGGCCCCCATTTGGTTTCAAGAAGCCATTAAACACATGTAGTGGGAGAGAAAAACAGGACATCTGGCCCCCTATTAGAAAATCGTACGTGACGTGGCCCCCCGTTCGGAAATGGCATCTTCTTTTCCCGGAAAATTGGTCGATGTCTCGATGACTAAAAAAAAAAAAGGTCATCAACTTTTTTGGCGGATAAGTTGGTATCTTTTTCCCGAAAAATTGGTCGATGACTAAAAAAAAAAAAGTCATCAACTTTTTTGGCGGATAAGTTGGTATCTTTTTCCCGGAAAACTTTTCCCAGAAAATTTTTTCCCCCTGTTCCACCAACAAGACCGAAAATTTTGGCCCCCCCTTCGAAACGTTCTGGATCCGCCACTGTCCTTAAGATATTACTGTTCAATCTCTTTCTCAGTCTCTCCGCACACCGAAACAGTAGTTCCTCGGGTTTAACGACACTTTTTCATATCGAAGATGATTAGTGTCGGAGGCAGAGTACAACCTCTCACTCCACGTTTATATTGCGACCGAGCCACCCGCAGTAAAGATCCGAGAAATTAATCTCTGATAAACCGACCGACCGGGAATCGAACCAGGGCCGCCGGCGTGGCGAGCGGGCTACCAACCCACTCGGCCACTCAGGATCTCTACACCGAAACACTCTAACACTTGTCTTTTATACTAGAGCTTATTAAGGTACTAGATATGATGCTCCTCCTACGACGAATCGGAGTGTCCGAAGATAAGAGAGTCAACCTATCGAAAGTACGCTGCATAAACTGACACTATAGCCAAAGAGTCTGTGATATATGCATATAGTATTATATATATATATATATTTATATTAATGTCATCAGTTATATCGCCTAATCTAACACTATCATAGATACATGATGTGATAGAAGTTTAAACTTCGTGACATGATTTAAAACTTAACCGAAATAGGCATAGACTATATGCCCTATACTATAGATATCCGTGGAAGATCCGGCAACATAGTGAGCAGACACCAGTGAAATGGCCGGGGAACGGACATTAGCCCTCTGGACAAAAGCCCCCCGGACAAAAGCCCCCAGGACATTAGCCCCCTTGGACAAAAGCCCCTTCGAGGTGGGACATTAGCCCCCCCCCAGTCTATGATACCAATACCTAAAAATGATGCACAAAATGTAACTATAAGTTAAGCGAATATCTAAACATTGCACATCAGTTTAACATTGTAAGAATATGCTAAGTCAATTGTAGGTTCAATATCATCATCATCATCATCATCATCATCATCATCATCATCATCATCATCATCATCATCAATATCATTGGGCTCAATGCCCGTAAGAGTCCGAAGCCACTCTCTGTCTGAGTCTGTCTCGCGTCATGCTGCCCAGCTTCAACAGGTCCGGTCAGCAGGTCCATACCATTAACATCTTGGAGCAGCTAGACCACCTTGTCTGATTGAAGAGAATATTGGGAGAGAGGCATGAAGGACAACCTGGGTCAATGCCCGTATGTGTCCCACGCTCTCCCCTGACTCTCTCCACCGGTCTGTGCATGTCTGCTCCACATCATGACACCTTGAAGCATCTGGGTTGCTCTGTCACTTGTGTCGTGGTTTTTGCGGATTTCAATCGTCTTGGTCTTTTACTGCCAGCGTATCGCCACCCATCTGGCAAACCTTCCTCCTTTTGTCCGGGCTTAGGACCGGTGACATGAAACGGAGTATCCCCCCTGAAAGCTATCCGGGGGGATGAATTAATCTATCCCCCCGGATGGAATTAACCGGTCTATACTATCCGGGGGGATAAACCATTCTAGCCTCTTTTTTAAAAATGCGCATAATAAAAAAATGTATGCTGTGATCAAAATTTAAACTGACTCTAATTGTTTTAAGTGTCCTAAGCAATGCTCAGATAAAGGCAACTAGAATCTATTTAGTGACTCTGAGTGTTCTTAAGTGTTTTGAATGTTTTAAGTGCTCTAAAAACAGGGCAAAACAAATTATCTAGTAGGAATAAACGTATACCTGTTAGTGTCATTGTTCAAAACAAAGCAGATGAAAATTAATTTGCAAAAAAAAACGGAAGCGGTTTTTTCGACTTTTTTGGGGGGGGGATACAATTAATACGGGGGATACTCTATTTCGTGACACCGGCACAGGGAAGTTGTTGGTTCGCTGTGGCGGAGGATGGATGCAGTTTAACATCGTGCCCAAGACAAAAGGTTTAATATGCATACTATAAAACATTTAAAGTCATTAATTGTGGAACGACGCGAACAACTCATTGTGTAAAGTCTCTCATAAATGTAAAAAATTATAAGTTCAAAGTTTGTGAAATGTAGATAAAAGTTTAATGCCTAACTGACGTTAACAAACCTTCCTAATAGCCAAAACTGACACTAACAAGTAGGCCGACCTACTGTGTACGATTCCCATTCGTTCATTTCTCTAATGTAGGCTATTGAATCTAATTTTGAATTGAAACGACGCTAACAAGTCTACGAAGCTGAGACGCAGCCTAACTGACGTTAACAAACCTTTGTTTGACACTAAACACATAGACTGTATAGGCCCTATAGGATTCCCATTCGTTCATTTCAAATCTAAGACTATAGGTCTACTGACACAATTACGACCTAAATGACACTAAGAACTTTCGTTTGCATGTGAATGCCAGTGACAAGTCTTATCGATTACGGCATTATTCTTTGATTTGCACATAGGGGGGCTTTTGTCCAGGAGGGCGAATGTCCGAGGGGGCTAATGTCCGAGGGGATTTTGTCCAGGGGGGCTAATGTCCTACACCCGAAATGGCCTACAAACTGAAATTCCAGGTCAACATAGATTAATTATTATTATCTGTTCTACCGTTTCTGGTCTCCCGTTTGTGTAAACAGGAAACCGCTTTTCATTAGATTCATGACATCGAATAACCACAATGAAGAATATTTTAGGCGTATAAGCTAACTGATAGGAGCTGGTAAAGACATCCTGAAGATTGATAGACCTACTAGAAGAAGACATCAAGAACATACAAGAAAATCGAAATATCCTATGTAGAGAAGGAGAGGCGGTAGGCTTAAAAATTAACCACAGCAAAACCAAAACAATGACCTTTGAGGAAAAAACGAATCGGAATATGACATCTATATCGAGGTTAACGGTTAACGGGGAAGGTCTGGAGAACGTGGAAGAATTTGTATATGAAGCCTGCTGACATGGACAATGGCTGCGGAAAGGAGATATAGGTAGAAGGATGTCAAAAGCAGCGGGAGCATTGGCGGCCTTTGGTAACCTATGGCGAGGTCGCGAAATCAGTATAAAAACAGAACTAGAAATTATAAAAACGTGCATATTTAGCATACTACTATTATGCGTGCGAGACCTGGACTCTATGTTAGCGGAAAACAAGCAAACTATTGACATTTGAAATGAGCTGCTGCAGGAGGATACTACACATCAGATTAGAGCAGAAAATAACAGATTTGGAGATGCGAGCAAGAGAAGAAAATAAGAAAGACATCAAGCAAGTAGTATGGAAAGAAAACTGAACTTTTTTGGACATGTGTGCAGAATGGGAAATGAGAGACTCATTAAGCAAGCCATTGTTGGAATGATGGATGGAACGGGAATTAGTTGAAGGCCGTGTAGGGACTGGCTGCACGACATCACAGACTGGTGCGAATTGGAGATCCACATATTGAGCAGAAAGAGACAAGTGGAGACGGATGGTGAAACATGCGATTGACACCAACGGGCACTGAGCCCATGGACCGCAATGATGATGATGATTATGGGCGGAGTTTATCAGGGGATAGGGGGGATAAGCCCCCCAAGAAGACCCAGATTCATTTTTACCGTGCAAAACTGTAGCGCCGGTGAATAAGCTGGTCTCCCTGACGTGGCTTTTGTGGGCGCTGAGAAATTCTCGAAGATTTACATTACATAAACGGTATCTTTTCCCGGGCTTAGTCCCCCAAGAAGGCGCAGACTCATAAATTTTGTTCGGGGGAAATGGTTCTGTTCACGAACGCGAAACTTCCAAATGACTAAAAAATGTCATCAACTTTTGTCCTGGAAAAATTTGTCGGCGCAGCTCGCTCTGGACCGAGTCTCAGCCCCAACAAACCCCAAGTTTTTCCCAAGTTCTTTTTTAGCCCCTCCAAGAACGGAAACCATATTCCGCCCATGATGATGATGATGATGAGGAGGAGGAGGAGGAGGAGGAGGAGGAGGAGGACGACGACGACGACGACGACGATGATGATGACGATGATGAGGAGGAGGAGGGGAGGAGGAGGAGGACGACGACGACGACGACGACGACGATGACGATGATGACGATGATGACGATGATGATGATGATGATGACGATGATGACGATGATGACGATGATGATGATGATGATGATGATGATGATGATGATGATGATGATGATGATGATGATGATAAGCTTAGGCCTACATAATTAGTGGATACGAAGTTCAAACATTTAAAATTGCGTTCAACAAAACTAAACAATATTTCTATTAATAATTATCAAGGTGCCCAGAATAAGCAAATAATTATTGTTGGTTCATTCTTGTTTTGATTCATTGCTAGTGTGCAATTTAGTCCGTGAAACATTTTGGCGGTGTGTAAAATTTTAAGCTACTTTGGATATTCAAAAAGTTTCTAATGGGTCACTGAAAAAGTACAGCTATTTTGTTAAGACGACACCTTAAAATGCTGCCATTGCAATGTGGAAATTCAAAAACTTTGATGGGGAGGGGCGCATCCCCTCCCATATCCCTCCTCCTCCCACCAGAGGAGGGGGACTAGATTAAACACTGGCTTTAGAAGTTTGGAGATTACGATTACGAACTTGCTACTGATGATGCTATAGAAATTATTTTAAATACAATACGATACAAGAAGCATACAATAGCAGTAAATGAAGTGTTTGGTCGACGGATGTCGTGTAGTCAGGCATAGCCTAGTTCTTTTTATGACCGAAACCGAATTTAAGGTCGTTAGGACAAGACCTAAAGGTTATTGCCAATCGGAGGACGCTCAGCAGAGGTCAAAATCGTTCACTGCTGCGTCACAAAAGTAGGTCTTAGGTCTATAATGCACCAACGTTGAGAACGAACTCTACTGCATTCATGGATAGAAAGAGGTCAGCGTGGCTTGTCTGGGATGTGGCTCATCCATTAAAGCGACAAGATCGAGTTTTAAAAGGTAATCAGCAACATTAGCCGCGTTCAGTGCCTCTCTCCGTCTCTCTCCCTTTATGCCTGAATGTCCGCTGTCGTGGCGTGTTTAGTGGTCCGTCGGGGGGGGGGGAAGAAGATGAGTGCAATGTTCAGTAGGAGTGCAATGTTCAGTAGGCTAGCCTACTGACATACATTCCAGACAACGTTGCCTTAACAATTAGCTTGAAGTGTACTATGGCTCACTGACCAGCATTTTTGTGGAAAGATAATACAGAGGCGGGGAGATACGGAGACATATAGAAGAACAGACGCATGTGGGTTTAGGGAATAACGTATACATTATAACCCGATAGACGTCATCCAAGATCCTTCCACCCACAGGTCGGTCCAATAGGGAGGGGAGGAATGTGTCCAATATGGGGGAGGAATGTGTGTGAATCGGAGGGGGGCGCTATGATGTCACTGGCATTTGACATTTCGACAATTTTACGTTTTAGCACTCCACTGATTGACTTAACTTATCGTTGGTGTGTCTACAATTTTAAATCTGAATCATCAGTCACTCCTATAATGTATACAGTAAGTCCTGGTTAAGACGAACTGCCAAGATGTAGGCTAGGCCTATTGCACGATGTAGATTGTCTGCAAGCCAGTTGGCAAGCCCTTCACTGCTGTAATAGATAAATAGAAAGACCCATTTGCAATGGAGACAAAGTTATTTTCATTCATACAATCCTCATGCCAGCAACTGTAGACCTATCATAGTGTTGGCAAGAAAGGAAATGGAACTTGCTGGTTATTTCTGAGATAGATGCGTCACTCGCGGGAGATGGTTGGCAGTTCAGAGGGAACGGACATTAGCCCCCCGGACATTAGCCCCCCTGAGGTTTTGCGTGTCTTCACACATGGATGGATGGATGGATGGATGGATGGATGGATGGATGGATGGATGGATGGATGGATGGATGGATGGATGGATGGATGGATGGATGGATGGATGGATGGATGGATGGATGGATGGATGGATGGATGGATGGATGGATGGATGGATGGATGGATGGATGGATGGATGGATGGATGGATGGATGGATGGATGGATGGATGGATGGATGGATGGATGGATGGATGGATGGATGGATGGATGGATGGATGGATGGATGGATGGATGGATGGATGGATGGATGGATGGATGGATGGATGGATGGATGGATGGATGGATGGATGGATGGATGGATGGATGGATGGATGGATGGATGGATGGATGGATGGATGGATGGATGGATGGATGGATGGATGGATGGATGGATGGATGGATGGATGGATGGATGGATGGATGGATGGATGGATGGATGGATGGATGGATGGATGGATGGATGGATGGATGGATGGATGGATGGATGGATGGATGGATGGATGGATGGATGGATGGATGGATGGATGGATGGATGGATGGATGGATGGATGGATGGATGGATGGATGGATGGATGGATGGATGGATGGATGGATGGATGGATGGATGGATGGATGGATGGATGGATGGATGGATGGATGGATGGATGGATGGATGGATGGATGGATGGATGGATGGATGGATGGATGGATGGATGGATGGATGGATGGATGGATGGATGGATGGATGGATGGATGGATGGATGGATGGATGGATGGATGGATGGATGGATGGATGGATGGATGGATGGATGGATGGATGGATGGATGGATGGATGGATGGATGGATGGATCCAGATTTGACGAGGGCCTATGACAACAGAGGCCGTTGCCCTCGAAAAAATTTGTTTGGCATAGTACAGTAAACTGTTCTTTTTAACACACAGAAATACTCCTATGCAATAATAGGTTACACTGTCGCTACAGAATTATTTTCCACCAATCCTCTGTCTGAATGGTGCTCGTAGAAACGGTCCAGTCGGTGTCACGTGATATTCTATACCACTGAAAGCTATCCGGGAAGGGGTGAATTAATCTATCCCTCCGGATGGAATTAACCGGTCTAGAATATTTGGGGGAATAAACCATTCTATTCCCATTATTGAAAAATGCGTATAATTAAAAATAGAGGGGCATACTCTATTTTGTGACACAGGCATGGCCTACTTTGAGGCTATATATATATATATATATTATATATATTATATATATATATAGCCTCGGGCAGTGTCTATATATATATATATATATATATATAATTATACATGTATATGTATGCGCACCATCATACACAGTTTGAACCATCGACCTATATTGAGCCCAGGGTTCTTTCAATACGTGTGTGTACTGATTTTGTTTTGAACCGATTAATATTGTACAGCAGCTGTGACGTACTTCGACGAAATACCTGGTATGTCAGCCAAGGTTCTTCCACTAATGGCAGATGGTAAGTCCACGTGACAGTATAGGCACTGCTTTAAAAACGTCTGAACGCTGAACACAGCGGAACAGTGCAGAGCGGAGAGAGAGATCGGCAGACGACAGAAATTCCTACAACGAGGCAACCGTCCATAATTCGCTTCAACGGTTTGTGTTATGCATTCTGTCGTTTGTGGTTATATAATTTATGAAGCGACCAATTTAATTAAAACGCTTATTGAATGATATGCAGACTTTAGACTGTGTTCCCTTGGTCAAATTTCTGCAAGACTGCAAGAGAGAAGTTCTGAGTTCTAACCACGAAGAACATCGGCCTAGTGAATTTGCTATCTACCGTGCAGTGGTTAAAGTGGTTTGGGTGAGCAGTGGGAACGCTCGATGAGAGCAGTGGGAACGCTGATGAAGAATTTTCTTGAAATGCATGTGTTTTAGAGTTCCATCATGATAAGCAATGAGAACGCAAGCCAAGAATGTTGAGAGCAGTGGGGCGTTCCCACGCGTTCCCACCCACTTTAAATCCTGTATCTACGCGTACATTAAACTTTCGATGTTCTATCAGTAATTTCTGCTAATTATCAGAGACTAGAGCGTTTGCCGATATGAACTGCACGACTTGTATCAAAATAATACCCGTCTCCAATAGCTTTATGCACCTGTGTAATTATTTAATTTCAAATGCATCAGACTATTTAGATTTGTTGGCATTAGGACAGTGGTTAGTTATCCTCAGAAGAAGCGTTCTTGTTCTGTAGACATTTCGCGTGTATTCGTAATGTATGCAGCCTAATACTAAGAGTAACCTATTTTAATGCATAACTTTAGCAAAATTTACTTTAACTTAGAGATAGTGTGTCACAGTTTTTACAATGAAATACTTCTTGATATTTGAGTGTTTAATAAGCGTTGATCACTGTAACAACCACAATTATTGTCTGTTTAGTGAGATGGCTGAAGATAAATCGCCGAAGGTTGTTCCACGTCTGAAGGACTGCCATATCTCAGAGGAAACAGGCTTCATCTTACCAGAACCATTGGTAAGTTATTTAAAGCTTTCGCATCCTTATATATAGGCCTACACGTCTTCACATCGCAGTTTTTTGCTGGTCAAACAGGACTCCTGAACTATCTGACACTGAGTAGTTCTATATCTACAGAACACGTGCAGCGTGAAAAACAACGAAGGGGTTGCTTTTCAGTCAGTGTATTACGTTTACTTTGTGATCTAACGATTGCAGCTTCGAGCATGCCCAGTTCAGTCCGTTTAGACACTGAGCAAGTTGCCATCAAACATTTGACGCTGCAAGTAGCCTACTCTTAAAGCAAAAGGGTCGCCATAATTATATGGAGATAATCGTGGATTCCGATGCAAAAAAATTTGCAGTTGAAACTCAGTATTTGGAAAATATCTTCGTCCTTCATTAAAAGCAGTGTGACAAAGACCATATCTCAGAACGAAGTATATTGATCAGCCAGAATGTCGTCTGATGGTCATACAGCATATCAAAATGATCATGCTTTCGTAGCCAGGGCCGTCTTATGGTCATTGTAGGCCCTAGGCACTTTTGCATATTAATCTATTCGTAGGCCCCTAGGCCTAGGGCCTATCCAACTCAACTCTGTATTAATTCAAATTGCTACACATTTACATTATTTCTTAAAATTATGCTGAACCATGTTTTGTGAACGCATTCAGTTTGGATTTTAAATCTCAATCTACTTTTTGTAATATTTGTTTTCGATATCCGCTAAATGTAATATTTCCGGTTTCCGATTTTCTACTTTTGGTTAGCGGCGTTTCAGTCTAAATTCTAATGAAAAATCGCCATCGCTTTTTAAATTTTAATTTGTAAAATTATTAATACAAATTTCTAAAAAAATCATGTTTGATGGTTATAAGAGGATGCACGAGTCTGGAATCTGGATTTGAGAAACCAATAAAATCTGTAGGCAGGCCCGGATTAACCACGGTGCTGATTGTGCTGCAGCACAGGGCCCCAAGTTTCGGTGGGGGCCCCCAAATTGTAAAAAGTAAAAAAATAAAGTGAGGATTCAGGAAAGAAACAGTGCGAATCGCAGTGCATTATGCATAGCAATCATTGCTCTGACTAAATATATAACCAAATAATGTCATGGTATATGATGACGTCACTTTGTGATGTATCCCTCTCAAAGGGATACATCGACCCTCTCTTAAACAGTTACAGTTTCTTTACCTGCGGCATAGGAGTGACTTCAAGTGAGCTCAATGGATAAGAGGAATTACAACAGTGGAGCAGAGAAGAGAAAAAGAAGGAGCGCAGTTTGAAACAGCTGTTATGGCTGTTATCTGGCACACCATATTGCATAGATTTGATGCCACAAGTGCAAGTCTTCAGAAAGTCGAAATTGACCGACTCACTGCTCTGAAACTGTACGAGTCACTGATAACTTTTGTGGATGAAATGAGAGGGACTTTCGACAATATAGAGAAGAAGGCCCAGGGTTACGTGGACAATCACCAATATAAGGAAGCCGAACGTCGTGTAGTAGTGAAGCGTAAGAGATTCTTCGATGAAAGCAACGCTCCTGACACTGTGCATAGTCCTATAGGGGCAAATTCAAGATAGTAACGTTCAACTGCATATTCGATCGTCTTGTTGCTGAATTGCGCAGGATATTGACTGCGTATTCTAACCTTCACGAAATGTTTGGCTTCATTAACGGACTTCAAATCTCTACCTGCAGATGCGTTGCGAGTTCGTGCCACTACTACTAACCTAGTGGCATCATATCCTGCCGTCTGCCGATCTTGAACCCTCATTTTTTGGAGGAGTTTGTACAATTTATGTTTTTCATTATGACAGAGAAAGACCAAAGTGTATAGTTCACATGAGCGAGATGCTGAAGGTGGACAGAGGTTTATTGCAGGCTTCTTTCCCTAATGCGAGGATCGCACTGAGGATATAGGCCTACGGCACCTCACTATTCAGGTAACTAACTGTGAGGTGAGATCATTCTCGACGCTTTCCAGAGTGAAGAATCATCTGCGCACAAAAATGACCCAGCAGAGACTTCAAGCTAATAATAAACAACTTCGCCAAAAAAAATCCCGCAGAAGAGACTTGTAGGAAACGAACGCGAGTAGGCCTACGTAGTAGCACATTTATTGTAGTCTATTCACTCTAGCACTGGCACAGAAAGGTAGTAATGGTTTATAGAGAATATTGTTGTTTGACAAACTATCTTTCCATGTCAGTGCGTGAGTCGTGAGCTCGTGACAATGTCCTACCTACTTATGTGCTGTAAAGTTAGGTATCACAAATTATGTTTCGGGTTATTGTAAGTCTGCCCTGCTTCTTTAGATTGTAAGGGCCCCGTCATTCGATCAGCACAGGGCCCCCAAAACTGTAGATCCGGGCCTGTCTGTAGGCCTAGCTGAAATGATTAGGACCTAGGTCACAAATAGCTGACAAGCTGGTCTCCAGTTTTCCAAATGTCAAAATTGCTTTTCGAATTTATCTTTCTATGTTTGAACAAGTTGTGAAGGTGAACGTTCTTTTTCGAAACTGAAAATTATCAAAAATTACCTTCGGTCAACGATGGGACAGGCACGATTATCCTCCCTCGCATTACTTTCAATTGAAAACGATTTGATGCGAGAAATGACATTTGAAGACGTTATAAGCGATTTCGCGAATGCAACGAGCCGAAAAGTTAACATAATATAGCTTAGTCAATGTTACTGTTTCATTAGCTAACTCTAGTCTTAAAAAGTTAGCTCGTTAAAATTAAATTTTCAAGTCTTCGTTTCTGTTTTTTTTCCCGGTCATTGACCAATCACTGCATTTATTTTTTAATATATTTTTTCAGGATTTCGTAGGCCCCTGGTAAGTTCGTAGGCCCTAGGCACAGTGCCTACTGTGCCTACTGGATAAGACGGCCCTGTTCGTAGCTTAAGACCAACGCTGGTCAGAGAAGTCCCGAGTCGGCGTCTATCATTGATTAAATAAATGTGCTCGCTCTGCAGCGAGGATCTTACGGTTCGAGCCTCATCTGACCCGGTTATTGCTTAGGCCCTAGGGTATCTAAGCATAACCTTCACACCCAACTGCTTAGCGCCATCGAATTATACTTGCCAATAGATGTTGACGCTTAGTAAATGTGTATAGCTAATAATTATTAATAAATTAGAATTTATATAGCTATATACTTCAAGATCTCTACTCGAAGGTGCTTCCAGCCCAGGCCATGCGAGAAAATTAAGCCCAGTCTTTATAGCATAATGATGATGATGCTACTAGGCTACTAAAAAATGATGGCTAAAATGGTGGTATTAGCGATAGTAGGAGTGATTGTGACAGTAACATTGACGGTGATAAATTACACGTCTTTTGAAACCAGCGGTCAAAGTTCTAAAACCGTGAAGTGTTATTTCTGGCTTTTACAGGAGGAACTTCCAGAATATTTTGAACCATGGAATAAGTTGAACAATGATCTAGCAGCCTTGCTGAAAAGTCACAAATTACGAGCAGCTGTTGAACAGGTAGGCCTTCTACAGGCATTACTGAATTTCGGTTCATTCATGCATGTGATTGCGAAAAATTGCAGACAGCTACTGTAGTTGCCTCGTCCAAATTTATGCTGAAGAATTCCCCAGCTAATATATCTGTCATAATTTAAACCAAAAATTACTATAATAGGCTAAGTATAATCAATAGTGTATGCACGATTAGTGAGTTTTCCAGGAAAACCTGATCGCTTCATAACTCACGATTAGAGTAGCCTATCTCAGACAATATATGGCTCGATCATAAAGGAAGCCAGAACAATAACTTAAACCTAAACCGGGATATCTTCCCAGGTCCGCATTTGACATTAATTACTCTTCCCGTCTTCGTTTGCGGAAGCATGCACTACATCGGTGTAGGCCTATGCTGAAGAAATCAAGATTCGAATAGAAACTACCGCGTCCTCAACAGAGGTCTAATTGATTGTGATCCAACTCGGTATATAGGGCCTACAATGACTACATTCTTCTGTCCGAGTAAATTGGTGCTTAAGACACATAACATTGTGGTACTGAGATAACTATAAACTTGTCAAATTGAGACAGGGTTGTCTGTTGTGGTCGTAACATCCTCTGCTTGTATAATGTATTGTAGCCTATACGCATTTGGGTGATCCGTTGCTCCTTAGGTCTACCTCTATAGATTTCGTGTACGTTCTTAACGGGCAGCCTTATTTAGTAGGACCTGTGGAACTCCCGGTTTCCACTTCTTAGCATATACCCGCATGGCTTCAACCAACATGTATTTATGCTGAGATACTTAGAAATCTTAGAGGAACCAGAGTTTTTCTTTGTAGCTGCCGGAGTAACCAAAGTTTTTCTTTTGTAGTTGCCAGAGCTCGATGCTTCTTTGCTTTCTGGATATAGACAGCTGCGATTGGCTTATACGATTCTATCCTTCGTCAGTAATGGATACATATGGCAAGAAGGTGAAGAAAATGTACCCAAGGTTAGTTTTAGTAAGCAATGAAGGACTCATTGGAAATGGTATGCTTGTATGTGCACTTGCTATATAGCGCCCCTTCAAGGCCACTACTCAGAGGCGCTCCCGACTACAGAGCGGACACTGCATTGGAGTTTCCCGCCGATGCGCTGAGCAATTGCGAGTGAAGGACTTACCCAAGGTCCCCACACGGCAACTTGAAGTGGATTCGAACCTGCAACCCTTCGGCTGCAGCTGCAAGGCGACGAACATACCCATGCACTACACCACCGCGCCCTCAGGGTCAGGGTGGGGCGGGGTGGTGGTGGCCTTTATAATTAATTACGGTGCCCTCCAGTCCAGAAAATGGAAGGTTCGAGTATGACTATAACAGACCAATACGAGGAGAACGTCACCTTGTGCCGTCGATTCTTTTAACCTTAGCGACCGCCATGGTCAACCTTCTGCACGTATTACGATCTGCCGTCACGTCTCTCAGTTCCTCCAAGTTAATCTTCGTTCTCTCGTGTATTTCTTTCATTCACCTCCTTCTTGGGCGTCCTCTCCTCCTTGGGGCCGTCCATAAAGTACGTCACGCTATTTTTGACCATTTTTGACCCCCCCTCCCCCGTCACAAACTGTCACAAATCTCGGACCCCCCTAAAGTACGTCACACTTTCGAGCAAAAAATTTAAAAACACAACCCTTTACCTAACCCTCTAAACCCTAGGATACTATCCCTAATCCCTCTGATAGTGACGTGTGTCCCTAAACGCTTTGATAGTGACGGGAAATCAACTTTGATCCCGCCAGGCCGGGTTTTAGACATGCCTGGCCAGGCCGGGTCGGATTTTACAAAAAAAATAAAAAAGAATTTAAAAAATAAATGTGTGCTGTCACACTTTCTTACACCCCCTCCCCACCCCTGGAGCGTGACGTACTTTATGGACGGCCCCCTTCCTCCTTCTCCGCAGGCCAGCATCATCTCCTTTTCCAAGCCGTTTGCTTGCATCACTTGTCCAAAGATCGCCATCTTCTGCCTTGCCGCTCTGTGCTCCAATGACATATTCCCTCTTACTTGTCCTATCTCTTGTAATTTGGAATCATTTGGGTTTTTTCTCGATCCATGCAGGGCTTAAAGTGTGCCTGGACGGTCATGGACGGCGTCCATGCACTTATTTTAAAATCTGAACGCCGTCCTGCCACTTATTGGCCATCACTGACTGGAAAGGTAAGGAGCGTCCAGGCACTTCTTTTGGAAAGGTAAGGGGCGTCCAGGCACTTATTTTTCACACTTTTAGCACTGGATCCATGGGATTCTCAATACCTTCCTCCATATCTACATTTTGCAAGCATCGATTTTCCTTTCTAAGGCCTTTGTTTTTGTCCTCGTTTCACATCCATACAGCACCACTGGGAGAGGAGAACATAGGTTCATTTAAACGTATACCGTAAACTTTTTAGCATCGCCGTTACCTCTTATACAAGATTCACTATCGACCTAATCAATTAACGGTTTGCGTTACTAGCTACATGTATAATAATATATAAATCGTTAACACGTCATTCGTTCTATCTCTTTACCTAACTTGTTCCGATTGCTTTAGGCTTTGCCACGTCAGTTGGCCATTCCGTTTTATTCCACCAGTCAGCGTCTTGATATGAAGCCGTCTATCTGCTTTACGACGATGGTTCTGAGTAACTGCACGAAGATTGATCGTTCAAAGTGAGTAGTTAAGATACAAGCATTCAACATATATGAAGAGGATTGTAGATAGGACTCGTTGCAGCAGCATAGGCTACCGTAGGGTCAGAAATCTTTCAGATAAACCATTGACTGCAAAAGAATTAATATATATATATATATTTCTATATATATATATTCCTATATATATTCCTATATATATATATATATTCCTGCAACAAATTAGACAGTGCAATACATTATAAAATTTAATGCCTTTCAGTATATGAGCAAGAAGATGCCAGAATCAGTTCATGGTATTTGGTATAATTTGGAACATAATTAATCATCTGCGTTGTATAAACTGAAACAACTTGTGAGGCTATATACATCATTACTTTTTATATTGTTTTTGTGCTTCATTGTAAATTGAACAAAGACATCTTATCATGGCCCATTTCTGATACCCGAACGTTTATATGCGAAAGATTCATACCTTTAATGGGCATATGCGCCCGTAGAAATTTTCGCAGGGGGGCAAAATTTTTACGATAGTTACGATTAAATTTTGTAGTAGCACGAGCTTGAAAATGCAATGCTGCATTGAAATTAGGAATACGGGTATTTTTCAAAGAGGTTTCTTATGCAAATTTCTCAGTTTCATTTTTTTGCATAATTTTTAATATGAATAGTTTCCTTAGAAATTTGTTACAAATCAAATAGCAGATCGAGATCTATGTTAAAAAGATAGTTTCCTAAAGGTGCGCTATATAATTCCATAGAATGAACGAATGAATAAATGATCGAAAAAATGGTGTCAGTTTTCAAGGGCAAGTGCTCCTTTAGCTGCTTCTAAAGCGCCACTCGAAAGCCAATCGCAGGGCACCAGCAGTTTCACATGTTCTGCATCGAGTCAGAAGCCTATTCCCAAGAGTAGTCAGAAAGAGGTCCGAGTCTGGTAGCCAGAGGGCCAGAGTAACTGTTAATGCGGGTGTCGTTGAGGAAGGTGGAGGATCTGAGGATCAGATGAGTGTGGGTATCAATTCTTTTTAACAGATCTCTTTGTCAGTTTTGGGTGTAAATCCTGAGGCGTGATAACCAGAGCCAAGTTTATCTACAGTTTTACCTCCCTGGATTCTGTACTGGCAGCTTGCAAACTGGACAAAATGGAGCCTGGATTATAGCAAACTTGGTTTATATAATTACTGTTACGGAAGCGGGTCTGATCTTTATGGCCCTATCCGAACGAGGCTCAGGGTCGACTATTTTACCAGGATGGCCCACCCTAAAGCCTTGACATTGCCCGCAGGATCCGGCTCGCACGGTCTGTCCGAGACTTTAATTGAAGAAAGAAAAGACAACTTCACTTTACTTTCCAATTGTAATCGATGATCTTCGACAAAGTTCAACAAAAATGAGGAGTTCCTTCTCCGGTGTAAAAAATCGTATCTGTGTATACAACCTGTCAAACAAATAGCGCGTCCTGACAGCAAACTGTTCAGAGTCACCAGGCCTGACGTCCAGGGGGTACGATGATGAGGACGACTACGACGAAGAGGCTGGCTGCGGAGCCGCTAGCAGAGCGGCTGCCCGACGACGTTGAAGACGTTACTGACGCTGACAGCAACGAACCACGGGCGGTGGTGCCCGACAAGGAGACGAGGGGGGTACGCTGACGAGGATGACGACGACGAAGACGGAGCCACTGACTGCGGCTACCCGACGACGTTGAAGACGCTGTTGACGTTCGCAGCAACGAACCACGGGCGGTGGTGCCCGACAAGGAGACGAGGGGGGTACGCTGACGAGGATGACGACGACGAACACGGAGCCACTGACTGCGGCTACCCGACGACGTTGAAGACGCTGTTGACGTTCGCAGCAACAAACCACGGGCGGTGGTGCCCGACAAGGAGACGAGGGGGTACACTGACGATGAAGACGACGACGACGAAGACGGAGCCACTGACTGCGGCTGCCCGTTGAAGAAGAACGTTTCCCTCTATCGTTCTCCTGCGTGCGTCCTTCACTGCTTCCACGCTCACGTCAGAGTTAGAACCGGACTGGAGACACCGACGGCGCTGCTGAATACACTGACGCCCCACGAAGACACCGACGGCAACGAGGAACCTCTTCCCGACTCGATGCGGCTGACTTCGAACTAACTGCACAACTCCGGCGTCGAACTGCAGACCCTGCGTCGTTCTCCGAGTCCCTTCTCCGACTGTCTTGACTGAGCCGACGACGACGACTGTCCGCTTCCGAGCTGTACGCTGACGTCCTCCGAGCTATGAGCTAAGCTGTCGTCCGAGCTGTAAGCTGTCGTCCGAGCTGTAAGCTTTCTTTTATAGGCTCTCAGCAAGGCGGGATGCATGAATAAGTAAGTGTGGCAGACCGAGGTGTGGCAAGCCAGGAATGAATAAGTAAGTGTGGCAAGCCGAAGTGTGGCAAGCCGAAATGAATAGATAAGTGTGGCAGGCCGAGATGTGGCAAGCCAGGAATGAATAAGCAAGTGTGGCAAGCCAAGGTGTGGCAAGCCAGGAATGAATAAGTAAGTGTGGCAAGCCGAAGTGTGGCAAGCCGAAATGAATAGATAAGTGTGGCAGGCCGAGATGTGGCAAGCCAGAAATGAATAAGCAAGTGTGGCAGGCCAAGTGAGGCAGGCCGAATGAGTAAACAAGAGCGCGGCAAATGTGGCAGCGTGGCAAGGCGTGGCAAAACGTGGCAACGCGTGGCAAAGCGTTGCAGACAAGCGTGGGAAGGCGTGGCAAACGTGGCAGCGCGTGGCAAAGCGTTGCAGACAAGCGTGACAAACGTGGCAAGCGTGGCAAGGCGTGGCAAAGCGTTGCAGGCAAACGTGACAGACGAGGCAGCGCGTGGCAAAGCGCAAATCAACAAAAAAATAATCACCATGGCAAAATCGCCACATTACAATGCTGGTGAATAAGCAGATCTCCCTTATGAAAGTTCAGTGTACTTTGAGAAATTTTCAAATTTTTGCGTTAGTATTTAATTTTTTGCAGTTGTGATTAATTGCATTACAGCTGGATTCCACTTAAGTAGGTCATAATCGATAGGCCTGCTGTTTGCATGGGTGCCCACAGGAAGGTTGAAAGCCAATGGTCATTGTAGGAGTTTTTAGAAAGAGCTTGAACATGCAAGGCAGAAAGTTATAAAAGCATGTTTATTCTATAGAGATCTCTAAATGTGGATTTCTGACTTTCATTGTCTGTATCATTCGTATCATTGGTGCATTAATGCAAAGAAAGTTGTTAAAAACCCAAAAGTAGTAGTTAAAAAAAATAGGTTTCAATTTTCCAGGGGGGCAAGTGCCCTCCCTTGCCCCTATGTGCGGGCGCCCATGTTAATAGGTCAATTTCCATTCGAAACTGTGACAAAAATATTCAAAAAAATTCAAAGAATCAAATAATTGTGTGCATTATAGCATACTAGTAATAGGCTACAGATTTTAATTTTAGTTGTGTTGTTTTTAACACGATTTTTATGTTGTGACTTTTGCAGGCCGCTTGCTTTGGGGTGAGTCATTAAGAGAGCACATTCTTTTTTCATTTTGCAAAGTCAACATGGGCCTATATTCTGAAAAATTCTCTCAAGACAATGTCTGAGTGTTTTATATTGTTTCTTCCGGTTGATTTTAAAATCGCTTATACAATATACCTTAACTATTTTTGCTATTAGTACTATTACTACTATTATTACTATTACTACTATTATTACTATTACTATTATTGTTATTGTTATAGCCTTAGTTATAGTTATGGCTATGGCCGCCTATGGCCATGGTTGTGGTTGTCGTAGTTGTCATCGTCCTTATCATTGTTTTGTCTCCAGTAATTGATAATAATTTATGAAGAAAGATCTTTTATATTGTATTGCATCTATAGCAAAGCTCGAGGGTACGTACCGTACGCAGTGTGAGAATTGTGGAAAAATAACTGGGGGGTTGGACCATTATCCACATGGAATTGGGGTGTAAAAAACATACTTTAACATGGGGCTCTAAGAAAGACTGGGGGGGTCGAAACCCCCAACCCCCCGGCAATTCTCACCCTGAGTCCGTACGTATTCTATTTGTTGAAAGGTACGTACGTATTTTAACGTACCCTATTTTATGGTACGTACACAATAAATAAAATACGTTAACCACGTCATTGCTCATTATAAGAATGTTCAAATTAATTTAATCAAACACTCACAACCCAGTATACGGCGTAGTAAATTGCTGCAATGCTATATTGTAGGTCTATGTTTATCCAGCATACATTGCACTTAATGCACTAATGTCAGTCAGTTTGTCTCACTTCAAAGATGTTCTTATGCGATTGCCTGATCCAACCCAGAACTGCTTGTCGAAAAATTGCACTCAATCAAGTGCGTCCATTCCTTCCCACGTTCTCTGGGCATCGCTGACTCGCTGACTGATGCGTAGGCTGTATAGGTATACAAAAGACCTTATAATATATAGGCTAGTCTTCTGCAACTTTCGAGTTACACCAATTTGCAAACCAGCGACGTGTACTTAGCTCTCATCAGAAAGACAGTACAATTGGCATTAAATTAATTATAACCAAAGAATTTTTCGATTTAAATTTACTGCTGCGCTACCGGAAGTACCGGCTTCAATGACGCATAGGCCTACAGTTGACGTCAGATTATACGTTGGCTATGGGTCGCTGAGTAAACCATGAATACAATTTTCGTGTATGGTACGTACCATGCGCGTATTCTATTTTTTGAAAGGTACGTACGTATTTGAACGTATTCTATTTTTATGGTACGCGTACCCTCGAGCTTTGATCTATAGACTTAGGCTACATGTGTAGCACCTTGCACAGAATGGCGATTCAGAGGCGCTCTACGCACGAAAATGCCAGGGGAAAGAAATGCCTTTAAAGAATCGGAAACTGACGAGGAAAAAAGCAAGCCATTACTTTATCCTTTCGAACGGGAGGAAGGTGATTCATAGGCCCTAGATATGAAGAAGTCGTGTCTCACTGTTGGCTGCATTCGTCCACCCTCCCGTCTGCCCACAATATATCAACACTCTATTTGTTACTTATGACATGAATAATTACACTGATATAAGTTAACAACCGTGCTGTCGTTTTCAGAAATATGAAGCTTATATGCAAGATTTCAGATGAAGAACCGTTTAAATGGTTCTTTTACGTTCTTGCTCAGTCAGATCTGGATTCAATGGCTGGAATTAAGGTTAGTTTTCTGCGACATCTCGTAAAAATCTTATTTTTCTGCCAATGATTTATGTTCTCCTAGTTACAATCATTTCCAGTTATACATAGCTCACAGTTTAATTACCTGCATAGACTAATTCCTGATTGATTTGACTTACGTGGGCATATAACTATCTATCTAACTGTGTGGCCGAGTGGGTTGTAGCCCGCTCGCCGCGCCGGCGGAGCGGGTTCGATTCCCCGGTCGGATCTTTACATACTGCGGGTGGCTCGGTCGCAATATAAACGTGGAGTCGACGCTGATCATCTTTGAAATGAAAGAGTCGTTAAACCCCAACATTTCATTTTTTAGCGCTTCGGCGTGAAACTCCGATGCAGTGTCCGCTCTGTAGTCGGGAGCGCCTCTGAGTAGAGAGCTTGAAGGGGCGCTATAACAAGTGCACATACATGTAGCCCACAAACAAACTTGATGGAGAAATCGCGTGAACTTATATAAAAGGGATGTCGCCATGCAGTTTTACTGATGTAGCCTACTCATTATATAGAGCATTTCGATTTTAACAACTGTATATACGGTTTTGTTTGTGTTCAATTTGTCTTTCTTTAGGCTCTGATTACAGCAATGGATGCTGTCCTGGCTAATGACGTCGAAAACGTCTGCAAATCTCTCGAAGTTGTGCTTTCAACGATACACACTTTGAGGACCACCATGGCGCGCATGTATGGTAAGCATCCATCAAACAAAATGGTTGCACGATTTCGGTCTAGAACGGAAATACCTCTAAATTAATGTAAACGGACAAAAACCTAAATTGACTGGCCTATTGACTTGTTGCAGAGTAGGCCTACTGATCATTGTAACCTATCAGATTTTTACCTGCCGTACGTATACCTACTCCAACGTATAAATTAAAGATTCTTCAATATATCCCCACATCGAATCATTGCTTGAAAATATGATTTAAACGAGGCTCTAAAAATCGGTAGAGTACATGACGATCTAATTCTGCAGTTAAAATGCATTGACGTATTCGCAATGATGTTTATTTCTGTCCACTTCTATAGAAGAAAATTGTGCATTGAATAGAATTGGCCGAACACAATGACAAGTATAAACGCGTCTCTGACCTTTCATAGTTGCACTTTCAAAGTTTTAAGAGTGAGTGTGCAAAACCACAAATAATCATGATGTATCATTTATTATTACAGATGTATTTGGTGCTGTGACAGACTAAGTATACAGTAAGAGGAAAGAAAAGTAGGCCTAAAATAATTATTGTTTGAATAGCATTGGTATCACAATGGCAGCTGTGAACTACTGGAGGTTCCCGGCGTTGCCCGGAAAGTTTCGGGTTTTCGCTCCCACCGCCACCGTGACCGCCACAGTGTGGTGATGAATAGGTGCGAAACTGTGGCCTTTTGATTTTTGCCCACCCCATACATATCCTGTACAGTTGCACAGGCATTAGAATTTTGTTAGTTCTTCATGCTTTCATAATTTGTCGTAATTTGTAGTGCGGGTGGTTCATCCTGCATCTTTTACATTGACAAAAGGGTTTTCTTACCTTTACTTGTATTTATGATCTCTCCATCTTTCATTGTATTTTCATCGGTGTAAATAACACTAACCATGTACAATGTACTATACGTTAACATTTTGAAATGTTTACCATTTCAGAGGGAATGCCGGGCGATTACTTTATACCTAAGATTGGTCCATATCTTTCAGGGTGAGAAATAAGTGTCTTCAATTTACTGTCGACGCTCAACTTTAAAGTAATCTTGAAACGGGTTTTTCTAGATGGCTGTATAGTTTTACAGGAACTACATGATTTCCACATGGGCTGTAGTTTTAAAAGAACTTGCCCCCAATGTAGTTATTCCTATGCTGAAATTTAATGACCTCGCGCTGTGTCTGTGAATGATACCTTGTGAATTTTATGATACCGACGCCGTTGAAGGCATATTGGATCAATTTGGCTTAGATCAAATTATATCGAAAAAGAATGGATTTCAAGACTCGTTGCAAGCCATTATAATTTTCTATTGCCAGTTGCGAAGGTTGGGTGCTTAAAGGCAGGGCTAGATGTTTAAAATGTGAACTAACGGGTATTACCAATTTTTATAAGTTCTTGTTGTACATTTTTTCTAGATATGGTGGAAAAGGAGCAAAATATCCAGAAGGAATAATATTTGAGGGAGCATGTGATACTCCAATTACTGCAAGTTTTATTGAAGCCTATCGTTGTAATCGTCATTATCATTGTTTTGTCTCCAGTAGTTGCTAATTTATGAAGAAAGATCCTTGATATTGTATTGCATCTAACGACTTATGTAGCACCTCAAATAGAATGGCGATTCAGAGGCACTCTTTGCGCGAAAACGAAAACAATTAGAAGGTATACATTAGAATAATATATATTACAATTAGAAGATATATAAAATATGTAGCCTATACTTTAATTATCAATCATTATCATTATCATTATTATCATTATTATTCCTTTTGGTAGTTTTACTGTTGATTTGAGCGGCTTCTTAAATTTCTTTGACTAACAATATTGATCTTGGAGAATGAGGCTATAAAGCTTGACATCATAACACGCACATTTTATCTTTATATATATATAATATATACATTATATATATATATATATATATAATATATACATTATATATACAGGGTGGTCCAAAATAAACCGCACAGTGACAGTTTTCTTGATATAATGTATAACAATTCAATGTTTAATGCCATTTTTCTTACTTATTTATATATTTTCTCTGACGTCATTATTGACTTCATCATTGTTTATCATAGTTTATGTTAAAGAAGTTGTTGTTTATAAGAGATTGTGATCATGGGACGCTTAACTGAGAATGACCGTTGTCTAATTTGGAATCTACGAACTCAGAAACATTTCTTTCATTGAGCCTGACATGTGGCCCCCAAACAGCCCGGACTTGAATCCAGTCGACTACGCTGTTTGGGGCGCCCTTCAACAGATGGTATACCGTCGTAGAAGTTTCACCACAGTGGATCAGCTGAAAGAAACAATCGTCACAGAGTGGACCAAGCTGTCACAGCGTTTCATTGACCGCGCAATTGATCAATGGCGTCGTCGGCTTCAATGCGTGGTCGAGCAGCAAGGAGGACACATTGAACATTTTATGTAACGAAATCCATCCATGTAATGTTACAGTAAAAATAATTGCTGTGTTTTTGTGAATTTTCACGGTTATATTTGAATTGGTCTGAATAAAGTACTATCAATTTATCATTGTGCGGTTTATTTTGGACCACCCTGTATATATATATATATATATATATATATATTTGTGTGTGTGTGTGTTTGCTTTTCTCATGGAAGGCCACTCGAGGATCTGCTGCACAAGGCTCTACATACCAGTGTATTGATGTTGGATTAGGCATAACAGACCACGGCGGGGGTAAGTTTTCCAATCCTCTCCAGGGCAGGCTTTTTAGTTGAAAACTATATGCTAAGATACTATTGAAGTACTGTTTTCGATTGCATACTTCGTTGCAGCTGGCAGCATACTCCATTATAACAATTCCGCAGTCCACCATACTCTCAAAAAACAAAGGGTTTAGGCCTAGAGTAGAATAATCTGGGGTCTCCTCTTTGTCTCCTCTTTCTCGTGAGTTTCTACACTGAGAGCACCTCTGAATAGTTCATACTGTGAAAAGCGCTTTATGGGTGTCTAGATATGATACAAAACGATATTAATTGTTATTATTTTCATCTTTTTCTCGTAATTTGCAAAAAATCCATTAATCTAAGCTGATAATTTTTATTTAGGGCCTATGTATCGTTGCAAATCCGCTGAAATTGCGTGTTAGCCTCGCATCTGTTAAGAGGGCGTCTTAAATTTGCAACCGCTAACTACCACATCGAAATTTAAAATGTCTATGTTTTGGGATTTAAAGTGAATTGTGAGTTGAATTTTGACTGCGTTGACCTAGACATTCGTATAAGAACGTTTTGTAAAATTGTTCGTAACGATAGAGCTTTACGTTTGAGACATTTTAGCAGGACACCATAGGCCAGCGGTTCCCAACCTGTGGCCCGCGGGCCAAAAGTGGCCCGCCAGGCCTCAGAAAATGGCCCGCCAGGCCTAAGAAAATGACCCTTATCTCTCAAAGAATTATCAAAAACATAAGAAAAAATTAACAATTTGGACAGGATAGAACACATTATTATTTTCTATTACAAATTATTTTATTTTAACGTCGATAAATAACATAAAACATTATATTTTGAATCAATTAGAATATTTTTATATGCTTTTAGTTAATACAATTTTAACCTTGTGGCCACTGTTGTCCTTCAATTAAGAAAAAGTGGCCCTCGTGTCCTCCAACTTAGAAAAAGTGGCCCTCAAGTCAAAAAAGGTTGGGAACCACTGCCATAGGCCTACATACAAGCATAGGATATTAAAACAAACCAAACATAGGCCTACATAGGCTACAGAAGAACAAACTATCGGACTTCTAGTGTAGATCTGCAGTTTTGCGATTTCAATCGGCAAGCTTGAATCTATTTGCATCAGATGCTGACTGGCTTTGCTGCTTTTGATTTTCGTCATTTCGTTTCACAGATCAGAAGTATTTGAATGAGTTGCGGACATATATGCCGCCAGCTCATCATGACTTTATCAAGGCTCTGGCTGAAGGACCTTCCATCAAAGAATACGGTAGGCTATGATTCAACATTCGCTCTTTGACCATGTAAGTAGCTTAATATAGTCCGAATCGTTATCAGAGCACGGATCGAGCGTAGACCTTCGTATTCTGATGGAAGCTAGAAGAGTTTCAAGTATTGACTGATAAATGATAACCTACCAAAATCGAGTCCAGAAATGTATTAAATGCATGCCAGATTTCAACGTTTTAGATTTGACTCGTTCGTAATTTCAGTACCCCAGTAGGCCTACCATGTCTGAAAGTGCTGTGTTTTGAATTTTGTTCTGTCGTTATTTAATTATGTGAGACTTTTTTAGTTTCAGTGCCTGCAGTAATAGCCTAATTTTTCTATCGAACAAATTTCACTTTTGCTTCACAATGCAGGAACTTGAATTTTAGTATATATATATATATATATATATATATATATATATATATATATATATGTTTAGGCTACTACAAAATTCCTTCGATATGTTTCAAGTCAAACCCAAGGACAAATTTTAAATTCAGAAAAATAAGAAGCATAGCTACCAATCTATTTTAGTTTTGCTAAACGTGTATAAAACGTTCTTACTTGTCACATTTTGATGATTTTGTTCCTTTTCTGGTTTATGTATATAGCACATCATCAAATGGGGTTATTTTTCTGCCTCCAAAGAAAGCGGTCTATCGTTTTCCACTTCCTGAAAAAATTGGACCTAATTGCCTTTCAAAATTACCGGTCCATCTGCCATCTTTCGTTCCTCTCGAAGACCCGAGAGATTCGTTTCACTTCAGTTTCATCCCTATATAAATATAGTTTTAACAAGATGGGCTCCTGCAGCAGCTCAATCTGGATTCAGAGGTTACTATTTCATAGAAACCGCTATCGTCCCCTTTTTGAGAGGCGCTATATTAATAATTAATTAATTTATACATC
Organism: Lumbricus terrestris; assembly: GCA_949752735.1. Classification (NCBI taxonomy): domain Eukaryota; kingdom Metazoa; phylum Annelida; class Clitellata; order Crassiclitellata; family Lumbricidae; genus Lumbricus; species Lumbricus terrestris. The sequence continues at coordinate 80,689,901 of OX457036.1, read as the reverse complement.
TGATGCAATAATTCGACATAAAACTTCGTGCATTGTTTAATATTCCAGTTGCATCAAGTGCGGACGACAGATTGACGAAACTATATGTGGACTGCGTGTCTACATTTCGCGATCTGCGTTCATACCATGTTCAAGTGGTTACAAAGTGAGTTAGACACTAAGGGTTTTCTCAATACTAGCTTAAATAATAATGTGCCTGTTTCTGCATTCAATATTGTCTCTATCTATAGAAAGAGTACATTTAGAATTAAAGAAATAAGATTAAAGTTATTTATCCTCAGTTCAGCTGACAAATTAGGCCTAGGCCTATATAGTCTAATATTACCCAGTAGGCTAGGCTTGTATATACCAAAGAATAGGAATTTACTCTCAGGTTTGGATGAAGCAAAGACAAGCAACATGAACATGACCATGTGACAACCACATTGCGTCTACCTACATATGAACTATCGCTGCAATAGATGAGCTTTCCGATTTATCATGCACTTAAAAGCCAAGAAGGGATCTTTGCTCTGAAATCGGCAGTGAAGCAATGTAGACCTACATGTGTTAGTAAGAAATGTAAAATAAGTGCATGTTGCTTTCAGGTATATCGTGGTACCGTTAGGAAAGAACAGTTATGGCGCCCCTAAATCGGATGAAGCAGGATTTAAAGGTAAGAAATGACGGACCTTAAGGTTGTCCATCAGATATTCAGACGTTCGTAAGAGTGAATTATAGTTTAAACCCGTTTCTCGCCTTGTCAAAATTTAAAAGCATTTGGCGTGGTCTTCCTTCCTTCATCCTTCCAAGCATCCGCACTCCATCCGGGTAATGAGGCCCTGATTGATAATAATAATACATAGAGATTTGAGTGCCTCAAGTTCGTAAGCAAGCGATTAAATCATAGCAACGACTGAGAAGGCAGAAGCACTTGATAATAATTAGGATACCCGTCGATCTCTACGTCCAACGAAGTGATGGTAAATCTAAGGTAGTTCCGTGGATCTATTGCCTCATGCACTGGAGTTGATCCATGGTTAAGACACAGGATGACTGTTGTAACCGAACAGAAGTCGGAACACTGGAACAGAGGTGCAGTGAGGGGCAGGAGGGACACATGTCCCCGAGCGCCGTAGAGAGGTACCGTACGCCAAAATGATTGATAGGATTAATTATTGTACACTTAGGCTTTTAGCTTATCGTAGATAAATTTAGGATATTTAATTTTGGCGTCCAAAAATTATCGAGCCACATAAACTTGTTACTTAGGCCTACAAACCGGTTGTCGGGCATGATTTTGGCGCCCCCTTGAGCACTATGAAGCAGTTGGAGCACTATGTTATAGCCTACTCGTTGCAAATGACAGAACCACGACGCAAGGTTATTAGGTCAGTCATAATCTTGTAACCTGCTGAAGTAAATATAGGTTTTATCTGTATTTTGTTGCGTCGATGGCTGATGAGGCAGTTACTGATGTAGGCCTATGCAGTAGGCCTATGCTTTCCCGGCATGTTTCTACTTGTTGGCTGCCCGAGAGTTGGGCTAGCTTGACTTTTGGTTTCGTATCTCCATCACCACTAAGAATTATTATTGTAATTATGCATCGTGGGCATATCTATAGTGCGTTTGCTGGAACTAGGCTATATATCCTGGAAACACTTGCCTGATTGCTGCGCTAGCTTTTGAGGCCTATATATCTCTCTATAAATTTCTGACAACTGTAGGCCTACGACTACGAGTGTCATCATACCGATTATATTGCGTGATAGAGTTCCATATAATTATTATATAATTATATAATTGTTGCTGTTGTAAACAAGAGGTTATTGATCGATACAACAGTTTAGTTTAAATATTTAAATTTTGTGCGAATGTCTGTTTAAAATTTAGGTCTTATGCCGTTCCTGAAAGGCGTTCGTGATACAACGGTCAGCTAAATTGAATGCAACAAATCATTTTGTGGACAGGAGAACAGAAGAACATCTGTAAACAGCTGCTTCTTCCTCCTTGCGCAAATACTTTTTCGTTTAATTGAAACTGTAATCCTGAACATTTAAGCATTTCTTATAAGTTAGGCCAGTTAATTTTTGTATTAACCAAATGATTTGAAGCGGTGCGAGAAAGTTTTATATGGAGCCTTTTTCAACTGTCCGGTGTTCTGTGGTTGGTTGTTTAATTATGATTGCCTAGGTTATCATAACCGTGCTTTGCATTGCTTTATATTAAATAACATTATAACCTGCCTTTCGTGTCGTCGCTGCTTATTTTCTTAACTACTGTCGAGCAGACGTATAGACTAATATTGGCGAATTATTGTTGTTACTTCTAATTTTCTTGATGACACAAAATAGTTTCTGCACTTTGTTATTTCAAGAAAAAAATCACTCGGACGTTGTCATTTGCTCTGAGAATAGTGCATTCGTAATTAGAATCTGATACTAGGCCTACTTGAAATTCTCCTTTTGCGTATGACAGATCGATCCTACACATGCTACTTGGTTGCATGGCTAACCAATGTAACCATGCAACATAAAATTATTAGGCCATAAACAGACGTTTTGTTTCTGTGTGCGTAGGCTAAATGGTGATTATTGGGTGGATCTGCTCTATATTCCTAAAGCTGTAGACTTGCAGGAGCGAATAGGCGTACGATTTAAAATCTGCTCTAGAGTAGGCCTACCTCGACTGCTACGGTCTCCATAAATACATGATTTGAAAGCGCCAATTAAATAAGTATCGTTCACGATAAGAATATCAAATCCATTAAAATAACTTGCAGGTAGCGAAGGCCATAGCCAGTATTTTATTTGATGAGAAGTTTACTCAACCGTGAGCAATCCCAGGAGCAACCGAATCAACTGAATAAGGCTTTGTGAGGCTGGTTTTGGAGAACCAACACATTACACATTGTATATTGCATTTGGGGGGAGGGGCGGTGTTCAGGCCCGGATCTACAGTTTTGGGGGCCCTGTGCTGATCGAATGACGGGGCCCTTACAATCTAAAGAAGCAGGGCAGACTTACAATAACCCGAAACATAATTTGTGATACCTAACTTTACAGCACATAAGTAGGTAGGACATTGTCACGAGCTCACGACTCACGCACTGACATGGAAAGATAGTTTGTCAAACAACAATATTCTCTATAAACCATTACTACCTTTCTGTGCCAGTGCTAGAGTGAATAGACTACAATAAATGTGCTACTACGTAGGCCTACTCGCGTTCGTTTCCTACAAGTCTCTTCTGCGGGATTTTTTTTTGGCGAAGTTGTTTATTATTAGCTTGAAGTCTCTGCTGGGTCATTTTTGTGCGCAGATGATTCTTCACTCTGGAAAGCGTCGAGAATGATCTCACCTCACAGTTAGTTACCTGAATAGTGAGGTGCCGTAGGCCTATATCCTCAGTGCGATCCTCACATTAGGGAAAGAAGCCTGCAATAAACCTCTGTCCACCTTCAGCATCTCGCTCATGTGAACTATACACTTTGGTCTTTCTCTGTCATAATGAAAAACATAAATTGTACAAACTCCTCCAAAAAATGAGGGTTCAAGATCGGCAGACGGCAGGATATGATGCCACTAGGTTAGTAGTAGTGGCACGAACTCGCAACGCATCTGCAGGTAGAGATTTGAAGTCCGTTAATGAAGCCAAACATTTCGTGAAGGTTAGAATACGCAGTCAATATCCTGCGCAATTCAGCAACAAGACGATCGAATATGCAGTTGAACGTTACTATCTTGAATTTGTCCCTATAGGACTATGCACAGTGTCAGGAGCGTTGCTTTCATCGAAGAATCTCTTACGCTTCACTACTACACGACGTTCGGCTTCCTTATATTGGTGATTGTCCACGTAACCCTGGGCCTTCTTCTCTATATTGTCGAAAGTCCCTCTCATTTCATCCACAAAAGTTATCAGTGACTCGTACAGTTTCAGAGCAGTGAGTCGGTCAATTTCGACTTTCTGAAGACTTGCACTTGTGGCATCAAATCTATGCAATATGGTGTGCCAGATAACAGCCATAACAGCTGTTTCAAACTGCGCTCCTTCTTTTTCTCTTCTCTGCTCCACTGTTGTAATTCCTCTTATCCATTGAGCTCACTTGAAGTCACTCCTATGCCGCAGGTAAAGAAACTGTAACTGTTTAAGAGAGGGTCGATGTATCCCTTTGAGAGGGATACATCACAAAGTGACGTCATCATATACCATGACATTATTTGGTTATATATTTAGTCAGAGCAATGATTGCTATGCATAATGCACTGCGATTCGCACTGTTTCTTTCCTGAATCCTCACTTTATTTTTTTACTTTTTACAATTTGGGGGCCCCCACCGAAACTTGGGGCCCTGTGCTGCAGCACAATCAGCACCGTGGTTAATCCGGGCCTGGCGGTGTTACAAAAGACCTAAAATAACCCCTATCTACGGCCTTGAAGGTAGCTAGCTTTTATTAAATCCAGTAGTTGACAGGCCGCACAATGTTCTGCCTTTCTATTGCATAGCGCACGCCCTTCTAAAAGGCCCAAACCGTTCCCGGTAGCCATTCTATGAGTGTTAGTAGATAGATTAAGACTATTCTGGGACATTTGACCTTAACCATGGTTCAACTTTTCCAAATCACCCATAACCATGGCTCAAAAATATAACCACCCATAACCATGGTTCAAAAATATAACCACCCATAACCATGGTTCAAAAAATATGCTGACTCATCAAAAAATGTGCCGACCCATAACCACAGGTCAAAAAATAAATCACCCATAACCATGGTTCAACTTTTTCCAACACACAAAATTTTTTTTTCCTATTTTATAAAAAACACAAAAAATATTTTCTTGCCAATTTCTGCCAACTACCCAAACCATGGTTCAAAAATTTGTCAACCCATAACCATGGTTCAAAAAATATGCCAACTCATCAAAAAATTTGCCACCCCATATCCACCCCAGCACGCGCCTATGACTCATCATGCGGGGAATTTCCAGTAGTTTCGATGATGAGTCACTCGATCAAAATATTTTTTTTCTCTTGTGTATATAAAATAACTGAGAAATGGAATATGCATCTCGATTTAAAGACAAAAAATCCCAATATAAAATGGACTACACAGCGTATAATCTGAAAGAATTGCAACAAATTCCTAAACAGAGAGGACAAAAAGGATACACGAAACTACCAAAAGAGGAACTTATCGCGTTCATAAAGCATGGAGATCGACTAAACGCACGGCCCCCAGTCATCAAGGATCCAACGCGTACTCCGGGGACTATACGAGAATTGCGAGAAATTGCAAAAAAGAGAGGTCAAAGAGGATACTCAAAACTACCAAAAGAGGAACTTAAGGCATTCTTGTCTACTACTTGGAAATTTGTGGGGAAAAATAAAGCTACTTTTTCGGATTGGTTGACTAGTGAGATTAGTCAGTTACCCCCTCAAATCAAACCACCCGTTCATAGGTTCAAACTTCAAGAGACTGCGACGGCTATCAAAGGGTTTACAAAAAGATACACGATCGAGGGCAACAACAGGGTCGATGTTGAATCTTTTCTCAAGGCTGTAAGATCGCGGGTAGTTAGGCTGTTAGCGAAAAATCGAGGGGTAAAAGTTCAACTCAATCTCATGTGTGTAATGGAGAAAGTAGACATAAAATCCGGTGAAATAGCAACGGCTGAGCCTAATTTCAAATCAAAGACTGATATTATTTTAGAAGCAACCGATGTGAAGGAAATATATACCAACGCAGCGGATAAAATTAAGGAGAGCATGGCTAGTTATCAGATGCGGGGTAGTAATTGGCGATTCAAGGCCGTTTTGAAGTTGGATATCGATACAGTGGTATACAAGCCATTGAAAGGTAGTTCATATATTCAGCTTCCCGAGTATTTAGCCAATAAAAAGGCCATTATTAATCCGAAAAACGATGACGAAGAATGTTTCAAATGGTGTATTACTAGAGCGTTGAATCCAGTTGATGAGCACCCTGAAAGAATCACTAAAGACCTGATAGAACAATCTAAGAAACTCGATTGGGGCGGTATCGTGTTCCCAGTTGCTGCTGATGCTAATATTATAAATAAGTTTGAGCGCTGTAATAACATTAGCGTTAGCGTATTTGGTTTTGAAAAGAGCGTGTACCCATTATACATATCGAAGCATGAAAGCGATACCTGCGTAGATCTACTGCTTATTTCCGACGATGAAAAGAAACATTACTGTTGGATCAAGAACTTTAATAGATTGATGGCGGCACGAACAGAAAAATCTGTAAATTCGATGCACTATTGTAGAAGATGTTTAATCGGTTACAGAACGAAAGACTCGCTTGAAAAACACATCGAGTACTGTTCGCAACATGACGCTCAACGAATAGAACTCCCAAGCCCAGGAACTATGTTGAGTTTTAAAAATTATTATCGAAAAATGCGAGTACCTTTTATTATCTATGCGGATTTCGAATCCTTCATTAAACCGATCGATACATGCCAACCCGATCCCAGCACGTCTTACACCAATAAATACCAGAAACATACTCCTAGCTCGTTTTGTTACCACATAAAATGTTTCGACGATGACCTATATTCACAAGCCCCCGTAACATTCACAGCGAAGAGCGAAGACGATGATGTAGCGCAGATATTTATTGATAGTCTTATAGTGGATATAAAAGATATTTATAATCGATTTAAATTTCCAGAGAAAATGATATTTGGAAAGGACGACAAGGAGCTATACGACTCGGCTACTGTTTGTCATATATGCGGGGGCGAGTTCTCTGATGGTGATGATGATAATGACATGCGAGTAAGGGACCACTGTCATCTTACTGGTAAATTCAGAGGCGCGGCTCATAAGATTTGTAATCTAAAGTATAAAGTCCCCAAGTTTTTCCCAGTAGTATTCCATAATCTAACCGGCTACGATAGCCATCTATTCGTGAAGAAATTACGGGGTGGTAATAATGAACAGATTAAATGCATACCCTGCAACGAAGAAAAGTATATCTCATTTAGCAGAGAGATCGTAGTCGATAAGTTTATTAACAAAGAAGGGAAAGAGAAAGCGGTCAAACGAGAATTACGTTTCATCGATAGTTTTAGATTCATGCCAGCGGGTCTCGACGCCTTATCGAAGAATCTAAGCAAAGACCAGTGTAAAAATGTAAGCAAGTACTACACAGGTAATCGACTCGATCTCTTGCTTAGAAAAGGGGTTTATCCATACGACCACGTTAGTTCCATCGATCAATTGAATGAAACAGAACTACCGCTAAAGTCAGCATTCTATTCAAAACTAAACGACTCGGGCATCAGTGACGAAGACTACAACCATGCACAGGAGGTATGGAAAGAATTCGGTTTCAAAACATTCAGAGAATATCACGATTTATATAACGTGAGTGATGTTCTCCTACTAGCCGATGTCTTTGAGAATTTCAGAGACGTTTGTATGAAGAACTACAACCTGGATCCCGCCTGGTATTACACTTCTCCTGGACTAGCATGGGATGCCTCATTAAAGTTGACTGGAGTAAAGTTGGAATTATTAAGCGACTACGATATGATACTAATGGTCAAGCATGGGATAAGAGGTGGTGTTAGCACAATTTCACATCGTTATGGGCAAGCAAACAATAAGTACATGTCCACGTTTGACAATAGCAAACCTTCATCATTTATAACCTATTTAGACGCCAACAACTTGTACGGTTGGGCAATGTGTAAGAAACTACCAACTCACGGTTTCGAATGGATGACTGATGATGAGCAAAACGCATGGAGATCGATACCGTGTATATTGGAGGTGGACTTGGAATACCCTAAAGATTTACACGATCTTCACAACGACTACCCTCTCGCCCCTGAGAATATTACACCCGAATCTTCGACTGTACCTAAACTCATCCCAAATCTGAATGATAAAGTAAAGTACATAACCCATTACGAAAATTTGAAGCAGTATGAAAGCCTAGGTTTGAAGATTACTAAAATTCATCGAGGAATTAAATTTGAAGAAAGCACCTGGTTGAAAAAATATATCGACCTAAATACTAACCTGAGGACTAAAGCCACCAATGATTTCGAGAAAGACTTTTTCAAACTTATGAACAATAGCGTGTTTGGTAAGACTTGTGAAAATATAGAGTCTCGCGTAGATATTAAACTGGTTTCAAGCGAGAAGCAAGCCATAAAACTAGCGGCTAAAACGAGTTACGGCAGTCGGACTATTTTTGATGAAAATTTAATTGCTATTCATATGAAGAAGACTTCGTTGATCTATAACAAGCCGATATATCTTGGTATGTGCATCCTAGACTTGAGTAAAACGCTCATGTATGATTTTCACTACAATTACATCAAGACCAAGTATGGGGATAGGGCAAAGCTATTATTCACTGATACGGATTCGTTAGCCTATGAAATAAGAACCGTTGACTTTTACGCTGATATAGCTCCCAATGTTCGAAGCATGTTTGACACGTCAGACTATCCAAAGGACCACCCATCCGGAATTGAAACCGGAGTGAACAAGAAAGTGATCGGTTTGTTCAAGGACGAAGCTTCAGGTAAACAAATAGAAGAATTTGTGGGACTTAGATCCAAGTTGTATTCGTATAAGATGGCCGGCGTAGACCATAAAAAATGCAAGGGTGTTAAGAAAAATGTCGTTAAGAAATCCATAAGCCATGAAGATTATAAGAACTGCTTGTTTACGAGGAAAGAACAATCGAGAAAAATGAACGTGATTCGATCCCATCTTCACGATATCTATACAGAAGAGGTAAACAAAGTCGCACTATCCGCTGCAGACGATAAAAGAGTAATAATGAACGATGGTATAAGCACGTTAGCATATGGGCACTATTTATTGAAATCTACTTAAGAAAAAAAATATCCTAATATAAAATGGCAGACTTAAAATTATGTACCAATTGCAAAATGGAGAAAAGCTTAACTGAATTTTACAAAAACAAACGTAATAAGAGCGGCTATTTTGCTTCTTGTAAAAAGTGTGTTATTATCAAAACGAAGGAACTTAGACAAAAATACTCAGAGCTTGAAGTGGGGGAAACAAAAAACAAAAAAGTTTACTGCTGCTGTAAGATTGAAAAAAGTTTTAACGAATTTCATAAAGATAAAACAAAAAGGAACGGAATTTATACGAGCTGTAAAACGTGTCATAATACCAAAGCAAAGGAACGTGCACATAAATATGCAATGCTAGAGAACAGAGAAACAAAGGAAAGAAAAGTTTGCAGCGGGTGCAAAATAGAGAAGAACATATCGGAATACGATAAAAATCGATTCCAAAAAGATGGATATGCTAATGTATGCAAAAATTGTAGACATAAATATTATCTCACCCACGTAGAAGCCCAACGGCGTGATAAAATGACAGACCCAAAATGTGAAATGAAAATCCCAGAATGGCTCAAAAGTAAACTCGGTATCGGCCTTAAAACATTTACGAAATGGATCGAGTTCCAATTTGAAGAGGGTATGAATATGGACAATAACGGCTCGGTTTGGCATCTCGATTTTGTTTCACCAATATCATCGTTCGACTTGTCAGATGAAAAAGAACTTGATAAAGCTATGAATTGGATGAATATTTGCCCGGTGCTATTGGAAAAAAATATAGAAAAAGCGAACAAAATAGAGCAGAGGGAAAAAGCGTATGATTTTATAAAATATTTAAGCGAAATATAAAAAAATGAGCTTTGAGACATACAAAAACATAAACGTTGAAGGTGTAGTTCTCCCTAATTCTCCACTTTCAAACATACAGTTGATCGATGCGGCAAAAAAACTAAATATCCCAAACTTCCGTGGCGTGTTTCTTCGAGATGAATTACCAAAAAAACCTAGGCGAAATGAGTGCGGGATACTAAACTTGGACGACTCGCAAGGAAGAGGGACCCACTGGTGCTCTTTTTTAAAGAACGGCAAGGATAAAATATATTTTGACAGCTACGGTCTACCTCCACCTACGGAACTGCTAAAGTATTTACATAGCCCCGTGTACTACAACAGCGAAAGAATCCAACCCGATGGCGAAGTCTTTTGCGGTCATCTATGCCTATACGTCCTAAAAAAGACTGTGTCAGACGGTTGTAAATTTCAGGAAGTTATAAATAATTTATACTAATAAAATGCCTGTAAACATATTTGGACAAATGGTTAGCGAATCAGCACCACGAGTAATATTGGACGGCGTCACAACAACTCAGGCAAACAGTACTTTTCTAAGACGAGATGGAGCAAACCCTGTTACTGGAGATCTAGATATGAATGGTCGCGTGATAAAAGGTCTACCCACAACGAATACTCCAGATGCAGGAATGGATGAGGCTCTAAGTCGGGGACAAGCTATAGATTTGATAATGAATCACGATAATGTACCATCGAACGACAATCATTTGACTAATAAGAAATACGTCGATGCAACGGCTGAAAAATATGTCGACACGAAAGCAATCGGACCCGCTATTAGCATGTACACGGCAGCTACACAATCCATAAGCGCCAATACATACACAAAAGTTTCTTTCGATATAGCAAGATTCGAAAGAGATATCCGCCATCGCGTAGGATGGAATAAGATCTCTCCTGATAAAGCCGGCTGCTATTTAGTTTCAACGCACATAGAATTTCGTTTATTAGGTGCTGTTACTTTATTCAGTACTGATACTTCGGGTTACGTTTACCTGTATAAAAATGGAGGGGTGCATATGCAAATTGCGGGTGGAGAGGGTGCGCCAAATACCGATGCTATCAATGCAACAGGTTGTACTATAATTTATCTAACTGAAAACGATTACCTCGAGATAGGTGTTTATTCAACCGCCGATGTAGGTTTAGTAGCTAAGGACTTTTCCATCGCATTTTTACGACCATAGCGACTGAAAAAATAATCTCATTATAAAATGCCTGTTGATATTTTTGGACGAATGGATGGTGGACCAGCGCCACGAGTAGTAGCGGGTGGTATAACATCATCCCAAGACAACAATACTTTTCTAAGACGAGATGGAACAAATCCGGCTACTGGAGAACTAAATATGAATGGCTACTGCATCATAGGCCTACCTATAACGAATAATCCGGATTGCGGAATGGATGAGGCTCTAAGTTACGGACAAGGTGTGGATTTGATAACGAATCACCCTGGCATTCCATCTAACGATAATCATTTGACTAATAAAAAATATGTCGACGAACGAATTGCTTCAGCAGTAACCGCCACCAACCGATTCTTTGGCCCGGCGTTTAGTGCTCGCGCCAGCGCTGCTCAGGCTGTTCCCGCTAACACCCCCACGACAGTAAATTTTGATAGAGAAAGATTCGATACGGATAATTGTTTCATCAATTCGAAACGATTCTTTCCTAAGAAAGCCGGATGTTATATGGTTTCGGTGTTTGTGGAATTTCGCGTCAATAATATTAGAACTTACGGTAATGTTTCCGTGATCAAAAATGGGAGGTTGTACATGAAGATGCCCGGTGGTGGAGGTGATTACGGTGGTGGAGGTACGGTTGGAGCGAATAATAATGTATCGGGTACTTGCCTAGTTCGATTAACAAATACCGACTACCTCGAGATAACTGCAATGTCAGACGCTGACGTAAACATTCAGGCTGAGGACTTTTCAGCTGCGTACTTACGACCCTAAATTCTGCCAAATCGACGGGAAAGTGTAAAAATATCACTACGTAATAAAATGCCTGTAAACATTTTTGGACAAATGAATGGTGGATCGGCATCACGGGTTGAAGCGGGTGGTGTCACATATCCTCAAATCAACAATACTTTTCTAAGACGAGATGGAGCTAACGCAGCGGTGGAAAATATAGACTTGGGTTCCAAGAAGCTGATTAATGTGGCAGATCCTTCCGATCTTCAAGACGCGGCTACAAAGAATTACATACATTCGACTGCATTTGGTCCAGCGTTTAGTGCTTACAATTCCGATCCTAAATTTCAAGGCATTCCTGGTATAATTCACACAAAAGTAAATTTTAATACAACAAGATTTGATACTGATAATTGTTTCATCACCAGTTCGAACCGTTTCTTCCCCCAGAAAGCTGGATATTACATCGTTTCCGCTTATGTTGAATTTCAGGATGATATTACAAAAAATTACGGTAACGTTTTCCTATACAAAAATGGAACATCGTACATGCAGATTGCCGGTGGCGGAGGCGTTGTTGGATTGTATATTAACGCAACGGGTAATACCGTAGTTTACTTAACAAATACCGACTACCTCGAGATATTTGCTGAAGCGAACGCCTCTGTAGTCATATTAGGCAGGGATTTTTCAGCGGCGTACTTACGGCCTTAAAATTCGAAACCACATTTAGTTTTGAATTTACACAATTTAGTAGATACTACCTATTTTGTCACCATCCGATTGAAAATTGAATAACTTGTCATAAATCACCACCGCGTACGCTTTCGTCCCAGGAGGTGGCGCCACACTAAAAGTACCTCTGATCTGGATATCGACTGCCGAGGACTTCAGACGCTCGGGTTGCCTGCTCATATCAAACACCATAATCGGGTACAGCTCTTTGAAATCTACCGGTGTGATATTGCTTTGCGTTAACTTTTCGTCCATTCCGTAGAATTTTTCGCTAAACGTAGCCGCTGCTCTGTACGCTCGCGAGAATTGCTGATTCGGGAATGATAGGTAGTAGTCGCAGTATGGGTATCGGGTTGTATTCATCATTATATACATGTTAGTCAGATTGCAATGATCGAAAATCGATGGGTTACGTTCCTGGTTGCCATCTCGATTGGTTTGAAATCCAATTATGACGTACCTAGGTTGTTCAGGAGATGACTTGACGCCAAGTTTCCATTCAAAACTAGTCGACGGATGGACGACTGTAACATCGCATTGGCGAGCCCTGTATCCAACTAGGAACGTTGCTTTCGATGCGATCGTTTTGTTCAATTGGTGGTCCTCCATAAGAGATGGTATAACATGAGGCATAAACCACGAGATTTTATCAAGTACGACTTTCCCAGCATCCGCATCAGCGTGTCTAAAAATTGCGTCATCGTCGGCTTTACGAGTAAGAATTAGCTCATGTCTCACACCATAAACAACCTTGTTGTAATCTTCGCAAAATCCAAAAATATGTTTCAACGGAACGATAAAGCTAAACGTGCCTTTTACCCCCGGTTTTTGAATTAGATACGACTGTCTAACGGCGAAACCTTGGTTATCCGCGATAACAGCCGTCCTGCCACTGTCCTTGTACCACAGCTGATTTAACCCTTGTGCCAGTTGAAAATCATTTGGGTATTTGAGTAAACCGAACATCGTCGTTGCCTAGCCTGGGTTAGATATCGTTTCAATTTCTTGGTTCGACATTTTGTACGAAATTTGTTGGAATAGATGCATAAGTCCATTATTCGTAAGGGTTACAGCATCATCATTAGCGTACGCGGTGTTGAGGTTGTCCGCCTTCGTCAATCTACCCTCGAATAATAGATAAGATTCCGCTGGATGGCAGTAAATACTTTGACTTTCGATGGTAATTGTAATATTCGACGGGGTGTTTATTTGCGATCCCGATATCGGGTTATACTGTTGCCATTCGTAGCTCTCGATAGACACATCAATCAGAGGTTCATCGGTTAATCTTAGAATATCAGACATCATTTTATTGTAGAATAATATTTTTTTACACGACCTTCATTCCCGCACCGTTTCGCTTACGCACTAAATCTTGGATCAATATGCCATTCCCCATCATCAGATTATTGATATTAGCGCTCTCCGGATTCGCTCCGATGCTACTATATCGAGCAAGAATATCTCGAGTTTCCTGCGTAACCTGTTTCTTTGGAGCATCCAACAGTTTTACCGCTGCTTTCTGCACTAATCGTTTACCCGCGTCGATTGCGGTGGTTTTCCCAACATCGATAGCCTTTTTCCCAATTTCTATCGCCACGTCTTTGCTAGCACTAAGAGCTCTCGCTGCTAGCTGGTTAGCGGCATTCGATGTGACTAGTCTTTTGAAAAATCCTGAAATAGCATCAACTATACCAGATCCACCGATAACGTATCGCCTCCTGTAACTCATTCTATTATTGATCATCATTTTATAATGTCGACATTATATTTTTGTAACCATCTTTACTCAGCACTCCTTGCCGTAGTAACTCGTCGCATATCGCCACGATCTCGTTTCTTACTCCGGTGCCACCCACCCTGTAGCTCTGAATTCTAAGCTCTAGCTGTTTCGCTAATACATTTGGGTCTTCGGAGATGACGATTACGCCAACGCCTTTACCTACTGTACCTAGGGTCATCTTTTCCCATATCGGGTTGACAATTTGTTTGTATTTGGCGCCCACAGATGATCTAGGTCTGTTTGGATTTTTTTCCTGTCTTATAGCATTCGTCACATCTAGAATCTCGGCGTAATCAGCCATATCATTATCATCGTATATCGCGGCGTTCGGTTCTTTCAGCGTCAACAACTCCCAAAGTCCCGGTGTTCCTGTGTAAGTCTTATTTACAACCGTCACATCGTCTCCTTGAATCGAAATCGGAGTGTTGCCGATGTAGAATTGGTTATTTTTTTCTTTTATTCCAAACGTCGTGTCAGCGATTTTTTTATCGGAGAGGTATTGGCGAAGGTACTTTGTCGCCATATCTCCAAAATACAGGGTTTTGATATCCTCGGTCGGATCGGAGCTATACGCTTCTATCGAAGGACGCTGAGGAAATTGAAGGCCTTGTAACGAAGGAAGTGCTTGTAGCGCATTTGAAGTAGCTACCGAATTTTGATTGATTGCGGATAATAAGACATTTTGCTCTTTGGAAATTGCGGATTGGGAATCGACGATAGGTTTGAAGAACTTGGTTAAATCTTGCTGAAGCCCTGAATCTCCTAATTTCTCTGATAAATTTTTTTGTCGAATATTCTGCCTTGTTTTCAGATATTCAGCAACGATAAGGTCTCTTTTCGCTGGGTCGGTTATTTTATAAAACGACATTTTAAAATTAGGAATATAATGTTTTCAGACGTGTTTTTGGACGTGTGAAAAAAACATAAGTTGGACGTATTTTCAGACATGACAACATAGATCTACATGATTTCACGTATGTTCACGTTAGTCATTATTGTTTCTAGAACATGGGTCTTCCGAAAATTGGTGCTGTTGATTCTTTATGAAATTTCTTAAGACATAGCCCCCATCGCATCTTTTTTCCCAGTATATCCACCTCTATTTTAATATCTATCGGACCCTCATCCAACGAATATTTCTCATCTGAAATGTTATCGTCTATGAGAGCTTTTAAAATATACTCGTTGATCGTGTTGATTGCCTCTTTAGTTAGTGTTTTGTCTATATAGTCGAGGATTATTCTTTCCACGATTTTCTGATAATCTTTTTGGTAATCGTCTCTTTTCACGTCGTCTGTGATTATTATACCCGGCATTTTAGTAAGTAAAAAAATATAATATTTTCAGACGTATTTTTTGACATGATTCAAAACATATGTTAGACCAGTGCTGTCCAACGTGTGGCCCGCGGGCCGCATGCGGCCCGCGAAGTGATTTCAAGTGGCCCGCACGGGCTTACTAAATTTTTGCGTTTTTGTGTAAAACGAAGTAAAGGATAAAGTCACTCGTCGACTGAGCGTTTATTTATTTTTATTGATTTTGTGACAGTTGCCGATTTGTTATGTTACCAGGAATGCCAATCCGAAAACTAAATCACTTCTTACTTTTCCGTAGTCTATAATTGAGATTGGCACACGACTTCTGGTTTTGACAACTCTTATTACTGTAGGCCTACTAAGCTAAACGGACCTCGCAAATCTCACAAAGACACAAACCGTTCACTTCTAGTCAGTCCCTGAGATGTGTAGTAGGCCTATACAGAGTTCCAGCACGTCTGCAAGTGACTGTGACCATTCTCTCGAGAGATAGTCGCGTTCTAGTTTTAAGGATTAGAAAGAAACAATCGATGAGAGACCCAGGACCGATCGAACGGCGATGTCTTTGCTCTTTCTGGTCAGACGACTTTGACTGCTACTTCTTTAGACGGAGATTCTGGCTTCGACGAATTTTTTTAAAAGCTAGAGCAGGAGGATGGAAATTCGCCCCATTTATAAAGTGAATCTTAGCCTAAAAATTGATTGCTCGACGTAATGAAGAGCTGAGCTGGCTAAACTGTGTGGGTGGTGAAACCAAGTGCAAGGCAGGGATGAACGCCACCTTGCACATTTTGGTGCTCAACTATTTTGAAGCATGACAAATCCAGAAGTCGTGTGCAAATTTCAAGATACACTGCGGGAAAAGAAAGACGAGATTTAGTTTTCGGATTTGGCCTTTCTGCAGATGATAGCATTACAAAATCAGCATGACAATCGTGGTTTGTGTAGGTCTATTCCACGTGCTATTATTCATTATTAATATTCCTGTGGAACCTGTCGAACTCTTCCATAAACTGCTCAAGACTTTCCTCTTTGGCCATTCCTGGGTCGGGAGCATCTCTAAATAGTTGTCTTGAACGGGGGTAAATAAAATTTTTCATATGTAAATAGGTACATGGATATATAGATTATAATAATTCTATATTAAATTTCAATACTCGTTTCAATGTTAATATTATATGTTAGCCTATCGATAAATGTTAGCCACTGCTTTTGAGTTTTCTGTTGCGGCCCTCGGCTTCAGGAATCTTGTTTTTGCGGCCCGTGGTACCAAAAAGGTTGGACAGCACTGTGTTAGACGTATTTCCAGACGTAACGACATACGTCTACATGTTTTCACGTATGTTCGCGTTAGTCGTTTTTTTGATAGATTCGTTATTTTTCTCAAACATAGATTGAAAGTACTGCCGGGCTTCATCTTTTCCACGATCGATGAGCGATTGTTTCGTCACATCGTCCATCGCGTCTATCGCAACTTTGATATTACTCCTAATTTCTTCTTTCATGCCGTTGAATTTTTCAATCTCGCTTAGGATCAGGGAATATTCCTCGTTTGAAATGTTATCATCCATGAGAGCTTTTGAAATATGGTCGCTGATCGTGTTGAGTTTCGCGTCGGCTAGCGTTTTGATCTTTTCATGCTTCTCACCCTTCAACGCAAGCTTCTTACTGATATAGACACCGATTAAACCTAGCAACCCCATACCTATTCCCACTCCTTCCATAGCAATAACGATGGGTGCTGCGATTATAGTGGATAATACTCCGATTCCTGCAGCACGGAGCCCCGTCCCAACCACTACGAGGGCGCTGCCTACTGAGCTGATTACGCTTACACTTCTATGGTACTTTTTACTCAACGCTGCTCTTTTGTCGCGTTCTTGCTCGATTTCCTTCTTAATTTCGCCAATCTTTTGAAGTCGATACGTTTGCGCCGACCCTGTGACGATATGTATTTCTCCTTCCGGTGCCGATGGAAGCTTCGGATAGAGTGATTGTGTTATTTTAATGCCGTCGTATTCCATTCGTTTTATTTACACGATATTTTTTTTATAACAGATAATTTACATAACGTAATCTCCCGCGTTTAAAATATCATGCCGAGTATCGGAATATTTTTAAGCGGAGAATTAGGGCCTAACAAAAGTCCTTCACCTATAGGCACATACCCCGACCCTGTTTTCAAAAACAACCCGGATCCTGTTATCGAGGCGCCTTTTGACCATGGGGATAAGTACAAACCAGACCCGACTGATTTTATCTTACACGTCATATCGCCTTTCTTAGCATATATTTTCTTCAGGTACTTTACACCAGATCCGCTGATTTTATCGACAATCTTCGACGTGGCCGCGGAACCTAAGCCGGCCATAGCCCCCGTAGCTAAACTAGGTAGTAATGTGGACACAAGGAATTTACCCGCTGTTGCTAGAAACGGAAGTAAGGCGCCTATAAATCCCCCTTGGACTTTCTTATTGTTCTCCAATTGCGTTTTACTCATTTTGATGATCACACCTGTTCCTTTTTCATACGCTTTGGTTAATTTATTGACCTGTGCTTGCGTGAAAGCCAAAGCATGCTCTCCGTTTATATCGCTATGGCTTAGTTTGATACTCACACCAGTTCCCGCTTGAAGAGATTTTTTAATTTTGTCTTGTTGTGCTTCTGAAATATTAACTTTTACGCACGTGTAACGACTCATTTTATAAATTAACAAAAAAACTTTCAAACTTCTCTGATGTGAAAACGAATCGTCAAGTCTTCTCCTCTAAGATTTACCTGTTTCCCATTTTGGTCTGTGAGCGCCGTCGTCATCGCTGAAATCGAAGATAGCGTAATGGGAAGATATATTAAATTGTGTGGCACTTCGAAAATCTTGTAACCCGGCCCTACGTTTGGGAAAAAAGAATGTATCATGTTTTCTGTCGTTCCGTTGGAGTACGAAGACCCGATAATGTCGTTAGTCAGTCGCAAAGTGCTAATACTCATTATATTTACCAAGTTCTGCGATTCGTTATATCCGCTCCGATAGAGTAATCTTTCAAAACCTAGAACTGATCCGATTGAATTCTTGAGGTCAAAGTTAACCCGATAGCCTGGTGCTATATTTAATACAGACTTCAACGTATTGGTGTTTGGTTGTATTGAGATACAGTACTCTGAATTTGTCTCATCGTAATGCCCTCTCCTCTTCATTATTCTCTGAATGCATTCGTTGATTTCAGTTATTTCATAGCATCCTTCAGGGACTTTTATGGTAATCCAGTCTGTGTCATCATCTGGTGAATATGTGAAGTTGTTGTTTGTCGCGTCGATATTTGGAAAAGAATAGTACGTTTCGAGATTTAGAAGAGCCATTTCATAGTTTTTATTTGTGTCCAGTTCAATTGACGGATTAAAATCTGTTCTGATTCGTGAGCTCTTTTCGCTCAGGAAAATGTAAAATGACTTTTTTGGTTCTGTGTTACGAGCCGTCTTTCCCGTATTATCAGCTATCTGTTTGAGAAGCGATGATTCCATTTGTTATATACAATAATTTTTACTACAGAGGATTTTCGATTTCATAAAATAGGTCGAAACCGCAGCGATATTTACCATCATTATTTTTACTAGTTAGATCAATAACAAGGAATCCGTGCGGTTGTTTCCACACCGTTTTGCATAGTTTTCTAAATTCGTCTTTATGCATGTCTGTACTAACATGGTCGCAGTAAATATGGTTAAGGTTTTTCGAGTCCTGCTTGAACAGGCAAATAAAGTTTGCATTCTCTCTGATCGTTTGTCGCGGTAGTTTGAAATAATTCTGTGCTAGGTAAAAACAGTCCACATTACTATGCCTCCCCCGAATATAATACATTTCACATTTGTTTTGTTTTTCCAATTGTAAATCATCAAAAATCATCAGATTCTTCTTTTCGCTACTTAAGGCACTCGGGTCTGGCACATCATCGGCTTTTTCAAAGAACTTGGCAATTATATCGGATTTGGCTTTTGATTCTTTAGCCATTTCTTCCATAACGAGGGCTGGCGGCGCGTTTAGTTTCATGATTTCCTCTTGAAGCTCGAATAATCCAACGATCGATTCTTTTGGTAATTTTTCTTCGAAGGCTTTTTTAATAATACGATATTCAGGTTGAAACAGAGATTTACCGAATACCTGGAGGTTATTATAGTCCAACCAGCCCGACCTAAGTAATAGATTCAGAAGAAGCGTCGTTTTGCCACAGCCGGACTTTCCGATTATCAACCCACGTATACTTTTAGGTAGCAAAGGATTATTAAATCTTTTCGATAGCGCAGATCCCCAACTCAGATCTTTGATTTCCATTTTATTTATATATTAAAAAAACGAGATGTATTGTGTAAAGTGTAAAAAAAAGACTGAAACGAGAGATGCGCAGAACGTAGTAACGAATAACGGGAGATCGATGCTTAGAGGCGTTTGTGTTGTATGCGGGAAAACAAAAACTCAATTCGTAAAAGGCCCTACTACTAAAGGTGGAGATTTAGTTAGTTCATTGAATGCGGCCACTAGTACCATAAAGTTACCATGGGCTAAGTTTCCCGGCGAGATGCATTTACCAGGCCATCAGTTTCTCGGTCCAGGTACTAGGTTAGACATGAGACTGAATCCAGACAGGACTCCTAAAGATTGGAGTAAACCCATTAATCGAGTAGACAACGCGGCATATTATCACGATCTTGCTTACGATCAACACACCGATACAGCTTCTAGGAATATTGCGGATAGGGTGATGATTAATGATTTGAATAATATTTCTAATCCTACTATCCGGGAGCGTGTAGAGAGGGCCATTGTCAAGCCTATATTATCTACTAAAGCGAGTCTTGGGTTAGGTTTAAAAAAAGCTCTGAAGTGAAATGGACTGATCAATTAGCTGATGAGTTGCATAAACCAGTTGTTAGACATTTTAGAAAAAGGAAGGTTTACGCCGGGGGTATAGATGAGATATGGGCAGCCGATTTGGTGGATATGCAGTCGTTTGCTAAAGATAACGATGGGGTTAAATACCTATTAACCGTTATAGATGTTTTTTCTAAATACGGTTGGATTGTGTCATTGAAAGATAAGAGTGGGAAATCTACAGCTGCCGGTTTTATGAAGATAAGCTTACTCGAGGGTGGACGAAAGCCTGTGAAATTATGGGTTGATAAAGGGAAAGAATTTTATAATAAGGATGTAAAGAATTTTGTTGAGTTGTACTCTACTGAGAATGAGGAAAAATCTTGCGTCGTTGAGAGATGGAACCGAACGATGAAAGAAAAGATGTATAAATATTTTTCGGCTAACTCGACGAGAAGATATATCAACGTTTTGGATGAAATGGTGGGTAATTATAACAATACAAGGCACGGTTCGATTAAAATGACTCCTGCCAAGGCTAGTATGAAAGTGAATGAAAAAACTGTATTTATGAATTTATACGGTAAAGAGATTTCGGAACCTATTGTGCCAAAGTTTTCAATTGGTGATAAGGTCAGAATAACTAAGAAGAAGAATATTTTTGAGAAAGGATACACGCCTAGATGGACTGAGAAGGTATTTACAGTATCCCAGATTCAATACACGGTTCCACCAACTTATAAGATTACTGATTCAAATGGAGAGGAAATACAGGGGAGTTTTTATGAACAGGAGCTACAGAAAACGACTCAAGAAATATTTAGAATAGAAAAGATTATCAGGAAACGTGGGAAGAAATCGTTTGTTAAATGGCTTGGTTATCCAGACTCGTTCAACTCATGGGTCGATAGCGATAACTTACTGACATTGTGAAACATTTGCGGTGTATTTTATATTTCATCTAAATATTTCATAAAATCATACGCTTTTTCTTCCTGCATTTCATATAGCTGACGATCTATTTCGTTCGATTTTTGCATATTTTTAATTGAGAGCAACGGGTAAATATTCATCCAATTCATAGCTTTAAAAAGTTCTTCTTCATCTAGCAAATTGAACGATGATATTGGCAGAACGTGATCGAGATGCCAAACCGAGCCGTAATTTTCCATTGTCATTCCTTCTTCTAACTGATATTCAATCCATTTAGTAAATATTCCAAAGTCAATGCCAATAATTTGCCGCATCCTTTGTGATTTAGGACACACTCTTAAAAATTCCATTTTATATACACAAGAGAAAAAAATTGTTACGATTAAGTGACTCATCGATACCATGGTTATTTCCCAACTCACCCTATGACTCATCATCGAAACTACTGGAAATTCCCCGCATGATGAGTCATAGGCGCGTGCTGGGGTGGATATGGGGTGGCAAATTTTTTGATGAGTTGGCATATTTTTTGAACCATGGTTATGGGTTGACAAATTTTTGAACCATGGTTTGGGTAGTTGGCAGAAATTGGCAAGAAAATATTTTTTGTGTTTTTTATAAAATAGGAAAAAAAAATTTTGTGTGTTGGAAAAAGTTGAACCATGGTTATGGGTGATTTATTTTTTGACCTGTGGTTATGGGTCGGCACATTTTTTGATGAGTCAGCATATTTTTTGAACCATGGTTATGGGTGGTTATATTTTTGAACCATGGTTATGGGTGGTTATATTTTTGAGCCATGGTTATGGGTGATTTGGAAAAGTTGAACCATGGTTAAGGTCAAATGTCCCAGAATAGTCTTAATCTATCTACTAGTGTTGGTTGCCTTGAGTAAATCAACTATTTAGCTATACACACAACTAGCACCATCATCATTTGCTCTCCAGAACTGCTTGAGCAGGTCCTGGCTATAAGGATTAACTATTCGAAATTTTTCCGTGCTAATATAATAATTATAAACTGCGTATCCGTATACATTTTCAAGTGCACGATGGTGCATAATAATTGCATTCAAATCGATTGAAAGCTTCGGCCTTTATTATGTTAGTGTTCTAGGTATCATTAGGCCTATGTACAGTTGTACACCTTAAATCGGCACACGAGATTGTCACACTACAAATAGTAGACCTAGTTGTAGGCCTATTGATCTGTAGGTTGAGAGACATTGGTCTAGAAGTAGTCCAACCTATAGCTTCGCGAAGATTCTAACGGCACCGCCTTTTTGCCATATAGCCTACCTATATAATAATAACGATGACAATGATCAGCGACAACATAGTGCCAACTAACACTAACATTGGATCAACGTTGACTCAATGTTGGTAGGCCTATTCTGCATGAGACCGGGGCTGGTTGCAACATGTGTTGGTTGCAACACCATCGATATTTCGGCGCTACATAATAGCAACTCAAAATTAAGCAAACTATCTTGTAAAGAATACATTTTAGGCCAATGTGTCCTAATTTCAAACGTCGACCCGACATTGAACCGATGTATGTAGCATAGGCCTACATCAGAAATATTATATAGGAAATTCTATTAGGCTATCTAACTTAAATTTCTGCATGAGGAAGCCTTTGCAATCCTGTAGAGTGTAGGTCATCAAAATCTGCCAAAGAAATAGAGGGGTAGAGCCCAGTTGATGTAAACTTAACACGAAATATTTTGTATAGATTGCAATAAAGCTCTTTTTATTGAATAAAACTTTACAACGACACGGCATTGGCGAAGGATCCAGAATAGAATCGTCTCGCGTCACTCTATGGACATTATGGACACGGTCACACGGCTACGCTCAGCTGAGTTTACGACACAAGTGAAAGGGAGAAGAGAGGAAGAACTTGAGAGAGATATGGAAATATATATATAATTATATATATATATATGGATATATATATATATTATGTCGCAGCTGCAAATGGAGTGGAGTTACAATGTTTGGATGGCTGTGAGGATATAATATGCCGGTAATGTAGGGCATGTAGGGTTTAAATGGGCGCGACTGATCTTTTCTTGTGTCATGGCTCAATACAAGGTTGACCCTCAGAGATAGTTTGGTGTACCGTGTAGGCTAAGGTCTTCTTCTTCTACCAACATAATGTTATTATTAACCAACTCACAGTTATTATTGCCGTTAACGAGTTAGCACTCAGAAAACTCTCTTATTCTTTGCAATACAGGCTATAGGTTATTCCAACAACTCTGAGTCTGTATAGGCTACATGGTGCGTGTAGGCTACGTAGGCTATACCAAGCACAGCCGACATGGTTTCGCTTGTATTATTGTTGCTGCCCTGCCCAGGGCCAAATAGAATAATAGACATACACGGTTTATTCGGCTGAATATGCACAGATGGCATTCTTCGACGAATGTCAGCGAGTGGCATAGGGTAAAGCTCACGTGACAGTTGATACGGTACAGTAGGCCTACTCTAAATCACACGAACGCCTGGAGATTCGCACACACAGCATAAGCAGACAAGAGGAGAATCGGTTGACGACAGAAATTCCTACAACGAGCCAACAGTCGATAAAAATTCGCTGTGGTGGTTAGTATTTAATAATCTCTAACGCTTGCATCCAGGGCTTGAAGTGTGGCTGGACGGTCATGGACGGCGTCCATGCACTTATTAGTCAGCACAGCCTTGAATAGTACAGGGCGTCCAGGCACTTATTTTGGAAATGTAAGGGCGTCCAGGTACTTATTTTTCCACACTTCAAGCACTGCTTGCATCTATATGAAACGACAAAGTTCGTAAACTCGAAATTTCTAAAGCGTCACTCGAAAGCCAAGCGCGGGGCAACAGCTTATTCACGAGCGCTGCGTTGAGTTAGAAGGGTTGTCCGTGAGAGTAGTCCGTGGTGGTCCGGGTCGAGTTACCATAGGATCAGAGTGGCGGAACAGCTACTAGGGCGGGTGTCGTCTGGGCCGGGAATTCAAGGTTGCAGGATCAGATGAGACAGGGTAAGAGTTCTTGAAAGGGTGTGACTGCAGTTTTGAATGAAAAACCCAAGGTGTGATGGATAGAGGAGCCTGAGAAGGGTGATGGTGTGTGATTAGTAGCGATGGTGGAGGAACTTAAAGGGATCGGAATTCAGAAGGCAGATCATTTCAAAGGCGTGGTGTTGGGTTGGATATGGCTCGGTTGGAGAACTTGAGATGACTTGTGACCGCCGGTCGAGAGAGTGTAAGGCAGGCGGATGATCGGGTAGAACGGGTAGGCTGGATGGTGAACAGTTCGCGAAGATATCTGGGCTGGAAGCATTGTAAAGAGTTGTAGGTTAAGGAGAGAACTTTGAAGTGGATTCGCTCTGGGATTTTCAACCAGTGAAGTGAATATTATTGAATATGGGGGTTATGTGATGATGCCTGGGTGTTCTGGTGACGGCTCTAGCTAGAGAATTTTGAATGAGTTGGAGGCGCTTAAGTTGTGAGGAGTCAAGGTTTAGCTGTGTGTTGGAGTTGGACTGACCTGGGGACCTATATTATATATACAACGTATGATGTGCTGATGCCGCTGGCTCTGTGCGGCATGCCCTTGCTAACTGTCTTAAAAACGAACTTTTTAGATCTGTAAATTCCTTTAATATTGCAAAATAAATAAATGGCAGTGTCCAATTTATGTGAACTTAACACAAAATATTTGCATAGCGTGCAGTAAAGCTCTTTTTTATTGAATAAAACTTTACAACGATTGGTCTATGGTATTTGCGGAGGGCCCAGAGTAGAGTCGTCTGGCGTCACTTTATATGGACACGGCTAAGCTCAGCTGAGTTTATCACACAAATTGGAGACAGGCAGACAGACAGACAGACAGACGGACAGACAGACAGACAGACAGACAGAGACAGGCAGACAGAGAGAGACAAAGAGACAGAGAGACAGAGAAAGAGAGCGAGAAAGAGACGGAGAGAGAGTGAAAGTGAGACAGAGACAGAGACAGAGAGGCAGACAGACAGACAGAGACAGACAGAGACAGAGGCAGGGAAGCCAGAGACGGACAGAACCAGAGACAGAGAGGGATGCGACATTTGCACGAACAGAACCAGAGCTGCAAATGGGGATTATAGGGTATACGGAGGGTTTGAAGGGGTGCGAGTGATTGGTAAGATGAGTCGTACAGCAAAAGCTGCAGAGGAGAGAATGATTATTGACAGATACATGCAGGTCGAGCTTTGGACCTGTTTTTTAGACAGAGCTCATAAGACTGCGTGCAGGAATGTAAACACAGCAAGAGATGAACGACGTTCTTGAATCTTATGCGTTTGAGTTGATTATAAGGCGAAAAGAAGTCGGTATAGTTGGTAACTGGCTTGACACCTCGATGCATGGGCGGAGACCTAGGGGGGACGGCCCCCCCTAATGGAGGTGTTGGGGGGACGGCACAGCCGCACATGCATTTGTCTCCCCCCCAATCGTTGAGCGTCACAACTAAAAAAAGTCATCAACTTTATTGGTTGCGAAAATAGAAAATTTCGTCGAGATTTCGCCGGATGACTAAAAAAAAGGTCGTCAGAAATTTTGGCCGGCAAAAGATGGAAATTTTTGGGCGACACTCAGCCATTCGTCCGTCAAAAAATCTCGCGTCTTTTCTTCCCCCCCCAAGTCTCCGCCCAGGTCTCCGCCCATGCCTCGATGGGCCTACATCACCGGCGACCTTGGACGTTTAGTAGCCTACAAATTACAACAACTGTAGGTTAATATAATGCAAAGCAAAATCTACAAAGCGATGAGCCACGTAAGGGAAACCTGCGTATGAACATAGAACGTGAGCGCACGGCTATCAAAAAACGCAGAACGCGTGACCACAGTAACCACTTCGAACAAACCTGCTCTCTGCAAGCGGCTATAGTTACAACTTACACAACTTGATGCTTAGGCCTACTCGAGCAAAACATTTCTGCTCCAACTTCTCTGTGTGTGTGTGACTGATACGATAATACGATATCGTGCATGGTGTGTGTGTGTGTGTGCGTGCGCGCGAGTGTTTGTGTACCTTATTATCCAAGAGAGGGATTTGGAGGAAGCAGAAGAGGCTCCAAGTTAATGTACAGGGTGTTCGAAATATTTTGATGAAATCTGGCCTTCATGTGTAAATATGAATTGTCTTTAAGTCTGCAAAATTTCATTTCGAAATTCTTACCTTTGGCCAAGACATTGGCAAAAGATCTTAGGGATACTTTTTTATGGTCCACCCTGTATAACGCAAACATCACCTTTCTTTTCTAACTACTCTGTAAGTGACCGAAATTGCACACGATATCTACATTAAAATTGTGCGTATTTCTTACGTGTGTGTTTATAGTAGGCCCCACATTATAATAATCGCTAAGAGTAGATCTATGTTTTGTGCTTTTGCATATAGGCTACCAGTTTTAATCTATGGAATTGAAAGCGCCAGATTAAACGAACTTACATGTAATATCCAATTACTCTTCGAATTTTTAGCAAAACAGTTGTTCTTCAGCGTTTCAGCTGATGTCTTGGTGTTAAATTTTTAAATCTTGCCAAAGTCCACTGAGTCAAAACTGAGCTGTGGGCTGGCATCCAGTAAAAACAACATAGCAGGCGATTGAAGACTTTCTCAGGTTTGAACACGACGTGTTCTGTTATTTACATAAACTGACGTTTTCAATGTCCAAGTTTCCTTCTTGTAAAAAATCGGGATAATTTTCTCCTTTTGCCTAAGTCGTCTGGACACCGGGATGCACCACAGAAAACCGGGACATGTCCCGGAACATATGGTCACCCTAGTGCTATAGCCTTCCTCATAAAATATAGGCTTTTTTATATTCGTGTCTGTACTTGGTAGGCCTATAGGGATTATTATGCCGCATTAATGCGTGTTGCTCATTGTAACAATTGCAATTATCTATTATTTTAGTGAAATGGCACAAGATAAGTTGTCGAAAACTGTTCCCCGTCTGAAGGATTATCACTTCTCAGATGAAACAGGCTTCATCTTACCAGAACCATTGGTAGGTCATTACATACAATGTCTTCGCTTCCTTTAGGCCGATAGACCTACATGGCCTACACGCCTTTCTTGTGGCAGCATAACGTTTCAGCACACGTCTCCTAATAGTCAAAAGTTATGTCTAGAGAACTCATGCAGCATAAAAAAATAACGAAGTGGTTCCTTCTTCCTTCAGCAGCACGTTTGCTTTCGTGATCCAGCGATTGCAGCTTCGAGCATGCGCAGATGAGTCTGCTTTTAGCACAGAACAAGTTTTCAGCAAGCATTAAAACTTTTGTAGGCTAAGTACGCTTATGGCTGAAAGAAGGAGGAGGAGGAGGAGAAGTGAGTGGTGGCGAATATGGAGGTAATAATAATAATAATAATAATAATAATAATAATAATAATAATAATAACAACAACAACAACAACGACGACGACGACGATAGTAAATAAATAAATAAATAATTATATATTACACATACTGGCCTAGTTAGCTACACTGGTAAGCGAGAGCGGCATTCGTCTGTTGGTTGCAACGGACTGCGGTTCAAGCCCCGGGCTGGGAGTTGACACTCAGAGATTTAGATATCTCGGGCTAGCACGTGTGGGACGCATGGGCGCAAGCTCCTGCGGAGCGACCTTGGGCAGGTTGCTTACCCATCATTGTCTGTGAGGAAGACAACAGGAAGCCACCTCACTCATCTCATCCCCAGGGGCGTAAAGCCAATGAACCTGCCTTCGGGCAGAGCACCATCATCATCATCATCATATTACACATGGTTTTATACCAGCGTAGAAATTTAATTCGCAAACCAAGGGGCTAAAAGTGAAATATATTTGCTTTTAAAGGTCGAGCTTCCAGAATATTTTGAACCGTGGAACAAACTGAACAGAGACTTGGCAGGCTTGCTAAAAAGCCACAAATTACGAGATGCTGTTGACCAGGTAGGTCTGGTATAAACCGGAGTTGATGTTCGCTATATACATGTAAGAGACTGTAGAGTGTAGACAGTATAGTGACCCGTCTGTATTTAAGCTGAATAAATTATATGAACAAGTGCATCAATTAGGAGCACAAAATAATAAAATCCAGAAAAGTGAATTTGATGCTCGTCTTAATTAGTCATTGCAATGTGCATTGTAGGCCTATTATCTCATAGGCCTACATGATGCGCTCGCTCACGAAGGGCGCCCTCGCAACGATCATGGCTCCATTTGCGATGCCTTACAGGACTTACTTTGACATTATTAGTCTGTTCACTTTTGCGGACGGCTACATTCTTTCTTTATAGACCGAGCGTTAAAAATATTCTCACTGTAAGACCTCCGAAAAATTGATGACAAGCTACATTTTACTTTTTCATGTACATATTTGTGCGTAGATGTTGCACAAAGAGATGCCAAGTTTAAGATCAATTGGCATCTTTTTAGGAAGCAATTTAGTAGTGAACTATATTTTTGGCGATAGCGCATTAATCAATTACCGCTTAATTAATATTGAGTAGGAAGCGTGCCATTTTATCATTAGAAAATCACCGCGCTATGAATATTCAACAGCAAACGTCATGAAACGTCATTAATTAAATCACCGCATAATGAATATTCATCAGCAAGCGTGCTCTTTCGCGGTTGTAAATAAACCTCGATCTTACTATAATTATTATTCCATTATACGTTTCAAGAGTTTTAAAAACAATTCTTATATATGTCATAGCTATTAGTTATTATCCGAAAAATCATTACTAATTCGGTAAGTTTATTTTTGCTCAGAATATGGCGGTTCAATAGAATTTTCTAACGTTTTCACGGGCGATCGAGTAGGCCTAGCCTACAGCCACTGGCTTAATGTGCGTATGGGCTGTAATAAGCCTATAGACTTGTAATCTATGAATCCATCAGATAGCCTAATTCATCTAATTCGTTTATTAGAAGTAGGTCTACGAAGCTGATACGGACGCAGCTTAAACGTCAATATTGTAGAGGAAATTTACGGAAACTGTCACAATTCAAGGATAAAATAATGTTAATAACATTCGTTTTATTGAAAAACCAGTCGACATAACGCGACAGTTAACAAGCACAGAGGAACAGCAAATAAAGTCTAGTAAACGTTTTTATACAGCATCCGTGTTATGAAATTTTTATTGCTTTTATTGGTAAGTTCGAATGGATGCGGCCTAGGACGCAGATTGTATTTGTCAGGACGTCTATAAGAGGTAGAGGTAAGAGGTAGAGGTAAGAGGTAGAGGTAAGAGGTTTGGTAGTGTCACTTCACTAGCGCAGAGATTCTCAAACTTTATTTTTATTGTACCCCCAAGCAGTGATTCCGTTAAGGTCTGAATTCTTGGAGTCATGGACGCACCACATAAAAAAAATTGGAGTCCACACCAAATGGATAAGAGTCATGGACTCCACACCCATCCATTTTTGGAGTCCCATCGGGCCATAGTAGGCCAAATGTAAAAAATCCGGACTCCTTATATTACAGGCGACAAAGGGCCCAACCATTAGGCCCATTATTACGTAACCTACGCAAAAATTCGTATTTTTGACCCTCTCATTCTGTTGCAACTCGTACATTTTGCGAACAGCCACATGCGTACGCAAAAATTAGCTTTAACCCTCCTCCGTTTACAAAAGTTCATTTAGGCTATATAGCTAAAGTCAGCTATAAAATTCATTTTACCGTTGGCTATTTTGTGTGTGTTAAAATCTGAAGTTGTCGATACCAATACAGAAATAACCGTCATAAACCCATAAATTACAACCAGCTTCTCCAGAGGTAGCAGAATTGAAACTAAATATAGGCCTGTATCGTGGAATCGTGAAATGTCAAGTAGGCCTATATATAGGCTAAGCCAACGATAAGTATAGGCTATAGAAGTTTTTAGTTTTTAAAATTTGAGAACAAATTAGCCATTTAGATTTTAGAAGCAAAAGCTGGTGTTCGAGCACATTCAGATTGCATCATATTGCATTAATATTGCCTGGCGAGCGCCTCTGAGAGGGCTTCTTGTAGAGGCGCTATGTAACTTATTGAAATGAATGAATGAAGGCAGACCTGGCCGAGCCTGAGAGAGCTAAAATGCGATTGTCGTTAGCAATGACATCATTTTAAAAATAAGCAGGGAACATTTAGGACTCTATAGCCTATAACTATAGTAGGCCTATCAATCTTCCGGACGTTAATAAATTTTATACTTTCCAAGAAAAAATATTTTGGCATTGTTGTAGGCTACTTCTTTTAATTTTCTTGATTTTAGAATCTATCCGACGACGATCATTACTTTTTACTCGATCATGGGAACGGTTGAACGCTATAATATTGCTGACATGTCGATGGTTTAGGTCTAGACCTGCATGTAGGCTATATACGTCACTCACTTACAAAGAAATGAAATATTCATAAATAGGTCATTGCATAAATTATTCACTACTAACCAGTCAGTTAATACGCAATGCTTAAACTGAGACAGTTACACATAATACGGACCCCACGGTATTTCTTATTGGTGTCCCATGGACGCATCGTTAATTTATTTGTGCGTCCATCCACAACTTCAGTGCGTCCATGGACGCACCGTCTTTATTTTTGTGCGTCCGGCGTCAAAATTTGTGCGTCCGGGACGCACGGACGCACGTTAACGGAATCACTGCCCCCAAGTAAAAAATCGAATGATGGCGTACCTCTGCAGCAAAGTCAGGTCAGAAACAAAATGTCATTGCGAGGTTCCCTTGCAGTGACAACTAGAAGTCCATTTAATCATTGGTGATATCGTTTACTAGTGTCGTATAATATTATAGGGAGCAAAATTTAGTTTGATTAATAGGCCTATAACCTTATCAACAAATTTAAAAGGGAAAATTGGCCTATAACCCTGTATGAAAGAGCAAACCTATAGGCCTAATGCTATGTGCTTGTCTAGACTAGCACATATTTCAAATATCTGTTTCAATATTTGTCAGGTTAAAACGCAAATTAACCCAAAACTAAAAAGAAAGGGTGGAAAGACCAGTGGACGTGATTATAGGATGATCGTTAATGGCTTTACACAGTCTGCCATCAGACACTTCGGCCAATTGGACTGTGCATGCTCTTATAAGTGGATGCGATGCCACTTCAAGTTTGTATGGTCATGGCAAACGAACATGTAACATAATGTAAAATAATTTTTAAACTTATGATGCTCATTGCTGTGAGCGGCACTCATAGCTGTGACCATTCAGTAGCACTCCCAGTGTGAGTGCCCTGAGAGAAGAAATGGGGTTTGAGGAGGGATAGATATAGATCTAGGAAGAACACGTGAAGACTGAAGAGGAAGGGAGGGCATTCCAGATGGAAAGGGCAATGGTGGAAAATGATCTAGTTTGGGCCAAAGTGCACGGTCCTTGATTATGACATTGAGGCTGATGAAGATCATTTTTAGATGGCTATAGATGACCTGAAAACAATGGATGGACTTGAAATTTATGATGCTGTAGAAACAGACACGAACTTGAATTGAACAACGCTTACTACTTCGGAATAATTTGCCTGCTTTCTACAAGTTGCTCAAGTCCCATATTTTTAGCTGTGGCTGGACTGGGAGCGCCTCTGAGTAGGCTTCTTCAAGGGGCGCTATATAAGTTTTCGGAATGAATGAATGAATGAATGAATGAATGAATATTAAATCTATATGATAACAATTACTTGATACGTGACTTAATATAATCGCTTTTTGTTGCGTTATATATTGAAATCGTCAAAAAGCATTGGTGGACTCACTAAAAGTGAAACAACTTTTGTTCTGTTGGAAATTTTTTGGTGAAATTTGGCATTTGTACGTAGATATGATTTTCCCTTAAGCTGGTGAAATGTAATTTTAAAAATTCTTACTTCTGGCCAAGATATTGGCAAAAGACCTTATAAAAATCTTAGAGGCGCCTTTTTTTGGTCCACCCTGTATATTAATTGTCGTCCGATTTGTGGGCATCTTCACCAGGACTTACTAGACAATGTATGGATTAAGTTCATGTAGAGATTTGCTTGTCATCAATTTTTCCTGGGTGACTCTGCTTGTCTACCCGTCTATTATACTAGAATTCGAAATCAACATTATGCTACTCCGTTGATCTGACGACGCTCATTGTCCCAATGAAAAGACTATAAGTAGCCTATATGTCTTGAAGCGCTCATAGTTGCAAGTGCTTGTTTTTGTAGTTGACGGAGCTCGATGCTTCTTTGCTTTCTGGGTATAGACAGCTGCGATTGGCTTGCACGATTCTATCCTTCGTCAGTAACGGATACATATGGCAAGAGGGCGAAGAAGGTGTACCCAAGGTTGGTTTTATTCATCTGTGCAATGGGTAACTAATTGAAAATGGTGTGATATTATTGTATCCATGCTTTCCATTTCTTTTATGCTGGCGACATCTAGCGTTGGGTATAAACAATCTCAGAGGAAAGTTGGCGAGTGTTGAGCCATTCAGTCAGCATTACATGAATAGTGCCTATATAGGCCTAGACATACACAGCTTTTGAGATTAATGGAAACATTTGCGCCTTTGTGTCGCCCATAAACGTGAGCTCAGATTTATATATAATAAAAATTTCACTTTCCACAGAGTCCCTCAGTTGATCTGGTTTGATTGAAGGCCTCGATCTGAGAATAAAATAAACTAATGGGCATTATTTCTTCTGCATTTGAAAATTGGCGGTATAATGACCTTCCTATAATCAAGTATGGTGTATTCAATTTAAAAAACGTTGGCTCAAGTATGGCAAGCACGGACCAAGACGACGAGAACAGAGGTTTTTTAATTAAAAGTAGGCCTATGGCAAAGCAAACTATATTTCGCAATGTCGTTGCCCCATAAAATAGGTCTGATCAGTTACCATTGTGAGTTAGCCTGATATAGTTTACCATCATGCATCACTAGTTACGATGATTTAATTATGAATGCTGCGATTGCTTTAGGTCCTGCCACGTCAGTTGGCCGTTCCGTGGTATTCCATCAGTCAACGTCTTGGTATCAAGCCATCTGTCTGCTTCACGACGATGATTCTCAGCAACTGCACGAAGATCGATCGTTCAAAGTGAGTGCATGCTTCTGATGCGAGTTGATGGCGTTCAGAATGGGGGGAGGATTGTAAACATGGCGAGCAACAGATGCATTCCTGGCATTCCAGAAAAATAAAAGTGATAAGAACAACAGAATGATTTAAATGATTGGCATAGATGATAGATAATAGATGCTGTCGGGTCAGAAATTTGCAGTTGGACCAAAACTGTAAATGAAAAATTACCTTATTCTTTTAGCAATTAGAATTATTAGACAATGGAGAACATTATATGTAATCATTCAGTATGATTTGCTTATCCCTGGGATAAGAGGGATTATTCTAACCTGAAGGAAAAAGAAGGAGAAGATTAGTGTGAGAAAGAAGATACCAGCTTCAGTTGATGTTGGCAGTCCCCAGCTATTCAGAAGAGAATAAAGACCATGTGCCTATTTCTCACGAACCCAGTGCGTTTTAGATTGCTGAACCAACTTCAACTTATCACAATCTGCTTTTCAGCTCTTTTCTAGCGAAAATTTAGCTTAACTAATCTGTGATAGGGTACTCGAATTCTGCAATGTAAAAGATCTTCAATAGATGTGCTTAGATATTTAAAATTCCTACCTGTACTATTTTCATTCTAACCTACGTAGGGCCTAAGCCTACAGAAGTTATTAAAACTGATCAGATGCCCGGAAAGATTTCAGTGTATTTTTTTGTAGTTTACTAATTATACGCATTTTGAATCTTCTGATTTTTGCAGGCCGCTTGCTATCGGGTAAGTGCCTAATTATATTTTTAAAATAAATAAACTTATTTAACAATTTTAGATTAATTTAAAATGAACCTATTTTCAAATCTTTTCATTGACATCTGAAGACAATATTTCAATTTATTTTATTGTTCCTACGGCGTTTTTTTTAGTTCGTACAGACATGTGGGGCATTTGTGGGCCCTATGTTATCTAATATCTTCAAAACTCGTTAATTTTTCTGTTAATCTATATAATTTTATTTATTATCCTAAGTTTGATTAAATGGAATCTGAATTCTTAAGGGCTCACAACTTCACAGAGACATCAAAGCGATTCAAGATCTCTATGAGAAAGGATAGGGTGGCAGAATGTATTCGTCTTGACTTGTCTACTGCTTTAGTAATAATAATGATAATAATGACGACATTGCTCTGATGACTATTCACTTCTGTCCCCCTCCCTTTTACTCCAACCTCCTTCTCCTCTCCTCGATCTTTTTCCTCTTTCTCGCTTAGTCTGAGTCAATGCCTTTTGGAATTAGAATAGGCGCTGTGGCAATTGCTACAAAATAGTGTAAATATTAATATTAAATATAATAAATAATATAACAATATATCGGCATAAGTAATAGCAATAGACGCTCATGACAATTATAGTACATGTGGTAGGTATATCATGTCAGTGATAGGCTATTTAACATGTGGCTGGCGGGCAGATACCGATATACTCTGACTCTGCACTTACACTTAGAGAAATTGAAAGTTTACCATTGCAATTTACTAAATATTTTAAGACGACATCGTAATACTTTAAATACAAGTATGGGGAATAAAAAGTAGCAATATTCATTTTCAGAAATATCAAGAATATATGCAAGATTTCAGACGAAGAGACCGTTCAGTTTTTCTTCAGTGTGCTTGCACAGTCAGATTTGGATTCAGTTGTGGGAATTAAGGTCAGCCTGAGTTTTTTGCTATTTTGCTAAATCTCTCAGAAATATTTCTTAGAAATCTTCTACTTTTTTCATTGAAAATCCAATGGTGCTATTATCAAGTCTTTTTTATAGTTACAATCATTTCCTGTTATACATACGCTTACAGTTTTAATGATCCGTGTCTAAAAAAGTAGACAGGAAACTGGTTGAAAAGTTCCAGGACAGTGTGCAAATCTCAGTTATATAAAAAAAGCAGCCTATCATTTCAGTCAAATTTTATTGCTCTGCTGCAAACTTTATTAGGCCTATGTATTTGTAAACTTAAACAGTACACATGCATTACTCGATCCGCTGTTCATTAACAATTGGATCTACTAATCGTGATCGATTCTAGAAATTGATTAGGTTATCGTTCGTAGCTGACATTTTATGCTCTTATGTAATTTCAATTGAGTGCCACTGTCAGCCTACTGCAGGCCATGTTTGGCTTAAAGCACTCTTGAAGTAGAAATCGAGAGTAGACTTAATTAGGCCTAAAGGAACATCGTCGGCAGTTTAATCGTGGAACCTATAAATATATATACATATATATATATAAATATAGAACATCAGGGTTTAATTGTCCATCTACATCATATATATAGTTTGTGCTCAACTGATCTTTCTTTAGGCTCTGATTACAGCAATGGATGCTGTCCTGGCTAATGACGTCGAAAACGTCTGCAACTCTCTCGATGCTGTGCTGTCAACAATACGCACTTTGAAGACCACAATGGCGCGTATGCATGGTATGTATCCATGCACCGAAAGAAATAGTTGCAAGATCCCGGCTTAGATAGGCCTAGTATATGCAGAGCGAAAAGCTTATAAAAATTGTTTACTTTTTGCATGGGCTTTGATCCCTGTAACCTATCAGATTTCAGCCTGCCATGTCTGTCACAACATATGATGATTCCTGAAGATATTATCACACATCGATTGATTGATTGGGCATCATGAAAATGGTGCTATAGAATTCGTGGATTAGACGGTGATCTTTTCTTCTTTCCATTCATGTTCGGATTAATGTCCCTCTTTGGCGAGGGATCAGCCGCTCGGATCCTTCTCCTCCACTTGTATCCCGTATCTTCCTTCTTCAGTGTGAGAAACCTCAGGTCTTGTTATGTCGCATCCTCCCCATCTTATCCTCTGTCGTTCCCGGACTGCGTCGTCCATGTACCTCCGCTTGCATGATTCTTTTGACACAACTATCATCCTCTTTTCTCATTACATGTCCATACAACTTCAGTGTGGTCTCTTGTACCTTGTCAGCTACATATGCCACTTTGAGCTTCTTTATGATGTTCTCACATCGTTTTCCTGTCTTTCAGTGATATGCCTAGTAGGCCTATCCATGGCAGCATTCTCATCTCTGTTCTCTCCAGTAGCCAGGGCTGTATTAAAGGAATTTTTAGAACTGCACAATCCCTTCTTTTCTTTCCCATCTTCCATGGTAAATTACTTCCAATCGGACGACAAAGACCTTTTTACTAGTTTAAACTACACGGAAGTGCTTTTACAACTGCACAAGTCCATTTAGAACTGCACATTTGTGTAGCCTACAATTGCACACTAAAAAAGCCCTGCCAGTAACCTCTCATCCCTTTTCGTTAACATGCGATGCCATACTTCGTCTAATGCTGCAATCAAAATGCATTGACATCTTCTCAATCACTGTCCCAATCCTTTACTCGCACGACTTCACTTGTCACTTAGGTTAAGAATGTCTTTCTTGAGTAGACAAAGTTTGTCGTTGTCGACTTTTTCACGAGAACGTGTGTTGGTTACAAATTGCCTAACACAATGAAGGTGGAAGAAGTATAAACGTGTCAGGCCTTGAACCTTCCCTAGTCCCACAGTTCTAAGAGTTTACAAGCGTAGATAATTAATATTGCAGTGCAAAAACGTCAAAGACGTCTTCTGTGGATCAGCACGTGTGCAAAGTCTCGAACTTTTAAGTAGGGTCTTCTGACTTTCATTTCTACGTGTGGCCTCTTTCATCTTCATTCTTATCGGTGCAACTAACTGTGGTCAGATAACAGTAGGTTAACATTTTGAACTATTTATCATTTCAGAAGGCATGCCGGGTGACTACTTTCTACCTAAAATCGCCCCATTTCTTTCAGGGTGAGTAAGAAGCGTAAGAACTTCAGTTCACTATTGCTTAAATGTCATCATTAAATAGGATTTTTATAATAATAGTTGTTGTTTTATAAGAACATCATGAGCATGCCACGAAAGCGTTTATTCCCATGCTAGAATTGAATAAATTTGCGATACACCTGTGAATGATGCCTTGTGAGTAGCCTATTATGATATGGTCGTCAAGGAATCCATTAGATTAGATTAGATTAGGTCAGATTAGATTAGATTAGGTGAGATTAGATTGATTAGATCTTATTCTGATCTGATCTGATCTGATCAGACCAGATCAGGTCGGATCAAATTTAGATAATTTTCTTCATTCATGCAGGCCTAATCTTTGCCAAGTTGCCATCCACCGTCGTCGGAACTGGATTGATCTTAGGCCTATATATATTAGGGTGGCCCGAAAAAAAGTGCGATATTTTTAATCGCACACCCTCTTGTTTTGTGAGGTTTGACATAAAGATCACTAAGTAAATTTTTTATATATAGTTCTTCTACTTGTTATGCTCGACATTGCAGTACATTTACTGTTATCCTAATAGACATTTTATGAGAATCAAGTGTATAGCCATTGCTGATTAGGTCAATGGCTCAACCAAATTATAACCTTACCTTCTTCCTTTTAAGGCCTTTTAAAACTAGGCCTAGGCCTATATTTACAATAGGCCTATTCGCTTGATTCAGGGAGACAACGACCATTATATTTTGCTTATACTATTGTGAAGGAAGGTGTAGAAATGTAGATAAAATACTTGCTAAATTTTGACTCTCGGGAATAATAAACGTGTTTCCATTTTTGCTGTGCATCATCTTTCCAGTTATGGTGAAAATGGATCAAAGTTTCCAGAAGGAATAATATTTGAGGGGGCTTGCGATACTCCAGTTACTGTAAGTTCTTGTTGGAGTCTATAAATACAATACATGTTTGTTGTTTAACGTTTGATCGCATCATGATATTTTAGATGTTGTAGGCATAATTTGTGAATTTCTCATATATATCGGTATATTTTTACATTATATCTACTTGGAATGCAACAACAGGCGATAGCTAAACAGACTAGAAGCTCAGAAGAAGAGGCGAGCAATCCCCACAAGCTATATCCCTAGGTGTGCGTATCTATACGAGGTGTTAGCGATTTCATTTTTATCTCAACCTCGGCATATGAGGACTGATGGGTAGCCTAGTCCTCTCCCTCACCGTCTTATCTCCCACTTACAGTATAGGCCTACGGCCCGTGTCGTCCTCGCTGTAGCCGAGTTGGCCATTAGCCTAAGGCGCAGATTTCAGGTTTAAACAGAAAATTATAATGGTTTTGGACCGAATGAAAACTGGATTTAGTTCAAATTCAAAAGCCCGACACTTATGCCATGGTCATGTAGGCCTGGTGTTTGATGCTTGTATGACCTACGTTCATCATCGTTATGCCTAACTATTTTTCTTCTGTGTGAAACTGAGTTCGCAATAATGTTGCTATTTATTAAATAACTCTAAACCTAAGGCGATCAGTGACTTGGAGAATAGTTTATGAAGTAACCTATACTGTAGAATTGCTGGGCCTAAATCTTATGTAGATAATGTAGTCTATGTATTTGTGTGTGTTTTTCTGTCGTACAAGGCGGTTGGAGGATCTGCGGCGCAA
Organism: Lumbricus terrestris; assembly: GCA_949752735.1. Classification (NCBI taxonomy): domain Eukaryota; kingdom Metazoa; phylum Annelida; class Clitellata; order Crassiclitellata; family Lumbricidae; genus Lumbricus; species Lumbricus terrestris. The sequence continues at coordinate 80,651,076 of OX457036.1, read as the reverse complement.
AGTTCATCCGTTCAGTGTTTGGATGTTGGATTAGGCATCACGAATCACGGCGACGGTAATTTTTACAATCATCTCAAAATTTATTTGAAAATTGCCTCCTAAACTAGTTGAATCATTTCTAGGCAAGCTTCCATAGGCTGTACTCTAACGCACCACTCGACTATTAATTTTAATGGTTTGCTCAACCACTGGCTTCAACAATGTTCCTAACAGTCACACCTCGTTTGGAGCAGAGTCTGGACGAACTAATTGTGTTTCTCGGGAATAGCTTTTAATTTTTTTTCGTCATTTCGTTTTGCAGCGCAGAAGTATTTGAATGAGTTGCGGACGTATATGCCGCCAGCTCATCAGGACTTGATCAAGGCTCTGGCTGAAGGGCCTTCCATTAAAGACTATGGTATGATCATTCAACGCTTGTTCGTTTGCCATAAACCTATGAACATTATGGTCAGAGTAATTAATTATCAGACCGTGTTCTGCTGATCGTATTTTTGTTCCTTATAAGACTATAAGACTGTTCTGGCCCAACATCAGGCGTTGCTGTGGTTGGTTGGTCTGTCTCTCTCTCTCTCTCTCTCTCTCTCTCTCTCTCTCTCTCTCTCTCTCTCTCTCTCTCTCTCTCTCTCTCTCTCTTCCTCTCTCTCTCTCTCTCTCTCTCTCTCTCTCTCTCTCTCTCTCTCTCTCTCTCTCTCTCTCTCTCTCTCTCTCTCTCTCTCTCTCTCTCTCTCTGTCTCTTACTCTCTTACTCTCTTACTCTCTTACTCTCTCTTTCTCTCTCTCTAATCGGAATAACCCGTCCATCCTCACTAATAGCTAAACTTACGACTCGTTTTCATCGTCAATCTCATTCTTTAAAGACATTTCTTTTTTCCTCATGGTTTTCATACTGAACATAAAAGAATAGTCATTCTGCGAGAGGCGCTATTAAAGATCGAGCTGCAGTAAAATTATGCAATAGGACGTATACTTTGAGAGAAAACTTTCTAAGCATTGTTTAAAATTGCAGTTGCGTCAAGTGACGACGACAGATTGAAGAAACTGTTTGCTGACTGCGTGTTCGCCCTTCGCGACCTCCGTTCATATCATCTTCAAGTGGTTACAAAGTAAGTCAGGAAATCTTCCACAGTATTAACTTAGAGTAATGCGCCCGCTTTTATATTCTAGACAGACCTAGTCGCCATATATTCGATTAAAGGACAAAAGGCCTACAATTTTTCAGGCCGATAGCTTCTTGTCTATTGTCAGATTATTGGAATTCTTATATAATTATTATATAGGCCTATTACCCTGCATGGAAAACCATTATAATCTATAGTAGCCTATATAGGATTTGAGTCAGGTATCGATGGGACGGTGAGCCGCACAAATTGCACAATGACCACGTAACAGTCTCAGTTCAGCCATAATTATGTAAGCTATCAATGCAGGAGATAAGCGTTACATATGTTTATCATTCATTAAAAAGTAAAGGGGAAGTTTTTGCTCTTAGGCCCTGCATCAGACTAAACACTAAAGCAATGTATGTGATTTCGAGAATTGCCAAATAATTGATTGTTATTTTTAGGTATATCGTGATACCTTTACGACAGAAGAGTGGCGACGCCTCGAAAGATGGAGAACCTGCATGTACAGCTGGTGAGTGATGACAGTTCTTAAACTCATATGTCATAATTAACTGTTTACTTTGAACCCGTGTCTGATCTTGTCCGCAGTTAAGCCACATGTGTCCAGCTGGCATTGTCATCTGCTCATCCAGCTTACATTACATCTATTCCCAACTGTGTTAAATAATAGGGCCTAGGTCAGGCTACCTCTTGATCATCCGCGTCCAATTAATTTAATTAAAAAGCTTTTTAGATATATGACAGTTTCCGTTGATGTAAGATTGTCTCACTGAAGTTGGTGGTTAATGTACATGATGGACTATAAAAGCCGAGTAGGGGTTGGGGTCTATGCCGAGCTCGGAAGAGAACGCCCGCCTTTGGCATATTCCCTTCCCATGCATATCCGCATTTCGGTTACCTTCCCCTTCTTCATTCGAACTTCTCTTTTCTCTAACGTAGGCTATGCGGCAGAACGTTCCAATGAAAATTAATTTTATGAGCGAGAGGTTTTTGTTACAACATTACAACAATATTCGGGCTGAAGTAGACCTATCGAAATTTGTTTCGTATATATTCTTTTCTAACTGTAGGTCTTATGAAGTAGACCTATCGAAATTTGTTTCGTATATATTCTTTTCTAACTGTAGGCCTAGGTCTTATGAAGTAGATCTATCGAAATTTCTTTCGTATATATTCTTTTCTAACTGTAGGTCTTATGAAGTAGATCTATCGAAATTTGTTTCATATATATTTTTTCTAACTGTAGGTCTTATGAAGTAGATCTATCGAAATTTGTTTCGTATATATTCTTTTCTAACTGTAGGTCTTATGAAGTAGATCTATCGAAATTTGTTTCATATATATTTTTTCTAACTGTAGGTCTTATGAAGTAGACCTATCCAAATTTGTTTCATATATATTTTTTCTAACTGTAGGTCTTATGAAGTAGACCTATCGAAATTTCTTTCATATATATTTTTTCTAACTGTAGGTCTTATGAAGTAGATCTATCGAAATTTGTTTCGTATATATTCTTTTCTAACTGTAGGTCTTATGAAGTAGACCTATCGAAATTTGTTTCATATATATTCTTTTCTAACTGTAGGCCTAGGTCTTATGAAGTAGACCTATCGAAATTTGTTTCGTATATATTCTTTTCTAACTGTAGGTCTTATGAAGTAGATCTATCGAAATTTGTTTCATATATATTTTTTCTAACTGTAGGTCTTATGAAGTAGACCTATCCAAATTTGTTTCATATATATTTTTTCTAACTGTAGGTCTTATGAAGTAGACCTATCGAAATTTGTTTCATATATATTCTTTTCTAACTGTAGGCCTAGGTCTTATGAAGTAGACCTATCGAAATTTCTTTCATATATATTTTTTCTAACTGTAGGTCTTATGAAGTAGATCTATCGAAATTTGTTTCATATATATTTTTTCTAACTGTAGGTCTTATGAAGTAGACCTATCGAAATTTCTTTCGTATATATTCTTTTCTAACTGTAGGTCTTATGAAGTAGATCTATCGAAATTTGTTTCATATATATTTTTTCTAACTGTAGGTCTTATGAAGTAGACCTATCGAAATTTGTTTCGTATATATTTTTTCTAACTGTAGGTCTTATGAAGTAGACCTATCGAAATTTGTTTCGTATATATTCTTTTCTAACTGTAGGTCTTATGAAGTAGACCTATCGAAATTTGTTTCGTATATATTCTTTTCTAACTGTAGGTCTTATGAAGTAGATCTATCGAAATTTGTTTCATATATATTTTTTCTAACTGTAGGTCTTATGAAGTAGACCTATCCAAATTTGTTTCATATATATTTTTTCTAACTGTAGGTCTAGGTCTTATGAAGTAGATCTATCGAAATTTGTTTCATATATATTTTTTCTAACTGTAGGCCTAGGTCTTATGAAGTAGATCTATCGAAATTTCTTTCATATATATTTTTTCTAACTGTAGGTCTTATGAAGTAGATCTATCCAAATTTCTTTCATATATATTTTTTCTAACTGTAGGTCTTATGAAGTAGATCTATCCAAATTTGTTTCATATATATTTTTTCTAACTGTAGGTCTTATGAAGTAGATCTATCCAAATTTGTTTCATATATATTTTTTCTAACTGTAGGTCTTATGAAGTAGATCTATCCAAATTTCTTTCATATATATTTTTTCTAACTGTAGGTCTTATGAAGTAGACCTATCGAAATTTGTTTCGTATATATTCTTTTCTAACTGTAGGTCTTATGAAGTAGATCTATCGAAATTTCTTTCATATATATTTTTTCTAACTGTAGGTCTTATGAAGTAGATCTATCCAAATTTCTTTCATATATATTTTTTCTAACTGTAGGTCTTATGAAGTAGATCTATCCAAATTTCTTTCATATATATTTTTTCTAACTGTAGGTCTTATGAAGTAGACCTATCCAAATTTGTTTCATATATATTTTTTCTAACTGTAGGTCTTATGAAGTAGATCTATCCAAATTTCTTTAATATATATTCTTTTCTAACTGTAGGCCTAGGTCTTATGAAGTAGACCTATCGAAATTTGTTTCATATATATTTTTTCTAACTGTAGGTCTTATGAAGTAGACCTATCCAAATTTGTTTCATATATATTTTTTCTAACTGTAGGTCTTATGAAGTAGATCTATCCAAATTTGTTTCATATATATTTTTTCTAACTGTAGGTCTTATGAAGTAGATCTATCCAAATTTCTTTCATATATATTTTTTCTAACTGTAGGTCTTATGAAGTAGATCTATCCAAATTTCTTTCATATATATTTTTTCTAACTGTAGGTCTTATGACGCTCCTGAAAGGTGTTCGAGATACTACTGCCAGCTAAACTCGAATGTGACAACACGTGTAGTCTGATGACAAGAAAGTGGAACGAATGTTATTTTGTAGGCTGCTGCTTCTTCTTCGCACAAATACTTTTTAACATTCTGGATATGCGTGATAGAATTCCTAGGTTTTTGCCATTTTTGTTGAGATATTCGATATGTGTTCCTTCTAGGACAGGTGTTGGTCTACGTAAACTCCTAAAAATTTGGATGATTGCACTTGAGTGATAGGTGTAGCCTACCGAATATAGATAAATTAGGGTATGATGTTGGAAGTGATTTTTTATGTGACCTTAAGATGATGTAATTGGTTTTATCGAGATTGAGGGTTAACTTATTATAGCGAAACCATTCTGCTACATTTTCCAGGTCAGAGTTAGTACGATTAATTAATGCTTCAAGTGAGGAATGAGAGTTAAAACTATTAGTGTCGTCTACAAACAATAGAAAAAATAGACCAGGAGCTACACTAGGCAGGTCGTTTATGTTTTTTCGTTTTATTGAAACTGTAACCTGAACATTTTTTCATTGTTCAGCGAGTTAATTTTATTGACCAATTGATTTGCTTGATGAAGAGCGTTCTTCGACTGTCTGGTGTTCCGCAGGTTGTTGTTTAATCATGATTGTATCATAACAGTGCTGTTTAATCATGATTGTATCCTAACGGTGCACTACATTCATTGCGTTGTGTCGAATAATATCATAATTTGTCTTTTGTCGCGTCGGTGTTTATTTTCTTAATGAAGGCCGAGTAGAAGTAGGAATAATGGTGAATACTTTTTGGTACCTTTACTTTCCTTCATGTTTAGACGAAACAGTTTCTGAGCTTATATTGAAATTGGTCGTTTAAAGAAAATACTCGGATGCTGTTATAATATGTTCTGCCAATAGTGCATTCCTTGGACACTAATTGAAATTCTTCATTTAACCATCACAGATCAATTTAACAGATGTTACTTGCACTGGTTGCGTGGCTGATCCACATTTCAGGTCATAGGCGGAGACCTGCGCCGAGAATTGGGGGGGACGGAAAGACGCTAGATTTTCCGAAAATTTCTGACGACCGGCGAAATCTCGGAAAATTTTCTATTTTCGCCGCCAAAAAAGTTGATGACCTTTTTTTTTTTTTTTTTAGTCATTCCGGCCAAATCTCGACCAAATCCCGACGAAATTTTCTATTTTCACCGCCAAAAAAGTTGATGACCTTTTTTTTTTTTTTTTTTTTTTTTTTTTTAGTCATCCGGCCAAATCTCGCCCAAATCCCGAAGAAATTTTCTATTTTCGCCGCCCAAACAAGTCTTGACGCTCAAACATTGGGGGGGACAAATGCATGGGCCGTCCCCCCCAACACTTTTATTGGGGGGACCGTCCCCCCTGTCCCCCCCTAGGTCTCCGCCACTGTTTCAGGTCAATGCATAGGCCTACATTTTTTGCGTGAATATTGAATAGGGTGGATCAGCAGTAACGAATCCGGTCTAAACGCTGTTTACCTTGACCACTATTGCATTCCTAGGCCTATATGACTTCAAATAGGCCTAAACCGAGTTAACAAAGTAGGCCTATTAGTATTAATTATCATTCACAACAAGAATATTAATATATCGTTTGGATATATACTTGTCTTAGGTCCGACAGTTGACTGAAACCCAAATGACTGCCTCATAATTACGTAGCACACATAATACACATCCCTCTTAAAAGTCCGCACCTAATTGAGTCCATCTCTTAGTAGGCTAGACGTTGGTGAGGACTGAAGAATAAAATAATGACAACTACACACACAAATAGCACAGTTGCTGTCCACAACATATTAAACACGTCCTATAGACTATATAGATAGGAATTAAATATTATTCTCATTATTATTTTAGTTGTAGTTTAAGTTTAGCGACACTTGTCTTATAGCAAAGATCATATAAAATTATATCAAAGATCATTAGCATCGCATTCCTCCATCCAGGCTTGGGACTAGTAGTGTCAGAATGCAAACAGCGGCAATGGTTCATTGACGACACTATAGAAGGGCGACACTTTAACTGGTGACGGTATAGTGCGAGCCGACAATAGAACAGGCGACACCTTAACTGGTGACAGACTGACAGTAGTGCGAGTCGACAATATAATTGCAGGCGACACTTTAACGAAACGTTGTATTATTATATGGACGACTAATGAACAAATCGCAATGAAAAATGAACATTGTGCAGAGTCTGACGATCCAACCCCATCCTTGGTCTCCTCTGTGTTCTTGCTTCTGGCGCTGTATCCTGCATGATCTCGTTTTCCCAGTCATTGTCTTTTCTTTCTCATCAGTTGTCCGAAGTAAGAAAGTTTTCTTCTGTTAATCGAGTTAAGCAGACTTCCCTCCACTCCTGCCGCCTCCAGCATTCATTCAGTTCTCCTCTTTTCTATCCGTAAATACTCTTAGCAGCTTTCTTAGACATTTCGTCTCGAATGTCTCTTGTCTTTCTTCTTCTCGATTCTTGATAGTCCCGCTTTCACAGCCATACATGTACGTTGCCACTGGCCAGACAAGGGCCTTCATAGCCAAGGTCGTGGGCCTATCTTGGTACCGTAGCTAATTTTTGATGGGGATCTGGTACCAAGGGCAAACCAACGCTGGTTAATAGGCCTACATCTTACGCATAGGCCTAATAAATTTCGAGTGCTGATGGCTTACTACTGAATGAAAAATGCATGAATGGAATGATTATTTCGGCGATGTCAAATGAAGCCTACGGCGATGTTGTGCAATTCTCAGATATTGTTCGCTGATCACTTGGTCGTGTGATGCCACTTGTCGTTCTTTACATCTACAATTGAAATGATGCAGCATTTTCCTGGCACGTGAAGCCATATGAGAAATGAAGGACTCGGAAGGAGTAAGCTTATCTCAGTTATCTGTCAATTTCACCTCAACGCCAAGCTTAGGGGAGGGTGCCCCAAGACGGGACGGTGCACAAGATGAGACGATTCAGTTTTCTCGCAGTCGTTTTGCGCGTTTCTTTCTTATTAGCCTTCAATGAATCGACGATTACCTCGGCTATGTATGTGCGAGTTTCAGTTCCTGTGTTGACGATATACGATATACAGATAAACATTTTTTTGTTTTGAGCTAGTTAGCTTAAGATTTTGCGAGTTTAAATAATCGCATAAAGTCATCACTGTACGGACACATTTTGAAACGTGTTTGGTGGCAAGACACAGTAAAATATGTTACCAAACGCATGTATTTTGAGATGAGCGATAATACGTTGTGTTTGCATCAAAAATTGATGCGTTCACACATCATGCATAGAGTGCACAAGATGGGACATGCTTTGTGTGCCCAAGACGGGACGCGTCCCGTCTTGGGCACACGTCATATCACAATGGTGAACTACTCGTCCCATCTTGGGCTCCCACAACACACCAGCTGTACAGTATGCACAGTGAAACAATTTCTTAATCAGGATATTATATAGGTCGGTGCATTCAAGCTTTAGACCACGCAATCAATTAGTGGTCATGGCTGCGCTAACTAGTGCTGTGTATTGTAATTCATTTCCTCGTGTGCTCGTTCGATGTGAGATCCCTCCCCCCATTTGTCAATTCAGCCTTGTCCTGTTTGGTGAGAACAGTGCGATGACGATGCATGTGCTAAAACTGCTTGTTCACAGTGAAATCATCAATCTTCTGAAGTTGATAAATTAAATTAAGATGTTTAATATGGGAAAAGAATTTGATATTTTAATGTCCCATCTTGGGCACCGGGGTGCCCAAGATGGGACGATTTGTAGGTCAACAAAAGTTCATTGTTTCGGTTAAGCCATACATTGTTTTCTTGCAAATTGCTTGCCAGATGGTGGTTAAAGGATCAGTTTAAAGGAAGGAAGAAGTAGCGAATGTGTAATATCATCAGCAAAGGTGATTTGGAGGAATACTGCGAATCGTCCCGTCTTGGGGCACCCTCCCCTACTCACTTTGGTCGCCGGTCATCTGTCGCCCGTTCAACTGTCTGGCTGTTCAGTGCTATCGATCTCTTGTCTCTTTTCATCTAATACTCTGTTCTTGAGTCGCCGTTCCAATGTCGGCCGTTCTTTTGTCGTCCGTTCAAATGTCATTGAACCCGAACAACAGTGGGCGGACTCGCTAGGAGTGATATAACTTTTGTTCTGTTTCGAATTTTTAGCGAAACTTGGCTGTTGTAGGCCTACGTAAATTACCGGTTCCTTTAGACTTGTGAAACGTGATTTAAAAATTCTTACTTCTGGCCTAGATATTTGCAGAAAACCTTAAGGATTACCTTTTGGCCCACCCTGTATATATACACAGGGTATATATTGATATATATATATTTATATGCTATTTACATGATATACATACATATATATTAATATATATGTTAATATATCTATATCTATAAGAAAGGACTTGCGTAGGCTATATTTGGCCCCGAAGCACGCTCACAGTTTTACAGCTACTGACCTGAAATATTGCAATGCAATGATTGCATATAGATATACGTTCACCAAAACCATCCAAGTACGCTATTTTCAGCTTTTTATTTACTTTAGATTTCGAAAAACAGGCATTTTAAATTTCACTGTGTTAATGTATGCGCTAGCGGCTAGCCTACCGCTGCAATTGCGTCGCCGTATTTCAATCGCTTTTCGTTAACGGCCTGTTCCCGTTGACGTCATATTTTGACGTCATTTTTGAAAATCATACGCCGTCGTACAGCCCTGTGAAAAGATACATGCCTTCAGCCAAGGAGTAGGCCTATAAGCTTATACAAAGAGGAGCCTCAAATATATTTTTCTTCAATAAAATAAATGCTTGGCATGATCAGATTATTTATAAAGAAATAGAGTACCAGAGTACAGAGTACCAGAGTAGGGTCCGCAGGGCCGAGGTGTGTGGAGGGCGTGGGGGGTGGAGGGTGGGAAGGAAATTTTCCCGAAAACTCAAATTTCACGGGTGGCGTACAAGTGGAGGTCGGAGTGTTGTGGAGTGCAGTGGGGTGGTTGTGGAGTGGTGGAGTCGTGGCCGGGAGCGGGTCGAATCCTAAATTTCCTGGGCAACGCCGGGTACCCCAGCTAGTATATATTATATATAGGCTACATTGTATATAATATATATATATATATTATGTCGCAGCTACAAATGGAATGTTTGGCTGGCTGTGAGGATATATACCGCTAATGTCGGGTACGGAGGGTTTTAAATGGGTGCGACTGATCTTTTCTTGTGTCATGGCTAAATACAGAGTTGACCCTCAGAGATAGTTTGATGTATAGGCTAAGCTAGGTCTTCTTCTTCTTCTACCAACATAATTTTATTATTACCCCCCCCACCACTCGCAGCCATTATTGCCGTTTACTAGTTAGCACTCAGAAACTCTCTTATTCTTTGCAATACAGGCTATAGGCTATTCCAACAACCCTGAGTCTGTATACATGTGCGTGTACCATGTACGTAGGCTATAGGGCCTACCAAGCACAACCGACATGGTTTCGTTCGTATTATTGCTGCTGCCCTGCCCAGGGCCAAAAGAATAATAGACATACACGGTTTATTCGGCTGAATGTGCACAGATGGCATTCTTCGACGAATGTCAGCGAGTAGCATAGGGTAAAGCTCACGTGACAGTTGATAGCGTACGGTACAGTACAGGCCTACTCTAAATCACACGAACGCCTGCAGATTCGCACACACGGCACAAGCAGACGAGAGGAGAATCGGTTGACGACAGAAATTCCTACAACGAGGCAACAGTCGATAAAAATTCGCTGTAGTGGTTAGTATTTAATAATCTCTAACACTTGCATCCAGGGCTTAAAGTGTGGCTGGACGGTCATGGACGGCGTCCATGCTCTTATTTTAAAATCTGAACGCCGTCCTGCCACTTACTAGTCAGCACAGCCTGGCATAGTAAGGGCCGGGCGTCCAGGAACTTATTTTGGAAATGTAAGGGGCGTCCAGATACTTATTTTTCCACACTGTAAGCACTGCTTGCATCTATATTAAACGACAAAGTTCGTTAACTCGAAATTACTAAAGCGCCACTCGAAAGCCAAGCGCGGGGCACCAGCTTATTCACGAGCGCTGCGTTGAGTTAGAAGGGTTGTCCGTGAGAATAGTCCGTGGAGGTCCGGGTCGAGTTACCATAGGATCAGAGGGCGGAACAGCTACTAATGCGGGTGTCGTCTGAGCCGGGAATTGGAGGGTGGAGGATCAGATGAGCAGGGCTGTTTTAAAGGAATTTTTAGAACTGCACAACCCCTTCTTTCCTTTCCCATCCTCTATGGTAAATTACTTTCAATCGGATGTCAGTGACCTTTTTTGCTAGTTTTAACTGCATAGAACTTGTGACAGAAGGGCTTCTTCAACTGCACAAATCCATTTAGAACTGCACATTTTGTGTACAACTGCACGTTAAAAAAAGCCCTGCAGATGAGACAGGGTAAGAGTTATGGAAATGGAGTGTCTTCAGTTTCGAATGAAAAGCCCGAGGTGTGATGGATAGAGGAGCCTGAGGAAAATGATGGTGTGTGATTAGTAGTGATGGTGGAGGCACTTAAAAGGATCGGAATTCAGGAGGCAGATCATTCCAAAGGCGTGGTGCTGAGTTGGATATGACTCGGTTGGAGAACTTGAGATGACTTGTGACCGGCGGTCGAGAGAGAGTAAGGCAGGCGGATGATCGGGTAGAACGGGTAGGCTGGCTGGTGAACAGTTCACGAAGATATCTGGGCTGAGAGCATTGTAAAGAGTTGTGGGCTAAGGAGAGAACTTTGAAGTGGATTCGCTCTGGGATTTTCAACCAGTGAATTGACTTGAAGATGGGGGTGATGTGATGATGTCTGGGTGTTCTGGTGACGGCTCTAGCTAGAGAATTTTGAATGAGTTGGAGGCGCTTAAGTTGTGAGGAGTCAAGATTTAAGAACAGAGAGTCAATTTTTGTGTGGACGATGGACGTCGCAATGGTGGAAGCAGTTTTGAAATCGAGCATAGGTCGGATGCGACGGAGGTCCCGGATGTGCATGAAGCAGGAACGCAATAGGTTGGAGATTATGGCTAGAGAGGGAAAGATGCGAGTCAAACATTACACCAAGATTGCGGACAGGAGCATCAGAAGTAAAGGTAAGAGATGAAGAGTTTGTCGATAGGTGTATTGAAGGGTCAGGGATTTTCTTGATTTGGTCAGGAAGGCCGAGAATAATGAACTCTGTTTTGGAGGGGTTGAGGCAGACTAACTAAAACTAAAACGCTTTTGTTGAAATGTATTAAGCAGACTTGAACAATGTTCCCTTGATCAGAGACCTCTGTCAGAAATGCTAAGCTCTGCGTTCTAACCAATCAGAACGACGTCAGTCTTCGTGCATTTGCTTCCTTTCTTTAACAATAAACTTCTGTTATTTTATTTATTTATTTCAAGTATTTATATAGCGCCTCTACAAGAAACCTACTCAGAGGCGCTCTCTGCGCTAACTAGCCGAAATGATGTTAAGTGTCATAACAACAAGAAAATTCCATCAATTAGCAAAATAAGTCACAGTGAGCCGGAAACAGTCATCAGTGGCGATCCCTCGCAGACACGTAGAATCATCCAACGGAATCCCGTCAACAGCTTTCAGATGGTGTGAATGTTCAGAGTCTCTGGTACAGGTTGCGTCAGTAGAGTAGAGCGGCGACAGATGACAGGGCTCGCAAACACGAAACGCTGACGAAACTGAAGCTCCTCGCTGGTTGAAGATGACGCGCGCGTCCGGCCAATCGTCGGGCACAAAGTTTGCACAGTAGAAGGCATTTGTCGCTTGTCGGTCGGTAGTTTTGAACGCCACCAGCGACAACATCCGATCGAGTTAACTCTACTTACCTGCGTGAACCGTCCTTCGGCGAGATGTAAACAGCAGACAACAGCGGTGAAGCCACACGGTCTTGATGGTTGAGCTCGACCGTGTGCACCAAGAGGCATCTAACGTCAACACGTGGGCGACACAAGACGACTTGCGAACAAAATCCCTTCCAACGCAAAATCCTTGACGAACCCGACAAATAAGTTCGGTACACGCAGGGCCGGCGCCAGAGTATTTGGCACCCTAGGCGAACCTGTCGCACTGCGCTCCCCCCCGCGCCCACGGCAACTAAGATTGAATTAATACTAACTTTCACAAAGGAATGCTATGGTGCCTTTTGTTTTAATTCGTATTTGCATTCAATAGAAAGAAGAAGAATAGAATAGAACATGTATAATCTATATAATGGTAGGCCTATATTCGTTTATACGGAATTATACCGGTAATGTAATTTCAAAACTTCATTTTTCGCGCTTTTGCTTTAGCAAATGTAGAAACGAGTTCCATCAGTTCAATGTCTTTGACAATGTCATGTTCAATTGACAGAGTAGCCTAGCTAGTCCAACAAGTCTTTCTTGTAGCATGGACGTTCGCAAATATGTTTTTATCAGTTTGAGCTTAGAGAAGCTTCGCTCACCACTAGCCACAGAAACTGGAAGTGTCAAGAGAATTCGCAGAGCTATAACAGTGTTGGGGACACTATATGTTAGATTATTTTTCAATATAAAGGTTAGTACATCATGTGGCGATGTACACCTTGCAACTCGTCTTGAAATGGCTTTCAGTTCACTGCTTAGATCAACTGCATCAATATCTTTGGGCTCGATTTCCGGTCGGTCGGTTTATCAGAGATTAATTTCTCGGATCTTTACTGCGGGTGGCTCGGTCGCAATATAAACGTGGAGTAGCGGTGGTGAAGGATCTCACCCTCAGGGTCGAGGCCATAAGACAGCCGCTGTATAAATATGCGATTACATTTACATTACATTACATTTACATTTATTTACATTTGTACAAAAGTAAAACTAAATATCTTACCTAAAGTATTTAAATAGCAAGTCGACGACAATCGAATTTCAAATATTTAATTTATTTTCAATTTTCAATATTTATGTTATATTTACACGCCAGATTTTGATTTCGAAATGACGTCATCGGATGTGGCGTTATTTCCTATAACGTAAGTAAGTAAACTAGTGATCAAATTTATACTATGCAATTCGTTTCATCTAGCGGGAAAAAATAAAATGTAATATATTGCAATAAAACTTTAAATATTAATATAAATTAACTAAAAATTAAAAACTTTTAGTGCCGCGGCTGCCACCCCAGAAATTTGCCGCCCTAGGCGGCCGCCTAGTTCGCCTAGTGGTTAAACCGGGCCTGGGTACACGAACCTAGAACCAGTAAACTCGAACGTGTGTGAAATTACTGCATAAAGTTGAAATAATCCACCAAAATGACGGAGTGGTCTAATTATTAATAAACAACCAATATGGCCGCTGACCTGCGCAGAACTATAGTCTATAGTCTGTTGTTCTATAGCAACATTCTCTGCTTTTAATTAACCTAGACTTAAATGAACTTAACTACAGCGACGTACTCAGCGCATTCAGACATAAACTGTCTTAGGTTAAAGCACAGTAGGCTAACTGTCGCCGACCACTACAGACACTTTTATAGACCTATCATTACTTGAAAGGCACACAGGCTACTGCTTGCTTTAGTAGCCTATATCAGATTATGTTTTAGATTGATTTGTCAGCATTAGTGTTTGTTGCTCCCAGAGATCACCTTCAGGAGATCAAAAGATCGAGAAAGACGATTACTCTGTAAAAAAAACTTGTTTAGGTTGAGACAGATTTAAAATAATAAAACAACATTTTCTGTGTGTGAAATAAATAAATGGCAGTGTCCAATTTATGTGAACTTAACACAAAATATTTGCATAGCGTGCGGTAAAGTTTTTTTTATTGACTGAAACTTTACAACGATGGGCCTATGGTAGTGGCGGAAGGCACAGAGTAGAGTGTTCTGGCGTCACTTTATATGGACACGGCTAAGCTCAGCTGAGTTTACGACACAAATTAGAAAGAGAGAGACAGAAAGACAGACAGAGACAGAGAGAGACATACAGAGACAGGCAGAGACAGAGACAGGCAGAGAGAGAGAGAGAGAGAGAGAGAGAGAGAGAGAGAGAAAGAGAGACTGAGACAGAGACAGAGAAGCAGAGAAAGAGAGCGAGAAAGAGACGGAGGGAGAGAGAGAGTAAGAGTGTCTCTGTATAAATGTCCGAAGGAATATACTGTAGACTGTGTAGAGCGGGAGCGCACGGCTATCAAAAAACGCAGAACGCGTTACCACAGTAGCCACTTCGGACAAGCCTGCTCTCGGCAAGCGGGTATAGCTATACAACTTGATGCATATAATAGACCAACTCGAGCAAAACATTTCTGCTCCAACTACTCTGTGTGTGACTGACAACGCAGGCTGTCTTTTAATACGATATCGTGTATGGTGAGTGTGTGTGTGTGCGTGTGTGCGCACGTGTGTGTACCTGTGTGTGCGAGTGTTTGTGTACCTTATTATATCCAAGAGAGGGATTTGGAGGAAGCAGAAGAGGCTCCAAGTTTATGTACAGGGTGGGCCATAACAAGTACCCTTTTATGGCCCACACTGTATAACGCAGACATAACCTTTCTTTTCTATAACTACTCTGTAAGTGACCGAAATTGCACATGATATCTAAATTAAAATTGTGCGTATTTCTTACGTGTGTGTTTAGTACATTATAATAATCGTTAAGAGTATGTTTTGTGCCTTTTACATAGGCTACTAGTTTTAATCTATGGACATAGGCGTACGGGACATTTCGGCAGCGGGGGGCAAAAAAAATTTTTTTGCCCGAAAAATCTGACGACCTTGCCCAAAATTTTCTTAGGGTTTAAAATTTAGGGTTTTCCCGTCCGAAAAATCTGACGACTTTTTTTTTTAGTCATCCGCCCAAAATTTTTTTACGATTTTCCCGTCCAAAAAATCTGACGACTTTCCCCCCCCCCTGCATGCCCGAAAATTCCTCCCGTACCTGTTTTGCCCGGAAAAAATTTCCGAATTTTTTTCCCCCGACCATGCCTCTTTTGCCCGAAAAACACATTTGCCCGAAATTTGGGGGGGCATTTGCCCCCCCTGGACCCCCGCCTCGTACGCCTATGTCTATGGAATTGAAAGTGCCAACTTAAACGAACCTACACGTAATATCCAATCAATCTTAGAATGTTTAGCAAACAGTCGTTCTTCAGCGTTTCTGCTGATGTCTCGGTATTAAATTTTTTAAATCTTGCCAAAGTCCACTAGTCCGGTCTCTTAGCGGTCGAAAACATCGTTATTGTGCATTTTGGTGCTACAAGCAAAAGAAAGATATTTTTGAGTTCAGGAAGAAATTCTAAGAAAGATGTGATATAGTGCCAGTTGAAAAAATGGGAAAAAATTGTCCACTTTTTTCCAGTTTTTTTTCCATTGGATTTTTTCCAGGAACATTAAATCATAATGTTGAAATAGCTTATAACAAGCTGAAATTTTCAGGATATGTGTAGGAATATTAGTAGAATGAGATGCGAAAAGTGCCAAACAATCCTTCAAGAGCTCTTTCCGAAATCCAAGATGGCGTACAAAATGGCCGCCATTTTCCAAGGTCATTAGTCATCACCTGGAAAAAGCTCGTAACAAGCCGAAATTTGCAGGACAGGCGTAGAAGTGTGAGTAAAATAAAATTCCAAAAGTGCCAAGCAATCCTTCAGAAGCTCTTTCTGGAAACCAAGATGGCGTCCAAGATGGCCGTCATTTTACAAGGTCATTAATTATCACCTGAAAAATGCTCGTAGCAAGCTGAAATTTTCAGGATAGGTGAAGGAATAGGAGTAGAATAACATATCAAAAGTGCAAAACAATCCATCAGAAGTTCTCTCTGAAAACCAAGATGGCGTCCAAAATGGCCGCCATTTTTATTATTTTATAGTCTTGCAACGAGAGATGCTAGAATCACAATGGAAGTGACAGGTACCTTGGTTCGGAGGACGAACATTAATCTCCTGGACATAATCCCCGCACATTATCTCTCCCAGATAGGACATTATAACCAGGGTATAATTTATTCACTCCTGGGTAAGGCATTATCTATAAAGATATTTATTATGCTAAGTCGTAGCCTATAATTACATATTGGACAAATATTGCAAGAATGCATAAAGGTGCAAATTTGTATATTATGACCATAATACATACGAATATGTTAGACTGCTGCTTGTTTGTTAACTTATTACAGTAATCGTTCAAAGTTCGTCACCGCTGATGTTTACTGTAGATATAATTTTTTTATGCGAACGGCATTAAAAGGTCGCTAAGGTAAGACGAACACAACATTGACAGGTCTTAGATGTAAGCTAAACCGAAATGACTCTAATTATAATCTTATTGTTAGTCACGAATAGCAGAATGGATCGAACTAACAAGTCTTGTCTTTACATCTGAATAGCAATAACAGGTTTTTGCCATCATGATCTTACAAGGAATGACACGGCGAACAAAAATATTAATAAAGAGTTATCAATTAAATGCAGAAATAGGCCAACACGGGGTTAACCCGAGTTATGTCCACCTGAAAATTTTATACGTAAAATGGGAGGATGGATATTGGATAATGTCCAGGGGATTAATGTTCGTCCTCCGAACCACGGTACGTGTCACTTCCAATGTGATTCTAGCATCTCTCGTTGCAAAACTATAAAATAATAAAAATGGCGGCCATTTTGGACGCCATCTTGGTTTTCAGAGAGAACTTCTGATGGATTGTTTTGCACTTTTGATATGTTATTCTACTCCTATTCCTTCACCTATCCTGAAAATTTCAGCTTGCTGCGAGCATTTTTCAGGTGATAATTAATGACCTTGTAAAATGACGGCCATCTTGGACGCCATCTTGGTTTCCAGAAAGAGCTCCTGAAGGATTGCTTGGCACTTTTGGAATTTTATTTTACTCACACTTCTACGCCTGTCCTGCAAATTTCGGCTTGTTACGAGCTTTTTCCAGGTGATGACTAATGACCTTGGGAATTGGCGGCCATTTTGTACGCCATCTTGGATTTCGGAAAGAGCTCTTGAAGGAAGTTTTGGCACTTTTCGCATCTCATTCTACTAATATTCCTACACATATCCTGAAAATTTCAGCTTGTTATAAGCTATTTCAACATTATGATTTAATGTTCCTGGAAAAAATCCAATGGAAAAAAACTGGAAAAAAGTGGACAATTTTTTCCCATTTTTTCAACTGGCACTATATCACATCTTTCTTAGAATTTCTTCCTGAACTCAAAAATATCTTTCTTTTGCTTGTAGCACCAAAATGCACAATTTTTCGCTAACATCCCGGACTACACTGAGTCAAAACTGAGCTGTGTGTTGGCATCCAGTAAAAACAACATAGCAGGCGATTGAAGAAGGTCTTAGTTTGAACACGACGTGTTCTGTTATTTACATAAACTGACGATTTCAATGTCTAAGTTTCCTTCTTGTCAAAAATCGGGATAATTTTGCCCTTTTGCCTAAGTCGTCCAGACACCGGGAGGCACCACAGAAAACCGGGACATGTTCCGGAACATATGCTCACCCTAGTACTATAGCTTTCCTCATAAAATATAGGCAATTGTTTCACATAGGGCCTATTATGCGGCATTAATGCGTGTTGCTCATTGTAGCCTAACAATTGCAATTGTCTATTATTTTAGTGAAATGGCACAAGATAAGTTGTCGAAAACTGTTCCCCGTCTGAAGGATTATCACTTCTCAGATGAAACAGGCTTCATCTTACCAGAACCATTGGTAGGCCATACAACGTCTTCGCATCCTTTAGACCGATCGGCCTACAGGGCCTACACGCCTTTCTTGTGGCAGCATAACGTTTCAGCACACGTCTCCTAATATTCATAGTTAGCCTATGTCTAGACTCTAGAGAACTCATGCAGCATAAAAAATCACGAAGTGGTTCGTTGTTCCTTCAGGAACACGTTTGCTTTCGTGATCCAGCGATTGCAGCTTCGAGCAGGCGCAGTTGAGTCTGCGTTTAGTACCGAACAAGTTTTCATCAAGCATTCGACTTTTGTAGGCTAAGTACGCTTATGGCTGGTAGAAGGAGAAGGACTCCTGGAGAAGGAGAAGTGAGTGGTGGAGAGTATGGAGGTAGTAGTAGTAATAATAATTATAATAATAATAATAATAATAATAATAATAATAATAATTAATAATAATTAATAATAATAATAATAGTAATAATAAAAATAAATAATAATTAATAATAATAATAATAATAATAAATAATAATAGGGCTGTTGTTCGATTAAAAATTTTAATCGAAATTAATCGCGCGATTAATTTTTTTAATCGCAGTTAACTGCAAATTAATCGCAATACATTTCCTTCAAAGATATTAAACCTAATCTTGCTATTTTCTAAAGACCCATGAAGCATAAAATTTTAATGACTGAATGCATTCTTTCTATTGCAAACATATTCAATAACCTTTGGCTTAGGCCTATTGAATTTCTGCATTTAGTTCATTGAACAGTTTTGTATGACAGACAGAATTGAAACACTGTTCAAATCCGTCAACTGCTCAAAATCCGTCAATTTTTTCATTTGAGCCACCTTTAATAAAAATGACATATGCCTAAATATGAAATTAGACAACCGTTTTCTGACTATCAAGATTAATTAATTATTTATTTATTCAGCCAATTGTATAGGCAGGCCAGTTTATTTACATTAGTCGGTTCAGTTGTCCTTCTCAGACTTTCTGTAAACATTTATCATTTGAAACCTGAAATCCATTGGTCTTGCCATCTCATGGAGTTCAACCAACGTAGTCTGACGTCTGACGAGATGAGGAAAGACGAAATAACCTTAGTGGACGATGCGATGCGGCCGATGTCGACGGCTCATCGCTATAGAGTTAAATGCATGTTTTGGTTCGCCAAAGAATGTATCACTAGCTTTAAGTATGAGCCTTCCGTTTAAAACGAGTTTTCTGCCTCCGATTCCATTTTGATCAGATCTAATTAACGCGTACGATTAATGCGTTAAAAATTTTAATCGCAAATTTTTTTAACGCGTTAATCGCACGCGTTAACGCGATTAAATAAACAGCCCTAAATAATAATAATAAATAATAATAATAATAATTATGTATTACACATGATTTTATACAAGCGCAGAAATTTAATTAGCCGACCAAGTGGCTAAGAGTGAAATATATTTGCTTTTAAAGGTCGAACTTCCAGAATATTTTGAACCGTGGAACAAACTGAACAGAGACTTAGCAGCATTGTTAAAAAGCCACAAATTACGAGATGCTGTTGACCAGGTATGTCTAGTATAAACCGGAATTCATTTTCGTTATGTAAGAGACTGAGACAGTATAGTGACCACTAACCCCGTCTAATTTTCAGCTGAATAAATTAAATGAACTAGTGCATCAATATTGAGCACAAAATGATAAAATCCAGAAAAGTGGATTTGATGCTCGTCTTAATCAGTCATTGTACATTGTAGGCTTATTATCTCGCACATTATGCGATCGCTCATGAAGGGCGCCCTCGACCATGGCCCCAATTGTGATTCCTTACAGGACTTACTTTTACATTATTAGCCTGTTCACGTTTGCGGACGTCCACATTCTTTCTTAGTACTAAAATTAGAAATCAACATTAGGCTACTCTGTTGATGCGACAACGCTAATTGTCCCAATGAAAAGGCTATACGTAGCCTATGTGTTGAAGCGCTCAGAGTTGCAAGTGTTTGCTTTTGTAGTTGACGGAGCTCGATGCTTCTTTGCTTTCTGGATACAGACAGCTGCGATTGGCTTGCACGATTCTATCCTTCGTCAGTAACGGATACATATGGCAAGAGGGTGAAGAAAATGTACCCAGGGTTAGTTTTAGTCATCTATGCAATGGGGGAATAACTGAAAATGGTGTGATATTATTGTCCTCTTAGTTCCTTTTGCTCGTACTACTACCATGAAGGATCGAGCCTTTTCTGTGGTTGGACCAGTGGTCTGGAATGGCCTTCCTTTTGAGCTACGCCTACACCCTGGGACTCTACCAGGATCCTTCCTTACTAAACTTAAAACTGTTCTTTTTGTGCGCGCTGGAGTTGGGAGCGCTTCTGAGTAGTTTTTCTTGAAGGAGCGCTATATAAATGTCCGAATGAATGAATGAATGAATGAATATTGTATCCATGCTTTCCATTTCTTTTATGCTGGCGACATCTAGCGTTGGGTATAAACTATCTCAGAGGAAAGTTAATAAGCGGGTTCACCATCTCAGTGACCTTTCGCGTGCGCGTGCGCAGTATTCAAGGTCAATGCTACAATAGATGTTGAATTATAATTGTAGCCTAAAGATTACAAATTCGCAATGCGCGAGTCATTAATTTTCCAAACTTTTGGTATATACACCATCTATTGTAGCATTGACCTTGACCACTGCGCACGCGCGCACGAAAGGTCACTGAGATGGTGAACTCGCTTATTGGCGAGTGTTGAACCATTCAGTCAGCTTACGAATTACATCAATAGTGCCTATATAGTCCTAGACATTTACAGCTTTTTGAGATTAATGGAAACATTTGCGCCTTTGTGTCGCCCATAAACGACAGCTCAGATATTATATAATAAAACTTTCACTTTCCACAGAGTTCCTCAACCAGATCAGGTTGGATAATATGCAATGCAGTTGTCTTGAGTCCAGCTAACTCCTTTCTTGTATCTTTTCCTCTGCAACTTTTAAAGGTGAATCATATTAATGTCAATGACAATTAAAAGCCGGAGTTTTTCTCTATAAAGGCAAATGCCGAGAACCGTGATTACTTATGTCTTGCAAGTATAAAGCGGGTGAAGTGTTAGTGACTATAGCCTTCCTTTCTCTTTAAATCCACATATAAATCTAACCCCTTTCCTGACTGGGAATAATTAAAATGGCGCCGTATAAGCGCCATCGCTGCTACTGCTGCTGCTGCTGATGATGATGACAATTGTGATGGTGATGATGCTTGGCAGTAGTGAGAGACTAATCGTTTAACGATCACTTTTTACAGGGTATGGGTACGAATAAATGGGCCAAAGTACAAGGTCAAGGTCAAGGTCAAAGGTCAAGGTCATCTTAATTAGGTCATCTTAATTAGGTCATCTTAATTAGATCATCTTAATCCTATTAATTATCTTAATCCTATTAATTATCTTAATCCTATTAATTATACTAATTAGCTATTATTAGTAATTAGCTATTATTAGTCATTATCTAACCCCAATTAGTACAACAAAGGATCTGCTAACCCTAAATAGCACTACATAGCTTCTTCAATTCATATAGCTAGATATTATTAGTAATTAGCTATTATTACTAATTAGCGACTCCTAATTAGCGTAACAAAGGCCCTATGAGCCCTAATTCGCGGCCCGCGCGCGCCCGCCCGCCCGCCCGCCCGCCCGCCCGCCCGCCCGGGAAGGGATCATCGGCGCTGGGGGCTGAGCCTATCAAATATTATCATAATTATTATTATTGTAATTGGATATTATGCTAATTAACTAAAATTTTATTTAATTATTATTATTTCACAATATCTCTCGCTCTACACCATCATACAGCTCTCTCTTCCTACATCTCTCTCTCCCTTCCTATCTCTCTCTTCCTACATATCTCTCCACCTCCATCACCTTCTTCATACCTCTCTCTCTCTCTCTACCTCCCTCTCCATCTCTCTCCCGCTTCCCATAAGCAATAGAATTCTCGCTCAGACATGTCTGACTTCGTCTGACTTCGCCTGGACTCGTCTGAACAGTATGATAGAATTACTCATCATGCGCCACGCACAGCATCCTTCTCTCCCACCCCACAGCTCTCTTCCCACCTCTCTCTCCCGCTCCCCATAAGCAATAGAATTCTCGCTCAGACATGTCTGACTTCGTCTGACTTCGCCTGGACTCGTCTGAACAGTATGATAGAATTACTCATCATGCGCCACGCATAGCATCCTCAGTGCGAGCCTACAGCATCAGAATTCTCGCCCAAGCTTGTCTGACTTCGTCTGGACTCGTCTGAACATCAGGATAGAATTAATCATCAAGCATCCGGCGTAGCATCCTCAGTGCGAGCCTACAGAAGCAGAATTCTCGCCCAATCGCGTCTGGACTCGTCTGAGCTCGCATGAACAGGATGGCTGATGTTATCATCAGAGCGGTTACTGGCATTTATAAAAAGACGGCCAACGCACTAGTTAAACACACACGGTTTCGAAGCTCAGGAGATTTCGAGATTCGACCGGCACGCAGCATCTTCTACATCTACGTTCTACAGACGATCTACATCGCCACACGACGTTCTACAGATAGCAGCCTCCTTCCAACTCGAACATTTACAGCAGGCATGGCTTCGAGTGAGTTAAATTATTTTAATACAATTTTCTAATGCTATATAGATGTAAGAGGCATTTCTACCGGCACCCGCCGACATTTGCACGCTTGGGACTGGCACAGATAGAATAGAACATGCGTTTTCTGTCATGTCATGTCATTGCGCCGACGTCGCTTCGCGACGGTTGGCTGCATGATCGGACCAATGTACTCCAGCAAGTTCTGTCCTTTACAGTCCTCAATAGCGACGCTCCCGATAGACCGGTCCACAACGTGATGTTATCGAGCCAGCATATTCTTGGTCTACCGCGGTTACGAACACCTTCCACCAGTCCCGTCATGACACTGTTTTCAATATTGTCCGGCGTTTTCTAACATACTACAATTCTGTAGTGGGCTTTCTTGCACGCTTTTGACCATAGTAAATAATAATATTATCCTTTTTTCTCGACTAAAATCCCCATCATAGAAAAATAAGTATAGATTATGAAGCTGTAAAGCTTCAAATTTTCTAACCATGTGCAATCATTTTAGCATAACTGCAGTAAGATTACGGGGATATTTTAAAGATTCACACTTTATGGCACGTTTTTTCATAACTTATAGATCTGAGAACTGACGAATTGCAAGCAGATGCGGAGGCAGAGCGCAGAGCAGAGGCGATGTCCCCTGACCAGCCTCCATTTCCAGCTCTACAGCTATCTTCTACGAACAACAGAATCCTTCCCACTCGAATCGTTACAGCCGACATGAATTCAACATCTCGTGAGTATAATTATTTTAAAATAAATTTTCTATGTGCAGGACTTTGTAGTAACTTCGCTGCACACGTGGCTAGAACATAATAATTATTTTCTATGGGCATTTATTTTGCACTCTATCGGTCTGTAATTCTATAGATCTGAGATGATAATTAATTTCTATGGGCATTTATTTTGTATCCTATCATTGTATATGCCTATAGATCTGAGTGATATTAGCAGGCATTACATATGTGTCAGCAGAATCATTTACTCCTTGGAACTTTTTTCCAGAGACCAAAAAGACGAACGAAAGGAAAACTCATTGTATTTTGAAATGAATAGAAAATAATATTATTATTATGGACGAAAGATTCGCACTTTATGGGATATACTATTATCTCTTGCAGAGATTGACAATGATTTTCAATGCACAGACCCCTCTGCCTCAGCGGTAGAGCAACATGCAGGACCATCATCAGCATCATCAGCTCACACAGAATCAAGTAAGATATGTATGCCACGAACTCTTTCTATATGTTATACACAAACACCCACACACACACACACACACACACACGCAACCACACACACACACATACACACACACAAACACACGCTCACACACACATCCACTCAAATGTATCACAGCATCAACATAACATTCTGCGCGCATGCGCACTTAGTATTATTTCGCTTGGACTTAGAACTAATTCGCCTAGGAGGACATGAAGAAAGTAGTTCCCTCACACGCACACACACACACACACATAGACACACATACACACACTGACTTGACCGCATCACAACCTTAATCATATCTTTCCGCGCGCATGCGCACAGGGAACTATTTCGCGTAGGAATACACCAAGAAAGTAGTCCCGGCGCTATAAAGTCCACCGCCAGACGAAGGTCGTCACACAGCAGCTTCAGAATTCAGCAGATCTTGACTTATTACATTTGATTTGATATTTGACATTTTTGCGAAAGTAGTACCAGACTGCATGATCAAACCCAGAATTAAGTAGTAGATATATGTGCATCTGAGCCCATATAAAACTTTTTCCGATTTAAGCGAATTTGACAAGAAGAACACGTTATGGAACCTGGTAGGGCATTTTCTTAAACTTTATGTGTCTAGTTAACTTAGACTTAGTGCAATTCCTCAACACTAAAAAAAAATTTTTTTAAATTTACTTTAGCGAGCAACCTACGCGCGAAAATTGACGAATTGCTCAAGATCGAAGCTCAACTAAAGGAGAGAATTCGAGAAATGGGTAAGTTTTAATTCGAACAATTTTTAAACAAATAAAATTTTCGTATATTGAATAAAATATATTATTTTTAAATTTTGGCGAAATAATTCTAGAAAATATTTTGTAACATGTTGATTAATTTGCGTTGTAGAGCTCAAGCGAAAGGCAGAGCCGGACACTGGAGGCGCACCAAAACGAATCCGTAAGTACATTTTTTTTTTGGAAAAATCATTTAAACTTATACAATACAACGAACAATTTCAACGAAATTGTAATTTTCAAATACGGAATTTTGTGCTGCATTGATCAATTTTAACGAACTTGTACTTTTCAAATACAACATTTTGTAAAGAAAGCTGTGTTTGTTATTTCTGTATGATGTAGATCTGATGGGAAATTTGCGAGAAGGGTCGCCGGCGGTGCCGGCGACGGTGGCGGCGGCGGCGGCGGCGGCCAGAGGCCCGGCGGCGGCTGCGGCGACCAATCCCGGCGGCAGCGGCGCGGCGGCGGCGGCGGCGGCGACCAACTCCGGCTCCAGCGGCGCGGTGGCGGTGGCAGCGGCGGCATCAGCAGAGCCCAGCACTTCGAGTAAGTGCCTTTACGGACTTTATCATTCTTGTATATCATACCCACACCCACATTTCGCTCTATGTTTGCAACACTTTTACACTTTTACACTATTACCATATATCATACTCGCACGCACACACACACACACCCACACACACACACACACACACACACTCATTTCGCGCTATGTTTTGCATTCTTACAATTTGCTGTATGTCTTTAGGTCGGTGCGACGCTTGTCGCGCGTACAAGGCGACCAATCTGATGAATGGGCTCTGTGAAACCTGCCGGATACACCAAGAGTGTATGAAATGCAAAAACCGCCGGCCTGCACGATTCTTCCGAACCGGACAGGAGATCTGCGTCACGTGTGTGAAGAAAGCGACCAACCCGGGCGTACGCACGTCGGCACAGAACGCCTTCATGGAGGCGTCTTTTCCTGTGACCGATACAACCGACGTGCACGGCATGCTGCTGGCAGAAGCATCGCGTATGACCGCCGCTCTGGAGGATACATTCAGAGATGAAGGGTGAGTTTGTCTTACACTTACAATTTGGACTTAGAAAATTTTTCGCTCTAAAATGTTGGACTTAGAAAAAATTTTCGTCTGTATTTATTACACTTAGAAAATTTTTCGCTCTAAAATGAAAATTTTTCGCTTCTATGATTTGTACTTAGAAAATTTTGAACTTAGAAAATTTTTGCTTGTACTTAGAAATTTTTCACTACAGCATTCGAACTTATCCGATTCGTATTAAAATGAACAATTCTTTCTTTAGACCGGTGAAATGGTACGTGGCGGTCGACGTAGATTTCAAGCGACCCACGCCAGACGGAGACGCACAGACGGTTGGCTACTTCAAATCCGTGCCCTCAACACTGATGCATCCGTCACAGATCTCC
This sequence comes from Lumbricus terrestris, assembly GCA_949752735.1. Lineage (NCBI taxonomy): Eukaryota > Metazoa > Annelida > Clitellata > Crassiclitellata > Lumbricidae > Lumbricus > Lumbricus terrestris. Next base: position 80,624,835 of record OX457036.1, on the reverse strand, counting down.
GACCAGCTTCAGGATGCAGTACATCGCATCGACGAACTTGTGGATGTCTTCACAAGTCAGAGTTCCGGGTGGTTAGTGAATGGTGTGGCGGAATTTAAGTTGTGCAATGCGGTATACGAACCGATCGGCGCGTCTACATACATTCCCACCCCGCAATATATACTAAATAAGCATGCTACGCTGAACATACAAAATGATGATGAATTCTGCTTTCTCTATGCGACATTGGCAGCCAGTCATTACCAAAAAGATAATGCACGGAGAATAAGTATCTACCGGCGATATCTGGGCGAACTTCATACCAAAGGTATGAAATTTCCCATGCCCATTGAGCAAATCCCACTCTTCGAAACCATGAATCCTGACTACTCTATCAATGTCATGTATTCAAATCCTGATGATAAAACTTTTACCCCTCTATATGCAAGTGCTCACAGGGGTAGAAAACATATTGTCAACCTTCTTCTTCTTGATGATGGCGCTAAACGCCATTATATCACAATTCGCAATCTTGCTGCTCTTCTAAGGAGAAGAAATTCTGGTACTAACAGAAGTTTTCCTTGTCCTTACTGCCTTTACTGTTTTACCACTGCTGCTGGGAAGCACGCGCATATGGATGAATGCGGCAAGCACGGCTTGCAGTCCGTGCGCTACCCGTCCCCCGAAAATTCAAACCTCTCATTCGCAAACACACAACATGAAATGCCCATTCCATTTGTAATATATTCAGATTTCGAGAGCTATCTGACTCCAAACGATGCTGCGGCTGCAACAAATTCGACCAAAATTATCGACACGCACACACCTAGCGGCTTCTGCTGTCTCACTGTTTCATCGTTTCCACAATTGAACGACGCCGCGCCATACACGTATTCGGGTCCAAACGTGATGGAGCATTTCTTTTCGCATATAAAATCGGAACAAAATCGTATAAATAAAATTTTTGCCACCAACAAACCGATGATTCCACTTACCCAGCAGCAGCGGGTACAGTTTGAAAGTTGTGCTGCATGTCCTTCTTGCTCTATCGCTTTTTCTGGTTCCAACAAAGTTCGACACCACTGTCACATGACTGGTAACTTTGTTTCTGCTCTTTGCTCTCCTTGCAATCTAAAACTCAAGTTTCGCAAACCTACCAAATCTAAGAAAGGCAAATCTGCAAACTATCTCCTTCCTGTCATCTTTCACAACCTTAAAGGTTACGACTCTCATCTTAGGGGAAGGTTGCCAAAGATGGACCAGCGCCTAAGATGGACCACTCCGTGATTGGCCACAAGGATTGAAACTGTATCGTAATTTGATGCTGTCGTATCTAGCAGGTCACAAGATAGATTGAATGAAATAATTAGACATCCGCTACACAGAAACACCTTCGAGAAAACAGACAAAACGTTAATTGACATTGCTTGATCTAATAATAGTTTCGGGGTAAAATGAATACAAAATCGAGGCCGGACCTGCTGAAAATTTTGGAATTCGTCTAAGAACCAAGTTTTTCAATTCTTTACAAGATATCATAACCAGAAAATCCAATATCAGAACTGTTTAAAAAGTTAAATGAGTTGGAAGTGGGTGTGTGCAAGTTGCCTAAGATGAACCATGTGTGGTCCATGTTAGGCGACTATCTATGAACACGGTCCAATCATCATTGATGCCCATTATTACTAATGCAATTAGCTGCTATATATTCTATTAAGCTAGCATTTGTAATTTATTATAGACAGCGATGTGGTCGATGTTGAACTGTGAGAAAGATTAGAAAATTCTTTGTTTATATTTTAAAAAATTTATTTTTAAGTTTTTAAAATAAAAAAATTACAATTTAATATTTTTCTTTTCTTATTATTTATTTAAATATATTCTACTAAGCTAGCATTTGTAATTTATTATAGACAGCGATGAGGTCGATGTTGAACTGTGAGAAAAATTAGAAAATTCTTTGTTTATATTGTTTTAAAATATTTAAAAGTTTTTTAAATAAAAAAATTACAATTTAATATTTTTCTTTTTTCTTATTTATTGAAATATATTCTACTAAGCTAGCATTTGTAATTTATTATTGACAGAGACGTGGACAATGTTGAACTGTGACAAAAATTAGAAAATTCTTTGTTTATATTTAAAAAAATTATTTTTAAGTCTTTAAATTATAAAAATTACAATTTAATTTTTTTAAATTTTTATTACTTATTGAAAAATTGCATAATATGTACTGTTTAATATAAGTTCATTTTAGCAGAAGTGGTTTATGAATTAAGACTGTTTATCAGCCTTTAACAATACATTTTTTCCATGGTCCATCTTTGGCGCCCATGCTCCTAAGATGGACCACTTAAGCGATTTTTATCTTTTTTAATATTTTTCATTCTATTTATTTAAATGAAATTTTTATTGCATCCAACGGTGTCTCAATACCTAATCTATGTAACGACCGTGTTGCATAATTATTTTCTCATAATTTGCGGCGAAAACGGACGATCATCCTTACGTGGTCCATCTTTGGCAACCTTCCCCCTATTCTCAAAAATATGAACAAGGAGTTTGCAGAGCAAGAAATAAATGTCATTGCAACCAACATGGAAAAATATCTCTCGTTCGAAGTCAATAATATACGCTTTTTGGATTCCCTCCAATTTCTAAACTGCGGTTTGGACGTGTTGGTAAAAAATTTATCGAAAGAGGACGATTCCAAATTCAAACATTTGCGGCGAATTTTTCCGAACGACTACAAATTGCTTTTGCGTAAGGGGGTATTTCCCTACGAATACATGACGTCAGCCTGCAGAATGACCGAAAGGACTCTGCCTCCCAAAGGCTGTTTCTTTAGCAAACTGACGGGCGAAGACATCTCGCAGGACGACTACGACTATGCACAGAAAATTTGGCAGACTTTTAATATGTCGACTATGCAGGACTACCACGATCTGTATTTGAAGACAGACGTCATTTTACTGGCTGACGTTTTCGAATCTTTTCGTGCCATGTCCTTGGACTTTTACAAATTGGACCCGCTTCACTATTACAGCAGCCCCGGACTTAGCTTCGACGCGTGTTTGCGCATGACAAATGTAAATTTGGACTTGATAACCGACCTGGACATTTACCTGTTTGTGGAGCGGGGCATGAGAGGTGGTGTTTCCATGATATCCAATCGATATGCAAAGGCGAATAACCCGTATCTCGCTCAAGGATACGACCCAAGCAGTCCAAATAGCTACATCATGTATTTGGATTGTAACAACCTCTACGGTTACGCCATGTCCGAACCGCTCCCGACGGGTAAATTCCGATTTTTGGACGATTACGAAATAGCAGACTTTGACTTGGACACTAAATCGACAGATGACGATTTTGGTTATATTTTGGACGTGGACTTGGACTATCCTTCTCATCTCCACGACGACCACAATGACTATCCCCTCGCACCAGAGACGCTTCACATACGGCCGGACATGATATCACCTTACGCAAAGTCCGTTTCACAGAAAATTTCGGCTAAAATCGGTACCGGGGTCGAAAAGTTGGTGCCCAATCTCATGGCAAAGACCCGGTACGTCGTGCATTATCGAAATTTGCAATTCTATCTGAAAATGGGCTTGAAATTGACGAAAATTCATAAAATCCTCGAGTTTCGCCAAAGTCGATGGCTGAAGCCATATATCGACTTCAACACTTCCAAACGGCAGGTTGCAAAATCTTCCTTTGAAAAAGACCTCTTCAAATTAATGAACAATTCAATTTACGGAAAAACCATGCAAAATAACAGGAAACATCTTGCCGTGAAGCTTGTGACCAGCGCGAAACGAGCCAAACGTTTCGTGGCCCGACCAAATTTCGAATCGTACAATATCATAAACGAAGATTTGACCGTGATAAAATTAACAAATTCTAATGTTTTGCTCAACAAGCCCCTTTACGCCGGCATGTGTATCTTGGACATTTCCAAATTAAAAATGTATGAATTCCATTACGAGCATATAATACCCATTTATGGATCTGCCTGCAAACTCCTGTTCACAGACACTGACAGTCTTTGCTACCATATCTTTACACACGACGTATATCTTGACATGCAGCACAATTTAGACGAGTACGACACTTCTGACTACCCCTGTGGGCACTTTTTACATAGTCGAACCAACGCTAAGGTCATTGGAAAGTTTAAGGACGAATGCAATGGCGATGCTGTAATTGAATTTTGCGGGTTACGATCAAAAATGTATAGTTTGTTGTTGGCTGGGGAGAAGGAAAAGAAGACGGCGAAGGGGATAAAAAGAGCATTTGTCAAGAAATGCATCAGACATGCTGAATATCGCGCATGCATATTGGAGGAGAAGCCTACTAGCTCCAAATTCTGCGCTATTCAAAGTCGAAAACACGATTTGCACACTGTAGAATTACGAAAGGCTGCTCTCTCCCCATACGATGACAAGCGATATCTTTTAAATTCCTCAGAATCGTTGTCGTATGGGCATGTGAATATTCCAAGTGTAAATAATGTATAGAGAATTTGTAGTAATTGTCGATCTCTATAGTTAGTTGAAGTATGAAAAAGTCGTCGAACTCTGTAGATATTTGAATTGGACAATGCGAAAAAGTCGTCGATGGTTGTAAATAATGGACTCTGCGAAAAGTATTGAACACTGTAGATATTTGAAATGAACTATGCGACGAACATTGTAAATAGTTGAAGCCGTTGTGCTCTCGCACAAGTTATTGCACAGTCATATTAAAATAAAGATTGTTTAATGTTGTGTAATAAAGAATTGCTATGAAAAATACTGTGTTTGTTCTTTCATACTTAGAAAATTCCTACTAGCAAGATTCACACATTCTGAATGGATGCAGCTTCCTGGGCTATTGTAGTTCTCGCACGCTGGTTGGATACGCTATAGAATTCTCGCTCCCTCATTGGTCGCAGGTTCCTGGACTAGAATGGGGCTCGTACGCTGATTGGGTGCAGATTCCTGGCCTATTGTGGGTCTCGCATGCTGGTTGGATGTCGCATTTCTTGCACTATAGCACGAAGATGCAGAAAATTAGCATATTTAATTATTAAATTAGTTAGCATAACGCTTCGGCACAGCCCCCAGCGCTCATGACCCCTTCCCGGGCGAGCGGGCGGGCGGGCGGGCGGGCGCGCGCGGGCCGCTAATTAGGGCTCATAGGGCCTTTGTTGCGCTAATTAGGGGTCGCTAATTAGTAATAATAGCTAATTACTAATAATATCTAGCTATATGAATTGAAGAAGCTATGTAGTGCTATTTAGGGTTAGCAGATCCTTTGTTGTACTAATTGGGGTTAGATAATGACTAATAATAGCTAATTACTAATAATAGCTAATTAGTATAATTAATAGGATTAAGATAATTAATAGGATTAAGATAATTAATAGGATTAAGATGATCTAATTAAGATGACCTAATTAAGATGACCTAATTAAGATGACCTTGACCTTTGACCTTGACCTTGACCTTTACCTTGACCTTGTACTTTGGCCCATTTATTCGTACCCATACCCTGTAAAAAGTGATCGTTAAACGATTAGTCTCTCACTACTCTTGGCTATTGTTATAGAGCAGTGCTGTCCAACGTGTGGCCCGCGGGCCGCATGCGGCCCGCGAAGTGATTTCAAGTGGCCCGCACGGGCTTACTAAATTTTTGCGTTTTTGTGTAAAACGAAGTAAAGGATAAAGTCACTCGTCGACTGAGCGTTTATTTATTTTTATTGATTTTGTGACAGTTGCCGATTTGTTATGTTACCAGGAATGCCAATCCGAAAACTAAATCACTTCTTACTTTTCCGTAGTCTATAATTGAGATTGGCACACGACTTCTGGTTTTGACAACTCTTATTACTGTAGGCCTACTAAGCTAAACGGACCTCGCAAATCTCACAAAGACACAAACCGTTCACTTCTAGTCAGTCCCTGAGATGTGTAGTAGGCCTATACAGAGTTCCAGCACGTCTGCAAGTGACTGTGACCATTCTCTCGAGAGATAGTCGCGTTCTAGTTTTAAGGATTAGAAAGAAACAATCGATGAGAGACCCAGGACCGATCGAACGGCGATGTCTTTGCTCTTTCTGGTCAGACGACTTTGACTGCTACTTCTTTAGACGGAGATTCTGGCTTCGACGAATTTTTTTAAAAGCTAGAGCAGGAGGATGGAAATTCGCCCCATTTATAAAGTGAATCTTAGCCTAAAAATTGATTGCTCGACGTAATGAAGAGCTGAGCTGGCTAAACTGTGTGGGTGGTGAAACCAAGTGCAAGGCAGGGATGAACGCCACCTTGCACATTTTGGTGCTCAACTATTTTGAAGCATGACAAATCCAGAAGTCGTGTGCAAATTTCAAGATACACTGCGGGAAAAGAAAGACGAGATTTAGTTTTCGGATTTGGCCTTTCTGCAGATGATAGCATTACAAAATCAGCATGACAATCGTGGTTTGTGTAGGTCTATTCCACGTGCTATTATTCATTATTAATATTCCTGTGGAACCTGTCGAACTCTTCCATAAACTGCTCAAGACTTTCCTCTTTGGCCATTCCTGGGTCGGGAGCATCTCTAAATAGGGTGTCCCGTCAAAAGCGCGCAAGCAAAAGCGCGCAGACAAATGCGCGCAGACAAATGCGCGCAGTAACAAAATCGCGCAGACAAATGCGCGCGCAAATAACACACATAGACCCAATAATTTTTTTTATTGAGTCAGCATCTAAACATAAGGAAACAGAATGTGAGAAATAACGCAACATTTAATCCTAAACGCAATGAAATATAGACGAAACGTTGTTCTTAAAGTTGAAATCTAGTCTCAACATATCCTATCGTCAGTGTTCTTTAACGCAACATTTAACCCTAAACGCAATGAAATATAGACGAAACGTTGTTCTTAAAGTTGAAATCTAGTCTCAACATATCCTATCGTCAGTGTTCTTTAACGCAACATTTAACCCTAAACGCAATGAAATAGTTGTTCTTAAACGCAATGTAGTAAAGACGAAACGAAGTAAATCGAATCAAATCAAATAGTGCCTCGCTAGAAATGTTAAGAAGATATAGAGTTCAAGTTCTATAAGTTTATAGGCTAACGTTGTGAGCCACCCCACGCAAAAAATCGTCCAAAGGAATCGTGCCATACGTTGGAACCAACGCCTGAAGGCGTCTATTGAGACGCACGTACTTACATTTTGAAGCCTCAGGGTGTCTAAATCCAGAACGATACCTCTCGATCTTCAACTCAAAGACATATGGAGACCCTATGAAACATTTATGAAACATTGTTCTTTTTAATTATTCTCATCATTTTCTTTGTTGCGCGCTTTTTTGTGCGCGCTCTTTTTGCGCTCTTTTGACGGGAAAGTCCCTGTTGCGCGCTTTGCGCGCTATTGTCTGCGCGCTATTGTCTGCGCGCTATTGTCTGCGCGCATTTGTCTGCGCGCTTTTGCTTGCGCGCATTTGTTACGGCGCCCTAAATAGTTGTCTTGAACGGGGGTAAATAAAATTTTTCATATGTAAATAGGTACATGGATATATAGATTATAATAATTCTATATTAAATTTCAATACTCGTTTCAATGTTAATATTATATGTTAGCCTATCGATAAATGTTAGCCACTGCTTTTGAGTTTTCTGTTGCGGCCCTCGGCTTCAGGAATCTTGTTTTTGCGGCCCGTGGTACCAAAAAGGTTGGACAGCACTGTTATAGAGTCTTGAGACGTCTAATGAAATGATGGAAGGCCTCGATCTGAGAATAAAATAAACTAATGGGCATTATTTCTTCTGGATTTGAAAGTTGGCGGTATAATGACCTTTATAATCAAGTAGGCTACGGTACACTCAATTAAAAAAAAACGTTGGCTCAAGTATGGCAAGAACGGACCAAGACGACGAGAAGAGAGGTTCATTTAAAAGAATGGCAATTTGGCAAAGTAGACAATATTTCGCAATGTCGTTGCTCCATAAAATAGGTCTGATCAGTTACCATTGTGCGTTAGCCTGCTAGTTTACCATCAGCATCACTAGTTACGATGCTTTAATGGTGAATGCTACGATTGCTTTAAGTCCTGCCACGTCAGTTGGCCGTTCCGTGGTATTCCATCAGTCAACGTCTAGGCATCAAGCCATCTGCCTGCTTCACGACTCTGGTTCTGAGCAACTGCACGAAGATTGATCGTTCAAAGTGAGTGCATGGTTCTGATGCGAGTTAATGGCGTTCAGCATATAGGGGGAGGATTGTAAACAGGGCGAGCAGCAGATGCATTCCTGGCATTCCAGAAATGAAAAAGAAAAGTGATAAGAACAACAGACTGATTTAAATGATTGGCATAGATGATAGATGATAGATGCTGTCGGGTCAGAAATTTGCAGTTGGATCAAAACTGTAAATGAAAAAATTACCTTATTCTTTTAGCAATTAGACAATGGAGAACATTATATGTAGTCATTCAGTATGATTGGTTTATCCCTGACCAGAGGGATTAATTATTCTAACCTGTAAGAAAAAAGAAGGAGAAGATTAGTGTGAGAAAGAAGATGCCAGGATCAGTTGCTTTTGTCAATTTCCAGCTATTCAGAAGAGAATAAAGACCGTGTGCCTATATATTTCTCACGAACCCAGTGCGTTTTATATTACTGAGCCAACTTATCGCAATCTGCTTTTCAGCTCTTTTCTAAAGAAAATTTAGCTTAACTTGTCTGTGATAGGATACTCGAACTCTGCAATGTTAGAGATCTACAATAAATGTGTTTAGACATTTAAAATTCCTACCTGTAATATTTCATTCTAACCTACGTAGGCCTACATAAATTATTAAAATTGATCAGATACCCGGAAAGATTTCAATGTAGCATATATTTGTTGTAGTTTACTAATACGCATTTTGAATCTTCTGATTTTTGCAGGCCGCTTGCTATTGGGTAAGTGCCTAATTATATTATTTTAAATAAATAAATTTAAATAACAATTTTAAATGTATTTAAAATGAACCTATTTTCAAATCTTTTCATTAACATTTCAATACAATATTTCAATTTATTTTATTGTTCCTACGGCTGGTTTTAGTTCGTACAAACATGTGGGGTATTTATGGGCCCTATCATGTAATGATCTGATATCTTCAAAACTCGTTAATTTTTATGTGAATCTATATAATTTTATTCTTATATAATCCTATATTTGATTCAATGGAAACTGAATTGTTAAGGGGTCACAACTTCACAGAGACATCAAGGCGATTCAAGATGTCTCTGAGAAAGGATAGGGTGGCGGAACGTATTCATCTTGACTTGTCTACTGCTTTGATGACTACATGTATTCACTTCTGTCCCCCTCCCTTTTACCCCAACCTCTTACTCGGAACTCCTCCTCTCCTCGATCTCTTTCCTCTTTCTCGCTTAGTCTGAGTCAATGCCTTTTGGAATTAGAATAGGCGCTGTGGCAATTGCTACAAAATAGTATAAATATTAATATAGAATATAATAGAAAATAATAATATAATAGTATATCGGCATAAGTAATAGCAATAGACGCTCATGACAATAATTATTATAGTAGATGTGGTAGGTATATCATGTGGCGCTATAGGACAAATTGTCCCGGACAAAATGTCCCGGACAAAATGTCCCTGGACAAAAGTCCCCGGGCAAAAAGTCCCCGGATAAAATGTCCCCGGACAAAAGTCCCCGGACAAAGAGTCCCTGGACAAAAAGTCCCCGGATAAGATGTCCCTGGACAAAAAGTCCCCGGACAAAAAGTTCCCAGACAAAAAGTTCCCGGATAAAATGTCCCTGGACAAAAAGTCCCCGGATAAAAAGTCCCCGGACAAAATGTCCCCAGACAAAATGTCCCTGACAGAAAGTCGCAGGGTAAAAGTGATGTCCCTACACTACGTCGCATAAGGCCTTTGTTTATTGTATACATGTATCGTTTCATATGAATTTCAGTTATTAACGAATACTGAGTGATCGTTTACTTCAAAGTATCCGTTTTTAAACTTAACGTGCCATATGTACAGTTGTCCGGGGGGATCTACTAGTCAAAATGGGGGTAACGTCCGGGGGTAATTGTCGGGAATAAGTCCGGGGGAATATGTCCAGGGGAAATGTGGGGCCTTCAAAACAATACTTCGGTAGGCCCAGATGTTATTAAGACACGGCTGGCCTCAAGTTTGTAGGGGGCCCACATTTATAATTGTAAGTCTACTCCGAAACGCGACTGTAGAAATATAATAATTTTCTTGTGTTAACCCCGTTATCACTGATGTAAATGTAGGTTAGGTCTAATTTTGTTGCTCAGATGTGCCACATTACATGCAAAAGGATGTAACATGTGGACTGCGAAAAGTATATTAGTGTATTCATTAATTCATTTCAGACATTTATATAGCGCCTCTTCAAGCGTAACTACTCAGAAGCGCTCCCGACCCAACCACGGCTAAAGAGAACAGTCTTGCAACATTGTAGTGTGGTGTAGTTAATGTTTAAGGGCCCCAAGCCTTTAGAGTGTCCAGGGGCCTAACTTCCCCTAAGGTTGTCATGCCACTGCATAGTTACGTCCTCGCGTTAACGATCGAGAAATAATTTCTTGATTGATCGATTGTCTCACCAAAAAACCTTATAATTATGATAATTTATAAACTATCAAAATAATGAGCGATCCGGACACACACCTTCAAGGCTGCCTATCAGGGGCGTAACTTTCCTCGGGAAAGTTGTGGTAACTATTCCTCTGCTCACAACTTCTTCCTTCCCTTCTTTCCCTCGGCTTCCTCTACCACAGCGGTTCTCAACCTGTGGGTCGCGACCCCCGCAGGGGTCGCCTGACGATTTTGCCAGGGGTCGCCGGACCCATCAGAAATTTGTAAAATATGTAACAGCAATTTCAACTCTATCTATACTACGCTATAACAATTTTAAATAAATTTTTGCTAATACTTTTGCTGTTAGATTACGGCAGCGAATTTAATGTTTTCCGTTTTAGTTTTCAACTATAAATATCACTTTTACCATTCATCTAACAAAAATTCAACAATATATGGCTTGAGGTCGATTCAAACCTGTAACCCTCCGGCTGCAAGGCAACGCACATATCCACTATATAGTATACACCACCGCGCCCTAGGCCTAATAGTTCAACATGTGCAAGTCTAGGCGCGAAATATCTGTCAGCTTCGCAGCTATTGCTGCAGTGCTGCTTAAACAAATTAATTCAAATTTCAAACAATGTGTCGGGGACATTTATTGAAGTCTAAAATTTCGTATCTGAGCACTGAAATCACCAGAAACTTTGTTAAGATGACTGCTTGAAATGTTACAGTTACATTCGTAATCTCGAGACTTCTACAGCGCCCACAAAAGCCAAGTCGCGGGAACCAGCTTATTCCCAGGCGCTCAATTAAAACAAAATCGGTAGGCAGCGGTTCAAGTCCGGAGAGTCAGGCAGGCAGATAGATGGACGACCAAGGTGGGTGATGTTTAGAATTGAAATGACGAGGGATGTGATGAGAAGAGGAGAAATCAGGATAGGATTTGTGAAAGAGCAATGTTTTCAGTTTTGAGTGAAAGACCATTAGGCCTATGCAAATTCAGAAAATTATAAACGTTTGGAAGGCGACAATTTGAAGTCTGAAACCCCGACTATCAGCTTGCATAATGAGCAATTTTGCGAGGCTGACAGCTTAAAATGCTACAATTGCAACGTTTAAATTCAAAAACGTCATCCTAAACAATGGAGAGAGAAGAATTTACTAATGTCCTAAACCACGTCTTTTCGCAATTTTTAATCTTGAGAAATGTTTTCGAGATGACAGCACAAAATGTTACCATCGCAGTGTAGAAATTCAAAAAATTTAACAAATGCGAGGGGCAGTTTTAAAGCCTTAATTGATCGGCACTCATGATGAGTAATTTCTTTAGAATTACAGCTTAAAATGATAACACTGCAGTGTGAACATCTCAAATCTAAAAAAATCGAAAATTAGGAGGGAGCACTTACAGCCCCTCTCCAGACCCTTCTTCTGCTGAATAGACTTGTGAAACTTGAACTTCAATCTATCGAATAGGTAGCTCTCAGAATCGCAAGTGCCAGGAAACCACATACAATTGCCAAAAGCAGTTTTTCGAATTGTGAAATGAAAAATGATAAAAATGAACAATGGTTAAAAAAAGTGAAGGGAGGGGTTACTCAATCAATTTCGTTGCTGGGAGTCGTCACAACTTTCGAAATGCTATCAAGGGGTCGCCGCACAAAAAAGGTTGAGAACCGCTGCTCTACCACTTCACCAGATACGAATTCAGTATGAAATTTGGTGATAACTCTCCGTCCCTTCTTTCTCCATTCTCACCCTCTACCCTTTCATCTCTCTCGCTGCTTCGATCCTCCGATCATCCTCGATCTTTCCGTGCACTCACGGATCACTAAATCAATGCTTAAAATATGCATGTAGCTCTTTCACAAAATTTGTGAAGAACTATATTTTTTATTTTGATATTGATTTAGTGATCCGTGAGTGCATGGAAAGATCTATACAACTTAATTGTATCCATTTTCCTCCTTTTCTATTCGTTTGCCTCGATCGCCACTTCAATTCCATCTCAGAGTATATAGTGTGCATTTCCACTGCTTGCGTGGTAGTTCTTTACATCACGCCAATCGCCCAATCCACCTGGTAACTTGGAAAACGATTGATCAAATAATTTCAAATGCACTCAATTACACACAGCACTTATTGATAAGTTTTATTTACTTAAAATTTACTTATAATCATTCCCTGTAGAATTAGTTGCAGTGTCGGGTCCTATAAGATGAACTGATTTGGCCTCTCTGTCCCTCGATCCCATCTATTTAGTATGTGTGAATATAATTATTTTATGTGCCACAGTTGTGTTAATTTATTAGTTGTTCGTTCTCTTGTCTGGTCAAACAGGCTTAATAAAATGCTATATTAGAGTCTTCCCTCCTTAGAATTTACGGACACGACTGTGGACTGCGACCACACTATGGAGGCCTCCATCAGCATTGGCGCCATTGCAATGTTGGGCTAATCATGAACTGTCCACATGATTATGCAGCCAAATGCTTTGATATGTTAAAACAAATTATTTCCAGGGCCAAAAATGTGGTGGTGACTATTAGGCCTACCACCACTTTCAAAATTGGTGGTGACTGGACACCACTGTCACAATAGAACGTTGCGCCTATGTTGCCTATAATGTTTGTTTGTATGTGCACTTGTTATAGCGCCCCTTCAAGCTCTCTCTCTCGCTACTCAGAGGCACTCCCGAATGCAGAGCGGACACTGCATCGGAGTTTCACGCCGAAGCGCTGAGCAATTGCGAGTGAAGGACTTGCCCAAGGTCCCTACGCGGCGAGGTGGATTCGAACCTCGAACCTTCCGGCTTCGAGGCAACGACGCCACCACTACACCACCGCGCCCCACGAATGTAGAACAAACGCAGATACTATGAACAATAGCATGAACCCTTGGCAGATTTGTACATTTCTGACGCAAGAATCGGATTTCTTCTAAAATAGTGAACCAATTGCAGCTTGCAATTGGTTGATTTGCTAAGAATGTTCTGTTATATTCAAAATGACTCGTTTTCATGCATTTAGAGAAGGTGGTTCTCTGATAGAAGGACTCTTTTTCTCAACGTAGGTGTGCCTACTGCTAGGCGCCCATGCGCTGGGTTTAGGTAGTGTAGAAACATTACTTTTATCCTGGGACTTTTGTCCGGGACATTTTGTCCGGGACATTTTGTCCGGGGACTTTTTGTCCGGGGACTTTTTGTCCGGGGACATTTTGTTCGGGATATTTTGTCCGGGACATTTTGTCCGGGGACATTTTGTCCGTCCACGATATCATGTCAGTGGTAGGCTATTTAACATGTGGCTTACGGGCATGTACCGATATACTCTGCACTTACGCTTAGAGTTAGAGAAGATAAGCGCTCTAGAAATTGAAAGTTTACGATTCTTCTTCCTAAATATTTTTAAGAGGACATCGTAATACTTTGAATAAAAGTATGGGGGAATTGGTCGAGCATGCAACTAAAAAATGTAATTCGAAATTTTACATAGGCACCTGTTTGCATGGAATGGCAATACACATTCATGTATGAGTGTGTGTGTGTGTGTGTGTGTGCGTGCGTGCGTGTGTTTGTGTGTGTGTGGTGCGTGTGTGTGTGTCGGATATTATTTGTATGACCAAGTGTAAACGCATTGAGGTGCCATTGAGTGCAATTCGTCTCCAAAAATATAGAATATATGAATATATTATGACTGTATAATATACAGTCATATACAGTGTATATCCTTGATATGAAAGTGGCACATCATTATAAATAGGATTTCTTTCGTCTTCGTCTTCTAATATGGCGCAGTAATAATTACACTTTTAACCGCTTAGTAGGCTATGCATCAATAGCAATATTCGTTTTCAGAAATATGAAGATTATATGCAAGATTTCAGACGAAGAGACCGTTCAGTTTTTCTTCAGTGTGATTGCACAATCAGATTTGGATTCCGTTGTGGGAATTAAGGTCAGTCTGAGTTTTTTGCTAGTTTGCTAAATCTCTTAGAAATGTTTCTTAGAAATCTTCTACTTTTTTCATTGAAAATCCAATGGTGCTATTATCAAGTCTTTTTTATAGTTACAATCATTTCCTGTTATACATACGCTTACAGTTTTAATGATCCGTGTCTAAAAAAGTAGACAGGAAACTGGTTGAAAAGTTCCAGGACAGTGTGCAAATCTCAGTTATATAGGCCTATAGCCTATCTTTGACGCAATTCAGTCAAATTTTATTGCTATGCTGCAAACTTGATTAGGCCTATGTATTTGTAAACTTAAACAGTATGCATATGCATTACTCCGCTGTTATTAACAATTGGATACTAATCGTAATCGATTCTAGAAATTGATTAGGTTATCGTTCGTGGCTGACATTTATGCTCTTATGTAATTTCAATTGAGTGCCACTATCAGCCTGCTACAGGTCATGTTTGGCCCAAAGCACTCTTGAAGCAGAACTCGAGAGTACTTAATTAAGCCTAAGGGAATATCGTTGGCAGTTTAATCGTGGAACTTATTATAATAGAAATATAGAACATCAGGGTTTAATTGTCCATCTACATCATAATATTATATAGTTTGTGCTCAACTGATCTTTCTTTAGGCTCTGATTACGGCAATGGATGCTGTCCTGGCTAATGACGTCGAAAACGTCTGCAACTCTCTCGATGCTGTGCTTTCAACAATACGCACTTTGAAGACCACAATGGCGCGCATGCATGGTATGTAGGTTATCCATGCAGCGACAGAAATAGTTGCAAGATCCCGGTTTAGATAGGCCTATAGTATGCAGAGCGAAAAGCTTATAAAAATTGTTTACTTTTTACATGGTCTTTGATCCATGTAACCTATCAGATTTTAGCCTGCCATGTCTGTCACAACATTATGATGAATCCTAAAGATATTATCGCACATCGAATGATTGCATGGGCATCATGAAAATTGCGCTATAGAAGCCGTAGATTAGACTTTATATCCTTTCCATTCATGTTCGTATTAATCCCTCTTTGGCGAGTGATCTGCCGCTCGGATCCTTGTCCTCAACTTGTCTCTGTTTCCCGTATCTTCCTTCTTCAGTTTGAGAAGCCTCAAGTCTTGTTGTGTCGCGTCCTCCCTCATCTTCTCCTCTGTCGTTCCCGGACTCCCGGGCTGCGTCGTCCATGTACATCCGCTTGCATGATTTTTTGACACCACTATCATTCTCTTTTCTCATTACATGTCCGTACCACCTCTGTCTGGTCTCTTGAACCTTGTCAGATACATATGCCACTTTGAGCTTCTTTACGATGCCCTCACTTCGTTTTCCTGTCTTTCAGTGATTATCCCTATAGTGTCCATGGCAGCATTCGCATCTCTGTTCTCTCCAGTAACCTCTCATCCCTTTTCGTTAACATGCGATGCCATACGTCGTCTAATGCTGCAGTCAAAATGCATTGACATCCTCTCAATTACTGCTCCAATCCTTTGCTCGCACGACTTCACTTGTCACTTAGGTTAAGAATGTCTTTCTCGATTAGACAAAGTTTGTCGTTGCCGACTTTTTCACGAGAACGTGTGTTGATTACAAATTGCCTAACACAATGAAGGTGGAAGAAGTATAAAGGTGTCAGACCTTGAACCTTCCCTAGTTCCACAGTTCTAACTTCTAAGAGTTTACAAGCATAGGTCTAATCATAATATTGCAGTGCAAAAACGTCAAAGGCGTCTTCTGTGGTACAGCACGTGTGCAAAGTCTCGAACTTTTAAGTGTAGGGTCTTCTGACTTTCACTTCATTTTTATCGATGCAAGTAACTGTGGTCAGGTACAGTAGGTTAACATTTTGAAATATTTATCATTTCAGAAGGCATGCCGGGTGATTACTTTCTACCTAAAATCGCACCATTTCTTTCAGGGTAAGAAAAATACTTCTGTTCATTGTTGCTTAATTATGAGCATTAAATAGGATTTTTTATAATAATGGCTGTAGTTTTATAAGAACATGCCAAGAAAGCGTTTATTCCCATGCTAAAATCGAATAAATTTGTGATACGCCTGTGAATGATGCTTTGTGAGTTTTATTATATGGTCGTCAAGGAATCCATTAGATTAGATTAGATTAGATTAGGTCAGATTAGATTAGATTAGGTGAGATTAGATTGATTAGATCTTATTCTGATCTGATCTGATCTGATCAGACCAGATCAGGTTGGATCAAATTTAGATAATTTTCGTCATTCATGCAGGCCTAATCTTTGCCAAGATTGCCATCCATTGTCGTCAGAGCTTGATTGATCTTAGGCATATATATACGTATATAATTATATATATGTATGTATATATATACATATAGTTCTTCTACTTGTTGAGTTCGACATTACAGTACAGTTACTGTAGTCCTAATAGACATTTTATGAGAATCAAGTGTATAGCCATTGTTGATGAGAGGTCAATAGCTCACCCAAATTATAGCCTTACCTTCTTCCTTTTAAGACCTTTTTAAAACTAGGCTTAGGCCTATATTTACATTAGGCCTAATCGATTGTTTCAAGGAGACAAAGACCATTATATTTTTTATGCTATTGTTAAGAAAGGTATAGATAGAATGAATACTTGTTAAAGTTTGACTCTCGGGAATAATAAACGTGTTTCCATTTTTGCTGTGCCTCATCTTTCCAGTTATGGTGGAGATGGATCAAAGTTTCCAGAAGGAATAATATTTGAGGGAGCTTGCGATACTCCAGTTACTGTAAGTTCTTGTTGGAGCCTATAAATACAATACATGTTTGTTGTTTAACGTTTGATCGTATCATGATATTTTAGATGTTGTAGGCAGGCATAATTTGTGAATTTCACATAGTGGTTTATTTTTACATTATATTCTACTTGGAATGCAACAACAGGCGATAACTAAACAGACTAGAAGGTTAGAAGAAGAGGCGAGCAATCCCACAAGCTATATCCCTAGGTGTGCGTATCTATACGAGGTGTTAGCGATTTCATTTTTATTATCTCAACCTCGGCGTATGAGGACTGATGGGTAGCCTAGCCCTCTCCCTCACCGTCTTATCCCCCACTTACAGTGTAGGTCTACTGTCCGTGTCGTCCTCGCTGTAGTCGAGTTGGCCATATACCGGTAGCTTAAGGCGCAGATTTCAGGTTTAAACAGAAAATTATAATGGTTTTGGGACCGAATGAAAAATGAATTTAGTTGAAATTCAAAAGCCCGACACTTATGTCATGGTCATGTAGGCATGGTGTTTGATGCTTGCATGAGATATAATCATCACCGTTATGCCTAACTATTTTTTCTTCTGTGTGAATCGGAGTTCGCAATCATGTGGCTATTTATTATCGTAACTCTAAAACTAAGGCGATCAGTGACTTGAAGAATAGTCTATGAAGTAACCTATATGTATACTGTAGAATTGCTGGGCCTAAATCTTATGTAGATAATGTGTGTATTTGTGTGTGTGTGTGTGTGTGTGTGTTTTTCTGTCGTACAAGGCGGTTGGAGGATCTGCGGCACAAAGTTCATCCGTTCAGTGTTTGGATGTTGGATTAGGCATCACGAATCATGGCGACGGTAATTTTTACAATCATCTAAAAATTTATTTGAAAATTACCTCCTAAACTAGTTGAATCATTTCGTGGCAAGCTTCCATAGGCTGTACTCTAACGCACCACACGACTATTAATTTTAATAGTTTGCTCAACCACTGGCTTCAACAATGTTCGTAACAGTCACACCTCGTTGCAGCAGGGTCTGGACGAACTTCTGTTTCTCGTGAATAGCTTTTTTAATTTTTTCGTCATTTCGTTTTGCAGCACAGAAGTATTTGAACGAGTTGCGGACATATATGCCGCCAGCTCATCGGGACTTGATCAAGGCTCTGGCTGAAGGACCTTCCATTAAAGACTATGGTATGATTCAATTAACGCTTGTTCGTTTGCCATAGATCTATGGACATCATGGTCAGAGTAATTATCAAACCGTGCTCTCACGATCATATTTTTTGTTCCATTCTGCAGACTATAAGACTGTTCTGACCCAACATTAGACGGGGCTGTGGTTGGTCTCTCTCTAATCGAAATAACCATCTAAACTAACGAGTCGTTTTCATCGTCTCATTCTTTAAAGACATTTTTTCCTCATGAATAGTCATTCTGCGAGAGGCGCTATAAAAGAGCTGTAATTCAATAGGCTATACTTTAAGAGAAAACTTTCTAAACTACATTGTTTAAAATTGCAGTTGCATCAAGTGACGATGACAGATTGAAGAAACTGTTTGCTGACTGCGTGTCCGCCCTTCGCGACCTCCGTTCATATCATCTTCAAGTCGTTACAAAGCAAGTCAGGAAATCTTCCACAGTATTAACTTAGAGTAATGCGCCCGCTTTTATATTCTAGACAGGCCTATAGGCGCCATCTATAGGATTAAAGGACAAAAGGCCTTCAATTTTTTTAGGCCGATAGCTTCTTTTCTATTGTCAGGTTATTGGAATTCTTATATAATTATTATATAGGCCCAGTATGGAAAAGCATATTTTATAATTATATAAATCTATAGTATATAGGATTTGCGTCAGGTATCGATGGGACTATGAGCAGCACAATGACCACGTGACAGTCTCAGTTCAGCCATAATGTAAACTATTAATGCAGGTTATAAGCGTTACATGTTTGTCATTCATTAAAAAGTAAAGAGGAAGTTTTTGCTCTTAGACCCTGCATCAGACTAAAGCAACGTATGTGATTGCGAGAATTGCCAAAGAATTGATTGTTATTTTTAGGTATATCGTGATACCTTTACGACAGAAGAGTGGCGACGCCTCGAAAGATGGAGAACCTGCATGTACAGCTGGTGAGTGATGACAGTTCTCAAATTCATCTGTCATAATTAACTGTTTACTTTGAACCCGTTTCTGATCTTGTCCGCAGTTAAGCCACATGTGTCCAGCTGGCATTGTCATCTACTCATCCAGCTGTCCTAACATCCATTCCCAACTGTGTTAAATAATAGGGCCTATGTCAGGCTACCTGTTGATCATCCGCGTCCAATTAATTTAATTAAAAAGCTTTTTAGATATATGACAGTTTCCGTTGATGTAAGATTGTCTCACTGAAGTTGGTGGTTAATGTACAGGATGGACTATAATAGCCGAGTAGGGGTTGGGGTCTATATGCCGAGCTCGGAAGAGAACGCCCGCATTTAGCATAACACCTTCCCATGCATATCCGCATTTCTGTTACCTTCCCCTTCTTCATTCGAACTTCTCTATTCTCTAACGTAGGCTATGCGGCAGAACGTTCCAATGAAAATTAATTTTATGAGCGAGAGGCTTATGTTACAACATTACAACAATATTTGGGCTGAAGTAGACCTATCGAAATTTGTTTCGTATATATTCTTTTCTAACTGTAGGTCTTATGACGCTCCTGAAAGGCGTTCGAGATACAACTGCCAGCTAAACTCGAATGCGACGACACATGTAGTCTGACGACAAGAAAGTGAAACGAATGTTATTTTGTAGGCTGCTGCTTCTTCTTCGAACAAATACTTTTTAACATTCTGGATATGCGTGATAGAATTCCTAGGTTTTTGTTGAGGTATTCGATAGGCCTATGTGTTCCTTCTAGGACAGGTGTTGGTCTACGTAAACTCCTAAAAATTTTGATGATTGCACTTGAGTGATAGGTGTAGCCTACCGAATATAGATAAATTAGGGTATGATGTTGGAAGTGATTTTTTATGTGACCTAAAGATGATGTAATTGGTTTTATCGAGATTGAGGGTTAACTTATTATAGCGAAACCATTCTGCTACATTTTCCAGGTCAGAGTTAGTATGATTAATTAATGCTTCAAGTGAGGAATGAGAGTTAAAACTATTAGTGTCGTCTACAAACAATAGAAAAAATAGACCAGGAGCTACTGTAACACTAGGCAGGTCGTTTATGTTTTTTCATTTTATTGAAACTGTAACCTGAGCATTTCTCATTGTTCAGCGAGTTAATTTTATTGACCAATTGATTTGCTTGATTAAGAGCGTTCTTCAACTGTCTGGTGTTCTGGGGGCGGTTGTTTAATCATGATTGTATTCTAACAGTGCACTACATTCATTGCTTTGTGTCCAATAATAATATATATATATATATTGTCTTTTGTGGCGTCGATGTTTATTTTCTTAATGAAGGCCGAGTAGAAGTAGGAATAATGACGAATACTTTTTGGGACCTTTGCTTTTCTTCATGATTAGACGAAACAGTTTCTGAGCTTATATAGACATTGGTCGCTTAAAGAAAATACTCGGATATGTTGTTATAATATGTTCTGCCAAAAGTGCATTCATTGGACAGTGGACACTATTTTAATATGCCTATTCAAAATAGGCCTAAACCGAATTAACGAAGTATTAAGAATGATTCACAACAAGAATATTATTAATATATCGTTTGAATACCGGTATATAATTAGGTTCGACAGTTGACTGAAACCCAAATGACTGCCTCATAATTACGTAGCACAAGTCCCTCTTAAAAGTCCGCACCTAATTGAGTCCTTCTCTTAGTATAGGCGTTGGTGAGGATTGAGGAATAAATGACAACTAGGCCTACACACAAATAGCACAGTAACTGTTGTTGTCAACAACATATTAAGCAGGTCCTAGGCCTATAGATAGAAATTAACGACACTTGTCTTATAGCAAAGGTCACTCTCATCGTCTTCCTCCATCCAGGCTTGGGACTATAGCAGTGTCGGAATGCAAATGGGCCGTCCATAAAGTACGTCACGCTATTTTTGACCATTTTTGACCCCCCTCCCCTCTGTCACAAACTGTCACAAATCTCGGACCCCCCCTAAAGTACGTCACACTTTCGGGGAAAAATTAAAAACATAACCATTTACCTAACCCTCTAAACCCTAGGATACTATCCCTAGTCCCTCTGATAGTGACGTGTGTCCCTAAACGCTTTGATAGTGACCGGAAATCAACTTTTATCCCGCCAGGCCGGGTTTTAGACACGCCTGGCCGGGTCGGGTCGGATTTTAGGTACTAAGAAAAAAAATATAAAAGAATTTTAAAAATAAATGTGTGACGTCACACATGGCCTGACCCCCTCCCCCTGTCACAAACTGTCACACTTTCTTACACCCCCTCCCCCCTGGAGCGTGACGTACTTTATGGACGGTCCCAAACAGCGGCAATTGTGGTTCATTGACGACACTAGAGCGGCGACACCTTAACTGGTGACAGTAGTGCGAGTCTACAATAGAATAATATAATTAATATTGCAGGCGACACTTTACCGAAACGTTGTATTATTATATGGACGATTAATGAACAAATCGCAATGAAAAATGAACATAGTGCAGAGTCTGACGATCCATCCTATCCTCGGTCTCCTCTGTGTTCTTGCACCTGTCGCTGTATCCTGCATGATCTCGTTTTTCCAGTCATTGTCTTTTCTTTCTCATCAGGTGTCCGAAGTAAGAAAGTTTTCTTCTGCTAATCGAGTTAAGCAGACTTCCCTCCACTCCTGCCGCCTCCAGCATCCATTCAGTTCTCCTCTTTTCTATCCGTAAATACTCTTAGGAGCTTTCTTAGGCATTTCGTCTCGAATGTCTCTTGTCTTTCTTCTTCTCGTTTCTTGATAGTCCAGCTTTCAGACAAAGAACCTTCATAGCCAGAGTCGTGGGCCTATCTTGGTAGCTAATTTTTGATGCGGATCTGGTACCAAGGGCAAACCAACGCTGGCTAACAGGCCTACATCTTATGCATAGGCCTAATAAATTTCGAGTGCTGATGGCGTACTACTGAATGAAAAATGCATGAATGTAATGATTATTTCGGCGATGTCAAATGTAGCCTACGGCGATGTTGTGCTATTCTCAGAAATTGTTCGCTGACCAATTGGTCGTATGATGTCACTATAGCCGTTCTTTGGATCTACAATTTAAATGGTGCAGCATTTTCCCGGCACGTGAAGCCATGAGAAATGAAGGACTCGGAAGGAGTAAGCTTATCTGTCAATTTCATTCAACGCCAAGTTTCGCAACACTTTGGTCGTCGGTCATCTGTCGACCGTTCAACTGTCCGGCTGTTTAGTGCTATCACTTGTCATCTAATACACTGTTCTTGAGTCGCCGTTCCAGTGTCGGCCGTTCTTTAGTCGTCCGTTCAAATGTCATTGAACCCAAACAACAGTGGGCGGACTCGCTAGTAGTGATATAACTTTTGTTCTGTTTTAGTGAAACTTGGCTGTTGTACATAAATTACCGGTACCTTTAGACCTGTGAAACGTGATTTAAAAATTCTCAGACCTACTTCTTGCCTATTGGCAAGGTACCGGTAAATATCTATAGATATTGGCAGAAAATCTTAAGGATAACCTTTTGGCCCACCCTGTATACAGGGCCTACTATCCTCCCCTGAGAGGTGGAAGCATTCCCCACCTAACAGAAACTTTTGTGTATATTGCAAGCGTCGAAGGCACGAAGTTTCGAGTAACGAAGGTACGAAGCCCATAGCGACTAGGGGGTCTTGGGGAGCGTCGTGAGCTCCCCAGCGGGGTCTGGGGCGGAGCCCCAGAAACCAACGCATTTTTAGCTGTTGTCATCGACTAGAGCGCATGTTTTAGGCTCTTGTTTGCTAGCTGTTTATGAACGATAAAGTCATGAAAATTTCACTTTTTTGGATTTGCACGCTGTAAGTTTACCTCTTAAAGCTGTCATCTCCACAAAATTGCACGTGAATTAATGCTCAGAAACGTGGGTTAGGATATCATAAAATGTCGCCTCCCCATGATTTAATTTTTTTAAATTTGCACAATATAATGGTAACATTCTAAAATTTCTCATTATGGGTTAGCAGTGCATTAAACACTGTAGTAGTCATGTGAAGTTTGAACCGGTCCAGCATTCAGTAAAATATCAATTTCTTTTGGTAGGCCTATATCAAAATGAGTAGTCTACTGTCAGTTTACAATACTCAGCAACATCCATTTTCTGATCCAGACAGATCCCATGGACATTTCCCAGGACCACTCCCCGTAATTTCCTCTCTGGATTCCACCATAGCGTTTCAATAGGACAATTTCCTCGAACATTTCCCTCAAATGTAGGCTACAAAAGTGTAGGCAATTTGCATTTGTACAGACTTAATTCAATAGTGTTTTAATGTTTGAGGGAGGAATTTATAAGCCATTTGCTTTACTTGATTTCGAACTTAAATTGTTGAGCAACCAAGCTTTTATTGCTTGATTAATGTTTACTTAAACATACTAAAAACCTTTACTATAAACAAAAGTATGCTACTAATTTACTGTTGCTTCTTTGCCTCATATCGCTAAAATTAATTCTTAGAATATCGTTCATTTTATTTGAGACCTCTATTATAAAACCAATGCAGTGTCAGTAGATACAATATGCTTTAACAAAATGTTAACAATTAATGTAATTAGGCCGAATATTGAGTGGTGAGAGCGAGCATGACAGATGCTGGGGAATACCGGGGGAAAATGTTCAGGAGGAAATCTTCTAATACTTCTATACTCAACTTTATCATTAGGGGGGAACCTTTCCCCCCCTAGCCCAAATTGGAAGCAGTCTGCTTCCATCCCCCCATGGCGTAGTAGGCCCTGCCTGTATATATACACAGGGTATATATTGATATATATTCATATGCATATACATTCATATATATATTCATATATGTTAATATATAGCCTATATATATGTTATATCCGAAACTGCTGGCATTTGCATGTGTCCTCTATCTGTCTTTTACATGAGTGGTTTTTTGGTTCATGCTAAAGATGAACGGGTGACTTACGACCTGCATCGGGCAAGGATTAAGCAGCAGCAGACAGACGACTCTGCTTAATAGCACGTAGTCTCTGCAATGGGGCAAAGTTTCTGCCAGTGTAAGGCCTAACTGTTCTCACGTATGCCTTTCTGATGGCGAGTCCTTGAACGGCAAACAGACATAGGCTATAGTTACGCCAGTCAGCAGCAACTCGAGAAGGTTTGTTGTATACTGTACTATCTAGATTCTTTACATGGACAACTAAATCATGGCATGGTGTTTGAGAATCATTTTTGCATTCGTCTGCATTTAATTTGCACAAGTGTAGGTTATAGCCTACTCATCATGACTAACAACAATGAATGTATGGTTTAGATATCCAAGTTGGTCTAACTAGCCTACATGTATAGACGTCTAAGCTACGTTGTCGCACAGGTCGCGGCCTTAGTCTAGTCTGGCGACGCTTCCATCTCTCCTCAGACAGCCAACTAGACAGCCGACTGCACAGTCATGTCGGTGAAAATGTTACTGCTACAAGCCTAATTATAGTTGTCTACAAACATGAGCAGGCATCTGTCCAGGTCTTGTGTTTCATCTGCTCCAAGTCGTGATGATTAGCAATGTCCTGACGAATCAATGGAGTCTCGCCTCACTGTAGCATCCTGGTCTGAACGGTTAGCGTTTTATGAATTTGATAAAATGTTTGCTGTCAAGTCGTTATTTAGCTCATAGTTAAACACATCAAATTATTTAATTTCTTATTGGGGAATACGTGTATTGCATTTCCATCTGAATGATGAATCAAATTATATTTTCAATAAGCTCATTTGCTCTTATTGTCACTGAGATGACCTAGGCTGCATGGTTCCAGCGACTACTTTCTTGCCCTCCAGAAATTCGAGATTAAGATTGCGATATAACCCCCGATAGCCCCCCGCGTGTGATTACAGGCCTTGCATTATCTAGATTGTTATTACACAGGGCCTAATTATGTCTCGCTTTCGATGTGTGTGTGTTTTAACACTTATGAAACAATTATGTTAGAGAAATGTCAGAAGCTGAATCGTCGAAGTTTGTTCCGAGATTGAAAGACTATCATGTCTCAGAAGAAATCGGCTTTATGTTACCCGAACCGCTGGTAGGTTGGTCTTATTATACTCTTATAGGACCATTGCGCTCTTGATGCTATCTCTCTGTGGCCTATTGGTCAATCGTAGCTAATGCAGTTCACTCTTCCTGAACTGCTATACAGAAGGCTGGCTATGGTTTTGTGTCTAATCGGTAGGGTATTTGCTCTTTGATCTAAGTTCGACGTACAGTTGTTTCGAGCTATAGCTAAGAGCTTTGATAGTGTGGCGGAAAGACGCCCTCTCTGAAACACCCCGACTGCAGAAACAGCTGCCCTCTCGGTCCGTAGGATGGCCGATTACCGATCGGGCGGGTGCCAGTCCAAATATGCCCGCGTGTCGTCTCAGGGGGGAGACGCGAGTCCGCCTTCGTTGTATTTCGAAGGTAGTGCAGCGCCTCCGACCGATTCGCCTCACCCAGGAAACACACGACGATGAAGTAAGGAAACACAGTTTATTCACGAAAACGGCAACACGACTGTCATCAACTGCACACGACAGAGCTTCACACCGACTGCTGACGAAACGCTGACTAACTCTCTCGAACGTGTCTACTGTCTGACTGCTCCTCGCTGACTCTCCGAAGACTGGCCGCTGACTATGACTGACTGACTACTGCTGACTAAATGCATGGAGCAACGGGCTCCCTTATATACACTACTGGTCATACACGCCGGCGACGGACTTCAAAGAGGCGCCGCCGTCGCAGGCGGAGGAACACAAAGAGATGCCGCCAAGGCAAATACTACGCTGCCGCGGGTACATAAAGAGCTTGCCGCTGCGGGGGAGAGGGGAACACAAAGAGCTCGCCGACACGGCCAATACTACGTTGTCGCTGGTAATAGAGGCACATAAAGAGCTCACCGCTGCGGGGGAGAGGGGAACATAAAGAGATGCCGACACGACCGATAACTATATGCGGCGCAGGCATCAACGATCACAGCCGCGGCCAATAACTACGTCGACGCGGGGGAGAGGGGAACACAAAGACGCCTCCGACAGGCCAATACTACGTCGCCGCGGGTAATAGGGATACACAAAGGGCTCACCGCTGCGGGGGAGAGAGGAACATAAAGACGCCGCCAATAGGCCAATACTACGTCGCCGCAGGTAATAGAGGCACATAAAGAGCTTGCCGCTGCGGGGGAGAGGGGAACACAAAGGCGCCGCCAATACAGTAATTAAACAGGCCGGCGACCGACCGAGCGCTATACACGAGCGGCTGAAAGAACACTAGCGCGGGGGGGAAGGGCGGGCGCTACACAAGCGAAGGCGAACCCAATTTCGCCACAATAGCACCCGACAGCTATAGCTGTTCATTTAAGAGAAGGAAATCATCACCAGTGGTAGAGTCGTTAAATTCAGGTATGTGGTAAACTTTGAGGAATTCACACAATCCGCAGACAAATCATTTGCATATAATAGACCATAAAATTATATACCACGCTCAGCATCAGATGGGACTGATGTGCATGTGGAGTATAGATTATGATGTGGGGTCCCATAGATGAAATAACAAGTCGGTGCTGTATGCATGGGTTCCACGTGGTCATGCTGCTGGGCAGTTTGCCTAGAGATTGACTGTTGACGATTTGTCACTTGCTTAACACCTTCGCTGTCACTAATTAAAAGCTGCTTATGCCTCACACGCCTATGATTCTCTTGATTTAATATGTTTATGGTGATTGCAGCATTAGGCGTATACATGCAAGTTACCATTTTCTTCACATTAATTGTGGGTTTCGTTTTCATTTGCACTTATTATTAACATATTAAATTGGAAAGTAGGTCTAAATTGCAACATAGAATTATTACATGTAGGCCTATCAGGGATAATTATAAGAAAAGCAAAAATATAAGTAATGTTGAACGGTTGTTGTTTGTGAAGGTTGAACTGCCGGAATATTTTGAAGCATGGAACAAGCTGAATAGAGATTTAGTCGACCTGCTGTCTAACCACAAATTACGAGCAGCTGTTGATCAGGTATCTAAAAAGCTTGGACAATGACAAATCATTATATACTATCAAATCAGTCGTTGCTGTCATCATAATCATTAATCATTATGATCAGCATCCCTTCATATAATATATCGGGAGGCCCTGGCCGCGGGTTTTGTGCTAATGACCTATATTCGACTCCGAACAGGTGTTGCTAGAACATGCGACATAAATAATTATAGAGCTGTGCGTATAATAGTCCCCATATACGCGAAGATGATTCGTGAGAATTTCAGTTTTCGTTTGTTTCTTTCAGTTGCCATTACTTGACGATACTTTGCTGTCAGGACACAAACAAATTCGATTGGCTTTCATGTTTCTGTCCTTCATTGGCGGCGGATATATTTGGCAAGATGGCGACGACAATATGCCTAAGGTTAGCCGTTCATTCCTGATCCATTACCCTTTATGCTTCATAAAATTGCCGATTGAGATCTAAACCGTGGGTCACGAGATTTCCAAAACGTCCAATAGCGGTCGCATCATCGCAAGGACGAATTGGTGTTGCTGCTGGGCCGCACGAACAATCGTTTAGGGATTTTTGGTCTCGATGCTCTTCTTTATCAGCAGATTGACCAGCAGGTATGATCCTTCAACCATCGTTTGAAAATTGAATTGGTCTTATTTTCATCTAACGTGTCTCAGGGTCACTCGTCGTTCTTTATCCTCTTCCATCGTCAATATATCTTTGTACATGCTTTTACATGTTCTTGAAGTGACTACTGCAAGTTATAATATTTTGATCTTGAATGGTCTTTAGGTCCTGCCAAGACAGTTGGCCATTCCTTGGTATAGCATTAGTCAGCGACTTGGATTGAAACCGATTGTTTGCCAGGCTGCAATGGTTTTGAGCAACTACATCCGTCTTGATGATTCAAAGTATGTGGTTTTCAAACAATTGTAGTCATACTGCATTTTAAACAGCTTTGTTCGTGATATATAGGCCTAGCATCATATGCTCATTTGCAAGTTAGTGCACAGATGCAAGCCTATTATAATGACCGCCAGCCTGCAGCAATCTTCGCTGCAGGATGTGGACCTGTTCCTCTTCCATACAATAATCGTCGAAGTCGCCCGTTTTTAATGTTTGTACGGACCTTATCTTTTGCATTGACCTCTCCTAAAACACATTGGTTGGACCAAATTAAGTTGGACCATCAACTGGTCACATGATCACGTGCATCTTCACATCAATGGCGTAAAAGCGAGCCTATATATAAATATAAATATATATAGGGGGCATATGTCCAATACACTAGTCCATCGTCAGCGCGCCTCAAAGTGCACCTCTAAGTAGTAATCTTGATGAGGCGCTATATCAATTCTTAAAATGAATGAATGAATTTTAGATAGGATAATTATACAGATTGACACTGAATCTTTTAGAGTTTTGCGAATGCAGTAGGAATATTATACTGAGTATTCACAGATCTATAGTAGGCTACGCGTGAGAAGAAATCGAAGTTGATGCGGCTTCAATATCCATCGCTAAGTGTAGATACATGCTGCGTGTGTATGCAAGTTGGATGATACCTAATTAATCTCCAGCATGGCATCAGTAGCTCTGAAACATTACTTTGTCATATTGGCATGCATCACCTGCCTTTGCCCAGTGTGAGAATCGTAAAAAATAACTACTGTAGGGCGTCAGACTATTATGATGATCAACGTGGGCTTTGGGGTGTGCAAAGAAGACCCTCAACCCCGCCCCGGCAATTCTCACCCTGCCTTGACTTGTACACATGTCCGTCACTACTTTAAAGAGTTGGCCCACTTTAAAAATATACGGCCATCACAAATGTAAGTATCACAGCAAACTATGGGATCACTTTGAACATGACGCGCTATATAACTACTTGAATGAGTGAATGAATGAATGAATGAATGATTGACAGCTTTATTAGTTATAATTTATCAACTATTTATGCATAAAAGGTCCTATGTTCTGTTTGTAGGCCAATTGCTTTGGGGTAAGTACTTGAAAGTAAACTTTAAAACTAGTCCTATATTTGCAGATATATAGTGACGCAAGGTGTTTTTGCCCGTTGTAAGACGATTAAACAACTGTTTGAATAGACAAGAGAGTAGTATGTAAAGTACCATTATGAGGCCAATCTAGGTCAAGGTCAAGGTCAAGGTCAAAGGGCATAGGTCAAGGTGATGACGTAATGAGGTCAAGGTGATGACGTAATGAGGTCGTGGGTCTTACATAACTAGGACATGGTTATTACATAATGAGGTCATGATAAGTAGGCCGAGTTCGATCTCAAGGACACTAACCCTAACCCTAACCCCAGCCCTAACCGTAATTCTTACCCTAACCCTATTCCTAACCCTAGCTCAAAGTGCACCGGAAGTGCGGAACCGGAAGTGGGGATCCCGCGGGGGAGGGGAGGCGCCCACCCGCTCAGAGCACCACCTAGCGAACCCTAACCCTAACTCAAATTACAACGAGAAACCACATACCCTTTGACCTCCGGAAGTGCATACACAGGCGTCCCAGTGTACCGGAAGTAACAAAGGCATACATTGGCCTCCCAGCACTCAGTGCCACTCCCTCTCAGAAGCAGCACCGAGTATGAAAATTAATATTTTTTCATAATCTCATTTTAGATTTATAATTTTATCGTCTCAGAAATTAAGGTGTCTAACTAGCAATACATTAATTGAAATTATAACTTTTTCCCAATTCCTGAAATCTTTCAATTATAATACATTGAAGACAATAATTTAATACATATTATTTCGTATTATTTATATTAATTTATCACCATTTGGATATTTTATTAAGCAAAATGTAAATTGCATAGGAAATAAATTCTTAAGTATTCGATAGGTGGCGCCAAAAGCATTTTTGTCATAATCACTTTGGCTTTCGCCAGATGGCACCAATGATAAGATATTATCATACAAACCAAATGGAAACAGTGTTCAAGCATTGAATTGTTCACTTATTGGTCGAAAGATAGCGCTGAATCCTATATTTACTGAAAATCAAATAGAATTATATAATTTATGAAACCCAAAAGACTTAGAATTCTTTACTATGTGAAGAATGCACATTGAAAGGCGCAAAGGAGAGCGACTTTATTGCAAGTATTACTTGGAAATATAGCAATTGCTCACCCTTTCATGCACTAGGTCATAACAATTTTACAAGTTTACGTTGCAGTAGCTAGAAATTCACAAACATTTCAACGTAGCATTCCAATTTCCTTATATTTTAGACTTGTAGAACTTAGAAACACACGAACTGATCAGCATTACCTGCCAATTTCCTTATATTTTAGCCTTGTAGAACTTAGAAACACACGAACTGATCAACCTTACCTGTCAATTTCCTTATATTTTAGAGTTGTAGGTCTCAGAAACTCGCATTCTGCTCACCCATACCCTCCAATTTCCTTATATTTTAGACTTGCAGAACTTAGAAACACACGAACTGATCGACCTTACCAGCCAATTTCATTATCTTTTAGTCTTGTAGAACTTAGAAACACACAAACTGATCAACCTTACCTTTCAATTTCAGTATATTTTAGTCTTGTAGAACTTAGAAACATGCAATCTGCTCATCCTTCCCTTCTCTAGGTGGAGCAATTTGCTATATTTTAGACTTGTAGAACTTAGAAACACACGAACTGATCAACCTTACATGCCAATTTCCTTATATTTTAGACTTGTAGGACTCAGAAACTCGCATTCTGCGCAATCATACACTCCAATTTCCTTATATTTTAGACTTGTAGAACTTAGAAACACACGAACTGATCAACCTTACATTCTAATTTCCTTATATTTTAGCCTTGTAGAACTTAGAAACACACGAACTGATCAACATTACATTCCAATTTACATATATTTTAGCCTTGTAGAAATGCTATGTGTTTAAGTGAAGTTTGTAAAATTTGAATGCTTGAAATGTATAGGCACAAGGTTTTTAGATATAGCAAGCAACGTTGTTAGATATTTTCGCATGCTAAGACATAAAAAATTTCGAAAGAGTACGATTTTCAGCGAGTAGAGAACAGATATTTTAGGGTTTAGAGTGACGAAATATAAGACAGATTAGGTGAAATGCATGCATTTAGTATATTCAATGTGCGTGTATTTGTCGTGCATACTAAGCGTCTCTTATGGCCGTATTCCAAAATTGCCAATTCATGTTGGAAATCTATTGCAAATTCATGTGTAATTTAGAAAATGAAGAACCAATTCCGCTAAGTGGCATACTCTCCCACCCCTCCTATGCTTCTCAACTCTACCTCTGATCCTCATGCCTAGTGCCACATTCTCTATAAGCTTCTCTTGCATTTCAGAAATGCTAAAATACTTGAAAATTTGCTCTCTTCTACTCTTCACATGCTTTGTTTCCATATGCACAACTAGCCCTCTGCTAAATAAAGTTGATGCTTAAAATTGTGTTCTAATAGTAATAGCATGCCACCATTCTCAGCTACCATGCCTCTTTCACTTCTGCTCATGCACAAGCAAGTTTACGTATCGTCTTTAGTTTTTGCATTTTACAAGTATCATGAAAGTTGCCATTGCCAGCTGCTGCTTGCAACATTAAACGTTAGAAACGTTTCTAAGTTCTGCAAGTCTAAAATATAAGGAAATTGGAGGGTATGGGTGAGCAGAATGCGAGTTTCTGAGACCTACAACTCTAAAATATAAGGAAATTGGCAGGTAAGGTTGATCAGTTCGTGTGTTTCTAAGTTCTACAAGGCTAAAATATAAGGAAATTGGCAGGTAAGGTTGATCAGTTCGTGTGTTTCTAAGTTCTACAAGTCTAAAATATAAGGAAATTGGAGTGTATGATTGCGCAGAATGCGAGTTTCTGAGTCCTACAAGTCTAAAATATAAGGAAATTGGCATGTAAGGTTGATCAGTTCGTGTGTTTCTAAGTTCTACAAGTCTAAAATATAGCAAATTGCTCCACCTAGAGAAGGGAAGGATGAGCAGATTGCATGTTTCTAAGTTCTACAAGACTAAAATATACTGAAATTGAAAGGTAAGGTTGATCAGTTTGTGTGTTTCTAAGTTCTACAAGACTAAAAGATAATGAAATTGGCTGGTAAGGTCGATCAGTTCGTGTGTTTCTAAGTTCTGCAAGTCTAAAATATAAGGAAATTGGAGGGTATGGGTGAGCAGAATGCGAGTTTCTGAGACCTACAACTCTAAAATATAAGGAAATTGACAGGTAAGGTTGATCAGTTCGTGTGTTTCTAAGTTCTACAAGGCTAAAATATAAGGAAATTGGCAGGTAATGCTGATCAGTTCGTGTGTTTCTAAGTTCTACAAGTCTAAAATATAAGGAAATTGGAATGCTACGTTGAAATGTTTGTGAATTTCTAGCTACTGCAACGTAAACTTGTAAAATTGTTATGACCTAGTGCATGAAAGGGTGAGCAATTGCTATATTTCCAAGTAATACTTGCAATAAAGTCGCTCTCCTTTGCGCCTTTCAATGTGCATTCTTCACATAGTAAAGAATTCTAAGTCTTTTGGGTTTCATAAATTATATAATTCTATTTGATTTTCAGTAAATATAGGATTCAGCGCCATCTTTCGACCAATAAGTGAACAATTCAATGCTTGAACACTGTTTCCATTTGGTTTGTATGATAATATCTTATCATTGGTGCCATCTGGCGAAAGCCAAAGTGATTATGACAAAAATGCTTTTGGCGCCACCTATCGAATACTTAAGAAATTTATTTCCTATGCAATTTACATTTTGCTTAATAAAATATCCAAATGGTGATAAATTAATATAAATAATATGAAATAATATGTATTAAATTATTGTCTTCAATGTATTATAATTGAAAGATTTCAGGAATTGGGAAAAAGTTATAATTTCAATTAATGTATTGCTAGTTAGACACCTTAATTTCTGAGACGATAAAATTATAAATATTATGAAAAAATATTAATTTTCATACTCGGTGCTGCTTCTGAGAGGGAGTGGCACTGAGTGCTGGGAGGCCAATGTATGCCTTTGTTACTTCCGGTACACTGGGACGCCTGTGTATGCACTTCCGGAGGTCAAAGGGTATGTGGTTTCTCGTTGTAATTTGAGTTAGGGTTAGGGTTCGCTAGGTGGTGCTCTGAGCGGGTGGGCGCCTCCCCTCCCCCGCGGGATCCCCACTTCCGGTTCCGCACTTCCGGTGCACTTTGAGCTAGGGTTAGGAATAGGGTTAGGGTAAGAATTACGGTTAGGGCTGGGGTTAGGGTTAGGGTTAGTGTCCTTGAGATCGAACTCGGCCTACTTATCATGACCTCATTATGTAATAACCATGTCCTAGTTATGTAAGACCCATGACCTCATTACGTCATCACCTTGACCTCATTACGTCATCACCTTGACCTCATTACGTCATCCCCTTGACCTATGCCCTTTGACCTTGACCTTGACCTAGATTGGCCTCATAATGGTACTTTACATACTACTCAAGAGATACATTGCTGTTGCTTCGTGATATTTGATTGAGATTATTAGTCCTCTTCCTCACCTCTTCTCTCCGTACCTCCATCAAACACTGCCTCCTTCCGTTTCTTTCTTCGTCCTTCCTCTCTACCTCATCCCTCCGCAATTCCACCCTCCGTCTTTCCAGTTCCCATGCTTCCCTACCGCCACCACCCCCCCCCATCAATTCGCGTCCGTTGTGTCAGAGCTTCGTATCCCCCTATCGAATGGTCATGAAACCAGGAACGTCACCGAAATAATAATTATCATAGTCTTCATGACAGCAATATGGTACTTCATGACAGACTTCATAATAGCAAATTTATTTTATTAATATCGTCATTTAATAATTAATTTATCGCCTACGGCTAAGCATTTCTAGTGTGTTCGACAATGAACCAAAGTTAAGGCACATAATAATGGTAGGCCTACTCACTGCATTCAATTTAACTTCAATAAGTTGTGATGCCTCAGTTATAGTAGGCCTAACACTTAACAACTTCACGGCGCTGTTGTAGGCTATATAATAGGGCTGTAGGGTAACGCATCAACTTTAGTCCAAAGATGAGAGTGCGGTTTCACAAAACGGTCAGCTTATTAGATCTAAGTCATTTTATGCAAAGGCAGTTTCTTTTTAGTCAAAATGAAAATTGTTTAACTAAAATTGATAACAGGAATAATATTATTCTGGCTAAAATATTTTGCATTAAAAATTCATAATTTTCAGAAATATGAAATTGATAACCACGTTTCCGGGTGGAGAGCAATTTGAGTGGTTTGTACTCGTGGCAACGCAGGTGGAATTGGATTCAGCTGTTGGAATTAAGGTCAGTTCAGAATTATTCTTTTTCTTCGTCAGCATGGACCAGCACAGTGATGCTGGTGTTGTCAACTTCGTTAGAGTCAGTGCTTGTTGTATAATAAACTAACTATAGACCTAGTAGCCTGTTTGTCTTCGGCCAGTATATAGGCCTACACTGTAAAATATGTCTAAGTCGAGTCGAGTCGAGGAAACAACGATCGACTCGACTTGACAAAACTAACGATAGACTCGACTTGCAAGTCGATCGAGTCGACGATTTTTCGATCGACTCGACTTGGCCGAGTTACGATCGACTCGATCGATCGACTCGATCGACTGCGACAGTGAGTTCCTAATGCAGACAAAGTTGACCGAAAACTAGACCTAGCCTGGAGTTTGGGGAAAACATTTAGGAATATCATATTGGTGAAGTCACTTCTGATCTGTTAACATTACTTGTGATAATAGGTTACGATTTTATTGTGCGGCTGTTAAATGCGTCCTTGAGCATTTTATGGCAGTCGTGTTTTGAGGTCGTTACAGGCCTAATTAACAATCTCTCAACTTAATTCCCTGTAACATGTAGATGTTAAATATTTTAGTAGCTATTTCAGGAGACAGAAGTTCTTGTTGAACATTCGTTGTTCTGTGCTTGACCCTGTTTTGAATAATTTCCGGAGTTTCTTATCTATGGCTCTTTGAATCTCTTTTCTGCATAGGCCTATAGATCAAGTTGATGACTTCATCAGTCTGACCTTTGTTAAGTTTATAATGCTGATCATAATTCAAAAGATGGTTAAGCTAGAAAACGTTTGCATGGGTGAAACTATTTCAAACTTTCTATTTGAATTATGACTATTGAGCAAACAGTGACAGGCATAGCCGCATAGGCCTACTATTTTTTTACAGTGATCAGCTTCTTCTTTGAAGAGGGTTAAATTTTAAGGAAATGTGACATTTTTTGCCATGTGTGATAAGATGTTTACTTCTCACTTAAGTATTTTGAATTCTGGTATGGTTACTGTCTGAGTTCTTATCTGGGTTTAGGCTCTTGTCAAGGCAATGGATGCTGTCCTGGACAACGATACTGAAGTCGTCAGCAGCTCTCTTGAAACTATAGCTTCTACACTACGCACATTGAAAACTACTTTGACCCGCATGCATGGTTGGTTTTATCATAAGATTAAGTGTCGATTTCAGGACCATTCTTAGGTCCAAGTTCATATTGAACTCTACTGTTGTCTTAAGTCTAATAAATAATTTAAAAAATTTAATCATGGCGAAAATGTGATAAATATCATATTTTTGCTGTGGTAAGAAAAGAAGGGCTTTTGTCTTACAATTTTTCTACCAAATTGTTAGGAGCTTTCTATTAATAATTAACTTCTTCATATGTTGATTATAGCAGCTTTTATCAAAGTATGCCTCTCTTTCAAAAGATTCTATTTTTTCAGAAAGATTACAGAATGCCTTCTTCTACAATGAGATCCGTCCTTTTCTTTCAGGGTAAGAAAGCAATTTGTCTTGTAGATTGTTCTCTGTTTTATTTTAATTCAAATTGACAACCGACGTTTTTCTATATAGAGTACCTGCAGTCACATATATCTTCTCCTAATTAAGTTATTTTGGCTTAGCTTACTATTTATGATGCATCAATATCGTTGGCACTGTAAAAAGAAGGCTGTGAATTTAATGTAAACTTGAAGTATGTAGATCTTTTTTAAATATTTGCAGGTATGGTGGAAAAGGATCAAAACTTCCAGAGGGAATAATATTTGATGGAGCATGTGATACTCCTATTTCTGTAAGATACCTTTTTATGTTAAGAATGTTAAGAATGAAATCAGACAATCAATGTAGGCCTATATAAGCGGGGCGCGGTGGTGTATAGTGGGTATGATCGTTGCCTTGCAGTCGGAGAGTTGCAGGTTCGAATCTAAGTCGCCGCGTAGAGACCTTGGGCAAGTCCTTCACTCGCAATTGCTCATCGCTTCGGCGTGAAACTCCGATGCAGTGTCCGCGCTGTATTCGGGAGCGCCTCTGAGTAGATAACGTGAAGGGGCGCTATAACAAGAGCACATACAAACAATAAGGGAGAAGAGGATAGCAATATTCGCCTCGCGAGCGTCGGGCCCGGTGCCGATTCCGGTGCCATGCGAGATAGGCTACTATCCATACACTGGCTGTAGGTAGTCTGCTCATTCCGCCAAACCCAAGGGTGCCTGCTGACAGTGCTCAGTGAAACTGTCACTCATTTTACTGCTGTAGGACAGTAAAGTGGAGTGAAATGCTGACTCGACCTAGTGTGGCCAACGGGATTCGAACGCGCTTCCTTCTGCTCTTGGCACCAGTGTATACCATTCAGCCATCACTTTCACAACAAAATAATTACCGGTACAGAGAATCATTGTAGAGTTAACTCGCACCTGTGTTGACAGTCATCCCCCAAAGGCAAGACAATGCGTGTTGTTTCACAGCTTCGAGAAGAAACGGGGAGCAAACTGTTTTGTGGATCATTTTGCGCGACAACACAAAAATGTATTGCAACCAATGTAATGTAATGTAATGAGCTTCAAAGTATCACATTTCATAAAGATTAATTTGAGATTGTGTTTCAGTATTTAACTATAATCGCTGTCAATTTATTCAGTTATGCAGAATTCCGCTACCTTGAATTAATTCTAACCTTATTTCCATGACTCAAGCAATCTCTTTTGTTTCCAATAGCTCAGTCACTGAGTTTTAGAACGGTTTGTTCTGTTTGGTGAGTATGATTGTGTCCCTATAATCCTGCTTGGAATATTGTCAAATGCATTACAGTCATTAATTATAATTGTCAAAGGCTACCTAGTACATATTGCTAAATATCAAGGTTTCAGCTGATGGCCATAATAGAATTATCTGAAAATGTACAAGTATAATTCTCTGTTGTCTTAAAAGGTGATGGGTGGAAGTGCAGCTCAGAGTTCTGCAGTTCAGTGCTTTGATATTGGATTGGGCATTAATCATGGCGAAGGTCGGTTTCACAGACATTTCTTACAGGTTTAATTATGAATCTTGCATACTTTAGAAACTCGGGTCTAATGTCTATTGTGAGCAACACATAAACTTGCTGTCAAATACATTGCATTTTAATGATGGGTCATTTGACTATAGTTGATTTGGACACTGATATTTTCCATAAGTATGGTGTCGTACTAAAGTTACTAAACCTTGTAAATTCTTAATATCGCTTGATCTCTAATGTAGCCTACTTTAGCAAATACAGGTCTTTTAATTTAGGACACTTACAAGATTCATGTGTAGACAAGAAATGTTGATGCATGTTCGATGAGATTAATGCGGTTTAGGGCCTAAGTAAATTCGTTTGTAAATTGGATATTTTCAAGTTTTTGATCATTTCGCTTTTGCAGCACAGAAGTATTTGGATGAAATACGGATCTACATGCCACCGGCGCATGCAGATTTCCTCAATGCCTTGGCTCAAGGACCTTCAATCAAAGACTATGGTTTGTTTCAAGACTTGTTTTGTTTAGAAAAGTAGTACGAAACAGTCAGTACACATGTCAGACTGCTAATGGTCAATTAATATTCTAATCTTAGGTTCCTATAAAGATTTAGACATAGATGTAGATGATACTCAACTCAACTTATAGGATGTCAAGCTTTTGGTAAAATGCTGCCCAGATACCGAACACCATTTCGATGGACTCTCGGTCATTGGATAGCAAATAAATCATCAAACGGGCCAAATGCGAATCGTCATTGAAGTTATGCAATTGACCTTATTCGAAGTTTAGCTAAGCCGTCATCGTACCAAAGCGGTCATTGCCTACTATCAGCTGAAAAACTATAATACCCGTACTGCACAAGTTTACTGAATTTTCTCTGGTTCACAAGTCTGCTTTGCAACCCGATATCTCCAACCCGTGGCATCACCACAGTATTATAAATAACAAATTCTTTATTATTTATAGGCCAACGTGGCTTCACTGGCCATAGAAAACTGGGCCTCATTGTTCCGTGAGCCCAAGACAAATAAAATTGTACATGTAGGCTATGCTTAAAATACTCAGCATACTGAATTTGGTACGATATCTAGTGTAGGAATCCGGAGCTTGGACATCTCTTCAGTCTCTTCAGTCTTCTTCTGCTCCTCCTCCTTCCTGCTCCTGCTCCTTCCTCCTTCTCCCTGCGCTGCATACAATGAACAGTTTTAGAGTTGTTGATTATTGCAGTCGCTTCAAGTGATAATAACAGAGTGAAGGAAATATACGCTGACTGCATTTCTGCCATGAGAGATTTCCGTTCCTATCATTTACAGTTAGTTACAAAGTAAGTCAGTCTAGCTAATTTTGTTCAAGTGTTTTTAATTCCTTCTGCTAGGTTGACTAACTGGCATGGTGTTGTTGTGTCTCTGCCATTTGTACTGTGTTCTAAACTCGGTAATTATATTATTTGCATCACCGTGGTTGTGCAGGAACTTGGAAGCCCCCAAGAGCATGGGCGCCCGCACAAAGGGGCAAGAGGGGGCCTCCCCTGGGAAACTGATTTTCCTATCTTTTTACTGCTACTTTTTGGTTTTGAATCAATTCTTCTAAAGTGCCAGTTTACCAACGGTACACAGTGTGAAGCTAGGATATTTATATTTAGAAACCTCTGTGAAAAAATTCCCGTGTCTTAAATTTTATCCGCTTTGCATTTTAAAATACTTGTTAAAAATGTAACTGTGATTATTGTGTTTTGCCTCTTCTTGCAGAAATTTCTGCGGTCGCCCATACCCATCAGTAAATTTCTTGAAGGCTGCTAAATATAAATTCTGGAAATGAATTAAGTATGAAGTATGTGTCAAAACATGCTTGTGTGACAAAGTTGTGATTTTCACTTTATTGAAAGGACTGTGTAAATGCTTTTCTTTATGGTGACATGTACCATGCAGTTTACCTCATATAGCTCGAATTTCTTCTTAAGAATTTAAAGTTTTTATCTTACTACATTATGTGCAGTTTAACGAAAGATTGAGGATTAAGGCCTGCTATATATTAACAGTATTAAGAGCAAGTTCGGGTTTAAATTTACAACGATGAATCTGATTTTCATGTTTCAGAACCACAATTATATTAATAATACAATGGTTGACTAAGCAATGTAAGCATAGAGAAATAGTGATGGTCTACGCATACATCAGACCAGGTGACTTTAAAGGTGCCTTAAAAGATAGGTGCTGTACTTCTTGTGCTCGATGCTAGCGAGCCATTGTTTATGTGAGCATTCTAAAGGTGTCTGCCTTCTACAGGTATATCATGCTACCTGCAAAGCAGAAGAATGGCGACGAATCCTCGGAGAAGGGAACGGGAGGAACAGGTTCGCCGTTGACTTGCCTTTACATCTAGAGTAATTTATCATCTCGTCCTTTACAATTAACAATGCTGTCTTCTCTTAAGAATTAGGTATACCTTATTAACTTGAATGTAGAAATCAATAGCCCTTGGCATTTCATAGCAGCCAGAAGCCAAGAATAACCTACGTGAGTGCAAGAAAATAAATTATGCATTTCTGCTCAGTAGAGGTAGCCTCCCCCTACTACTATCAACAATGTGTTAATGTGACAAAGTTAAACAACACGTTAATGTGACTAAAATAAAGCAACAAAGTAAAACAGGTTAATGTGACTAAAATCAAGCAACAGGGCCTACGGCAATGGGGCATGGTAGGCCTAAAGCAAATAGCTTAGGCCTAGAGTGTATCACTGAGACTGGCTCGAGCCGAATCATATTGTGAAATTTTAAACTAATATTTGCTTTAACCCTTTATTTTATTTGTAACTGTGCGCATCAAATTATTAGCATTATCTTCATTTATTGATTGCTATATAAAATGGAGATTCTGGTTGTTTTGTTCAGATATCATTCCCTTCTTGAAAGGTGTCCGTGATACTACTATCAACAATACGTTAATGTGACAAAACAAACACGTACGGTAAAAGAGACAAGAACCAGAAAATAATGTCAACAAGAACCCGAAAACATAGAGCATAGGCCTATTTTGTTCAAATTTTTCTTATAAAAGACATTTTTATTTTGATCTTAGTCAAATCTCCCGTATAAGACTTGCATTAGAAATAAGTTCAGAGTGCATCGA
This sequence comes from Lumbricus terrestris, assembly GCA_949752735.1. Classification (NCBI taxonomy): domain Eukaryota; kingdom Metazoa; phylum Annelida; class Clitellata; order Crassiclitellata; family Lumbricidae; genus Lumbricus; species Lumbricus terrestris. The sequence goes on along the minus strand of OX457036.1, from coordinate 80,583,930 downwards.
GTAGATTATTATTGACGAGCCCAGAGGGAGCTGTGGGAGGAAGCGCGCGCGACGTCTTTATGAATTTATCCAATTGATGTTGCTTATAAATGTGGTCTGTTATTCGTTGTTCCAATTGTCTAACCGTACTTTGTATATTTGCACATCTACTACCATCCATCATGGTGCTGCCGTCTATGCATTTTTTACCTGGAGTCGGGGACATGTAAGAAAGGCGAATGACTGTTGATTTCCCAGGCGATGGCACAAAAGCAGTTCGGTAATGATGCTGCACTTCCGCTGTTCATCAAAATACGGGACGTTGCCATACATTGACGTGGCTGTCAGTTGTAAATATTTCTGTGAAGGTGGATGGAAGTGGGCTTCAAACATTTGGCGTGTAGAAGAAAGTGTATGTGCTACTTGACTGATGATGAGGCTAATTCATCATTGACTCACCTGGTTATTCGTCTAAGGGTTTCTAATTAACCGTCCTTATCACTGGGCTTGTTGATCTGTAATTAATTAGACTGGCCCGTGGTCCCATTCATGCTGTGCTGCAACCGTTTCTATATAATATACATTCAAGTCGATTCCTATGGTGAAGAATTCAATGGAGTGTCGCAGCCTAGAGATCTACCGATCAATCTACACCGTCTTGCAATGTTCACAACGATATATATACATACATGTACATATATATATATATATATATATATATATATATATATATATGTGTATATATATGTATATATATGTATATATATATATATATATATATATATATATATATATATATATAGAGAGAGAGAGAGAGAGAGAGAGAGAGAGAGAATGCTGGATGCCGGTGATGGCCAGTAGCGTCGCTATGGGGCTAAGCCCCCCTAAAAAAAGATCCATTTTTTCCCATGTAAAAAATCTTTTGCACGAATAACCCCCCTTTAGCCCCCCCCAAAAAAAACACCGCAAAGGTACGCACGAGGGTTTGCCAGACAGATTGGCGGATATGAAAAAGGACCCATTTTCTTGAGATTACGACCAAATGACTAAAAAAAGGTCGTCAGATATTTTGGCGGCTGAAATGGAAAATTTTCGTGAGAGTTTGGCCGATGACTAAAAAAAATGGTCGTCAGAAATTTTTGGTGACTGAAAACAGAAATTGTTTCCCCGCAAATTCAGCCCCCCCCCAAACAGAAATCACGGCGCCGCCTCTGGTGATGGCCTCATTTAATGTACATTGTGTCATACATATATACAGGGTGGGCCAAAAAAAGTGAGAACACCTTGTAGCATACGAGTTATTTACAGATACAATTCAGTTAATTGTATTTGTTTCATGTATTTTTGTTTGCCAAGTATTTAGCTAATCAGAAATCATGTTCAATGTGTCCTCCTTGGTTCTCAACCATTTTTTTTAAGCGTCGACGCCGCTCGTTTATACTACTGTCAATAAAGCGCTGCCCCATTCTCCATTCTTCCATTATTGTCAACTTGAGCTGCTCAACTGTGGTAAATTTTCGCCCAAGGTAGACTTTTTCTTGCAAAGAGCACCACCTGGCATAATCTAGCCTACTGAATTTAAATCAGTACTGTTCGGTGGCCACATGTCTGGCTCGATGAAGTCAACATTCTCCTGACGAAGAAAGTTCATTGTATTTCTGACTGTGTGAGATGTAACTCCGTCTTGCTGTAATGTCCAGTTATGGCGACCACTTTTCACTTGAATTACAGGCAGCAAATCATGTCTCAGAACATGTTCACAATAGTATTCACTGTTTACTTTGGCACTTGTTTGAAAGAACACAATATTAGTTCCCCATTCGAGACACACCAACTGATACCATGATACCGCGGCAGAAATGGTCACGTTCTCGTATGAGTCGACTTTCTTGAACTTGCATTGTTTTTGTTTCAACGGAATAGATACGGTCATTTTGAGAATTAACTGGAGTGGCAACGGTGAATGTCTTTTCGTCTGTAAACCAGTTGCTTCGTACACTTCTCCCATTAGTAAACCGCTCAAGTAGCTGCCCACTGCGTTGCAAGCGTTTCAATTTGACATTTTCATTGAGCTTCTGCCCAATCACACGCTTGTACATTTTTAGTTGTAAATCTTGCTTAATGATACTTCGAAATAAAGAAATCATATAGCTAAATAGGTAAGTAAGTAAACGAGTAAACAATTTGAGCTATTATGAATACAGTTAAGCAGATATTGGTGCAATTATATTAATTTTTACGCGATGTTCTCACTTTTTTGGCCCACCCTGTATGCGTGTATATTATGAAAACTTACCGGGAAGCATTTTCTTATGATAATGGTTTCGGTTAACTATAAGTTTTCAAAAGCTTCACGGTTTATTCATATTGCCTCCTTACCTACCAATTTGTAGCAGTCAGTTACAATTTTTAAAATAGATTCAAATAGGTCTACAGCTAACATGCATTTCTCGATCATGAATTCCTGGGATTTTGTCACAATTTTTATGATCCCAAACCTTATGATTATAGAATTCCATGCATAAAATAATGTGCTCTGGCCAATGTTCGGATTGTAGGCCTATGCCCTGTATCAGCGGTGGTCTGAAAGTCAGAGTAAACATCTACTTACAAGCATAGGGACCTACATCAATTTTCTGTTGAACGAAAATTATGAATTTCAGGTCGTTTAGTGCATGCTGAGTAGCCTATGTCAGCACTCGATAACATACTTAATTTTACATGACTGCTTGACAAAACATTTTTACATGTATGGCAAAGCAAAGTAGGCCTGTGGATAATATGAAAGTCACAACTTATTTGGAATTCTGATGAATTTGACCCACTTGTTCAGCTATTTTCGAATGGTTGCAAATGTTTATATTGGTGCGCCATAAACAAAACCTCCAGAGTCTCTTGAATTCAGACAACTGCAGAAAAACCGCGTTCAGCGCTGCTTGCATGTGTCGTAGATGCAATACAATGAGAACGTGCTTTGTCTGTGTTTTCTATAACATTTTTATTATGCAGAAGCTGGGCATGCATATATAATTAGACACAAGTAGATACGTGTTTACATTGACATCTATTATAGTCTTCTATATATATATATATATATATATATATATATTATATATATACACCTATGCATACATTGTATATATATATCAACAATATATAGCCTATAATATATGTATTTATTGAATAATCTTTATTTCCTAATCGTCTTATGTGCCAAAACGTACAGCGGTTGAGTCGGAAGTGGAAGCATTGTCAACTGCTTAGCCATTAATTTGTCAGCTTTGTTGCATCCGTCGATGCAAACGAATCTTTGGCAAAGCGCTTCGTCTCAGCCATTTTTACAGACGCTCTTGCTGCTTCTAAAGCTTGCTGCTGCTTCTAAAGCTTGGTGCTGCTTCTAAAGCTTGCTGCCACTGCTGCTGCTGCTGTTGCTGGCACTGCTGAAATAATGCCTTTAAATGCCGTGTCGTGAATAGCCTTTGGTCGGATATTAACGATTAGGAATCACGTTCAGCGTGTATGCGTTGACAATGGGCTTACCTGCAGCTCCAACAGACAACGGACAGGTAGACGGATGAAGAGAAGGGTAGATTGGGGCAAAGGCATAGGCAGGGCAGAATAGACGCAAACGTGGAAGCGACATCCACGGTTAGTGGGCGGTCTGTCAGTTAAACGTATACTCAGCAATAAATATAGTACGCAGTGAATGCTCCACACGCCGTGCCACGCGTCGTTACGGGAAAGAGAGTTGATCAGCAGTCGTAGGAAATTATCTTACAATCGTCTTCACTTGACTGTAATTCAGATTTGCTTAAGATGCGACTTACATCAACTAATCGTTTGCAATTTAAGATGACCAGACGCACCTGTATATAGAGGACAGTGGTGCGCTTTTAGTCAACAAGTGGTTCTCATTGAGTGGTTCGATGTTCTGTCTGTTAATTTGCGATTTATCCTGCACCAATTTCTTGATCCTGTTTCCTGTTCTTCTATGGTCCATTTGAATAAGATTGAGGCGTTTTCAATCAGCAGCTATCAAACCGATCTCCCCGGAAAATTCTAGGTCTACAGCTTTGCTGCTCTCATTTGAAATCAAATTAATGACTTCAGCAATATTTTCCGGTCAATATTTAGAGCCTAATGGTTTTCAATTATAACCTTATAGTCCTGCAGCTGCCCGTGTGGTCATGATAATTTTAAGTGCATCCCAGAGCCTGCAATGTCTGTGTCTGTTTAGACTAGACATGAGACATGCTAGACCGTCTGCTTGATATTGATCGACTCAGTGTTTGTCTCCTTCTTACGGACCCCCGTCTGGTCATCTATATTTAGGTCTAACCGTTTTCACGAAAATTACTTTAAGCTATTAAATTTTGTAAGCCTAGAATGGAACTTCTGGTTGCACGGAAACTCTATTTTTAGGGATTTAAACGTTAACTTGTTTCACAGTACTGTTGTTTAATATTTCCCCTCTTCCTTGAAAGAGGGACCTGCTTATGCGTCGAGGGCTAAAACTTGTTTTCAAAACCTGGGAGTCTGACCTCTTGGCCCTGGAGGTCTGCCTTCGAGAAAGTAATGGGCATTGTTTCTCTAGGGAATGATATGTGGGATACGGTATACCGTACACAATTAAAAAAGTGTAGACCTAGCTTCTGCTTTACCCCAGGGACGTCATTTCAGTTTTTTTCAGGGGGGGGGGGGGGGGGCAAAACTTAGCTAGCTTATGCTTCGTATTTAGCCTAGGCCTATATATTATGTATATATGTATAATATATATATGTGTGTATATATATATATAAACTGCAAGCTATCGCGAGCCGGTGTTGCACGATGTCTGGATTGTCTGCGTAATTAAAATAATATTCTTTACTGAACAAAAATTAATCGGGTTGACAGTCTGACAGAACGCATCCGGGTACATTAAAGCCTACAGTTACGCAATGACATAAATCTCTCTCTCTCTCTCTCTCTCTCTCTCTCTCTCTCTCTCTCTCTCTCTCTCTCTCTCTCTCTCTCTCTCACACACACTCTGTTATAGGTAGTTGTAGTCGTTTGCACTTGCACTGTTTATCTCGTTCAATGATTCAATCAATCGATAGGTCTTTTTATATAGCGCCTTTCAAGATTCATACTCAGAGGCGGTCCCGATTCAGGCCATGCGAGAAAAACAGAGTGACTTGTACTTACCATCACACCTTTATACAGCTGCTAGCGACTAGGCCTACTGTGACTTGGGAACAAGCAGAAAAGAACTTAAAAGGCAAAGCAGAGCACTCTCTGTAGGCATGATTTATCAATTTAACTTATTTGACATTCACTAATAATCCTTTATACTATAGACACTTCAATATCAGGTCTCGAAATGAACTGATCTTGGTTCTGTGACTAACATACTATGTAACTATTCTTAGGTGTCTACTCCCACTCCCAAAGCTCACGCAGAATACTATGTAGCCTATACTGACGCAGACACACATATATAATATAATTATGTATATATATGTATATATAATATCCAACACGTTATATATCCAGCTGCCTTAATTTTCCTATCCCCTATCACTTAATGGGTCCAGTCTGATAAATTAGTCGTCACATTCCTCCTCAGACCACCTCTATACTCCGGCTTCGGCATATCTGTCAACGACATCTGTTTTCAGTGGAATCGGGCCCAGAGTAGGCTAAGGTTTCCAGTATCGGTGTCCACAATGCTCGCTATATATATCATACTGCGAGACTTAGAAGTCGCCTAGCTTGCTGACCCTCCATTTAGGGTCAAAGTCAGCCTTTCGCCGAATTAAGATGTACAGTATGGACCTCGGTATAGATAGGGAGGAAGCTCCCTCCCTTTCATCATCAGGATTTACGGCCCTGACTTGTACATTGTTGACCTCTCTAGGGGTGCTCTGCAATTTTAGCTATTTTCAAATTTAGCACACGAGATCCATTCAATCTCTTGGCAGTTTCTATCACTCTAGGAAACCACTGTGTGCAAAGTTCTGACATAAATGAAAAAATGCACAGATATACACATAAAAAAGTTTTTTCTCAAATTCAGGGGGGGCAAATGCCCCCCCCCTGCCCCCCCAAATGACGTCCCTGCTTTACCCTCGTACATTGGAAATTCTTGACAGGTCTACGGACTCGCGCAACTTAACGGTTGAGTAGACCTAGGCCTACACAATAGAACAAGTCGTATCCCTGCATAACCAATCCGGCCTCAACCTTCACTTGATTGTCCAGCTATTAAATCGATCTTCAGTTTGGAATCCGAACTACATTAAAGGATTGCAGGCTGTAGCAACTGCGATGCAACACCAAAAGGCTTTGATGACTACAAACAAACAAATAAACTTCGCCTTCGTGTTCTCAACCTTTGGATCTGCCAACGAAATTCCTACCATACAGTCAGTACATGAATCATGCATAGACAATACAATACATTATTGAGACTAGTATACATCGCGGGCCGATAATTGAGACTTTTGCCACACTGGTTAATGCGGAACCCACGTTTAAGATACCGGTACGTGAAGTGGTGTTAAAAGAAAGTATTGAATTTCACTTGAAGCGCCATGTAGGCCTATACAGTATACGTCCTGCAAATCTGCTATATACCAGAGGCAATGGGAGAAGAAGCGCTACCGTTATACAGATTGAATGTAAACCGATGATCTCTTTAAGGTTCCTTTTAACGTGCGTTAATTTAACGACCTGATTCTCACAGTAGGTCTATACATGTATACATGAGTTTACACATGTTCCAAACATATCCATCCTCCTCCTTCATTAAGATTGACATTTCTTTTGGTCCATGTTGTGATCTCTTTCACTCACAGAGAAGCTGACGGTTTCTTTTGTTTTCGAGCTGTCCGGACCACGCATCGATGCCCAGAGCAAATGGCAGAAGCAACTCACTCGGACCTTTAGACAAAGTACAGTGACACGAGAATCATTGGGCAGAGATGTAGAGATGCAGCATGGTGGATTGAGGACAAGACTAGACTCTACACTCACCCCCTCCCCAGTGAAGAAGAATCACTGGACAGAGATGCAGCGTGATGGATCGATGAAGTGGTTGAAGAGGCGTGAACATCTACGTCTATATATAGGCCCTACATCTGGCATTAACTGCCTAATGATGCTTTCTTGCAGTGCATGCCTTTCTTTCCAAGAGAATGTGTCAGAGAGACTACTTAGTAGGACTGTGACAGAAGGTACCGTAAATGACTATGGTCTATTTACTCTATTAGTAATTAAATTAATTATGATTTCGTATACTTACATACATGTATGTTGCATTATTCTTCCTAAATAGTTCGTTACTTATAAAAGTGCAAGCTCCTCAAACATGCGGGGCCACCTGCAGATGCAGCACCCTTAGGAACCCATGACGTGGCACTATAATGACTGTATGCATGCACGTATGATGTATGCACATAGGCCTACATACATACATAGCCTACGCGCAGTCGTGCATACACACATTCATACATAGATGCATGCATGCATACATACATAATACAGTTATTTTCCATGGTAGAAAACAGCTACGAGCACGGAGGCCATCAGGCCCATCAAATATACGTTTCAGTTCTTGGTTAATTCGACAAGTGTGTCTTGAGTAGCAGAGTAGCTGGCGGCCATGTTGTCCAAGAACGGTGTGTTTAGGCCTTCATACGATGACGAAGACATATCACCACTGCAGCCATATTTATGGCAACCGTGCTGTATGTGTCGACGAGATAAATGTGATTAATTGCGGAAGCACATAATTATTCATGGCGGCGTCTGACTGATCGCTTCACAAGAACAAGTGACGACCTCTTCTTCTTTTTTAGAAGACTTAAAAACGGGGCAAGCATGCGCCATGTGTCCAGCGGCAAGTGGTCTACTCAGAAGTGGTTCAGCAACATGGACATAATTATTTCCTCACTAAGTTCGCCGTACCGATGGTCATTAAGCATGGCATTGATGAGACCGTATACGTACAATAATGTCGCTCCCAAGTGCCATGGAGATTAGATGCGGGTCAAGGACGGAGTTCAAATGGACCGAACACTATAGAGGCGAGGCAAGAGGCAGAGCACGGGCATTTTGTCCCATCAGTTATGGCTTTTTCTCAGTAAGAAGAGACGTCGTCATGATTTACCGCCGGTCAGCGTTGGTCAGCCTATGCATGAGTGCGGTGGTGGTGTAGGCCATTGAACCGAGTCTGCTGTTGCCTCGTGGCAGCTCCCTGTTTTTTTGTGACAACTTGCTGAAAATCAGGTTTAGATTAAAGAAAAACTTAACCAGTCCATTTTATCATAAATATGCATATTATATGATCAATCACTACATTCTTCAAATTATATGAAGCGATGGCTTCTTCTGATTATTTTTCTCCAATAGCTTCCAGCACGACGTATAGGCCTACGCTATGCATGTGGCGAATGTAAAATGTATAGGTTAAGCCGCTAAGGCTACCACACGTTATTATGCACCGCTAACAGTCCTACTTGAACCATTCCATATATATAGAGTCTCTTTTTGTGAAATCTGTAGGCCCTATTGATAGCTATGCGCACTTATATATATATGTACGCGTGTCATAGGCCTAATAGTAATTGATTCGGGTCTATACAGACTAAAGAAACGCGCAGTGATGGCGTCAGCCATGCAGTTTAAGCAGGTCGCGTCATTGTCTTCGTAGCTATTTAGCAGATCAAATCAATCAAAATGTTATGAAGCTATTAGAAATTGCAAAGAATTTTGGCAGGTCATTGGACATGTCAAGAGCAAAATAAGCACTGAACCAACCTATGGTAGGCCGCCGCAGATGCCACGAACGCTGTATAGGTCCTATATAATTATGTATGTAGGAATTGTAGGATATATACGACTCAATGTTCCATCGGTCACGCGCTTGTAAGATAATCAGGCGAATACAGATTCGAGTCCATATTTATGATACAACGACCATTAGCTATTTTTCGAGCACAAGCACGTCGTGTCTCTCTCCCCAAACAGTGGGCCTCTAATTTTGAACGGATATTAGATGGCAAGTAAGAGGCAAGTCCAGCAAACTGCTCGTCGGTGTCTTGGACCATAACTGGGAGGTCTTGTCTTTTTAACGGTCCAATGGAATATAGGCCTACAGACCGACGCCTACTGACAGGAAATGAGCTCAATTCGAAGTCCTACACAGGAACACGTACCCCCCCAATGTAACATGGGTATTTAGTTTATTCATTTTGCGCTGATACATGAGTAGGCCTACGCGTGTAGGCCTATGTATCAGCTATAATTATGGGATTTCGTGGCATGGTTGTCACCATTGTAAGTCATAGAACGTAAGTAGCCATAGCATTATCAGTGTCTATACCTGATGTGTTTGCGGATGAGATCTGTGTGCCCACATCGCCACCACCACCACCACCAGCAGCAGCAGCAGCAGCAGCAGCAGCCACACGAATGACGAGGGCGTGCAGTCTATGCTGTCAGGCAGTTAAGTGCATGTCGGAACGACTGTCGCTGTAGGACTCAGTTGTCATTCAGCAGATGCAGCAGCTGCGGTTGGTGTCGTTGCATCAGTTTCTTGTTCAGCATCTATTGCTTCGGGGAGAGGGAGACAGTGAAAAACCGGGGTTTTATTGGCAGAGGAGGACTGCAGACAACCGTGTGGGTATGTTTATATGACTCGATATTTATTTCTCTCCTGATATTCTAGGTTCAAAGGCGGCTTGAACAACATTAGCGAACAGCAGTAGTAGACACTATATAGGCCTACGCGGATGTCTGTCGCTGTGATTTCTTCCAATCAACGTAGGCGTGTAAGAAAGTATATAACATGGCAAGCATTGTTTGGTGTGGATTACATTTGCACTGTTACTTATTTATTATCCAATGTATTGTAGGCGTTTCGTCTGTCGTCTATTTTTAGTATTCTATGGGGTGAGATTTAATTTCAAAACGTGGAAACAATTTCCTTCGTTCTTTGATTTAGAATAGTAACCGCTGCACACGTGTTGTAATTATGGCAAATCAATACAACGCGAATACCGTATGATCTGTAAGATAAGACTGTGAAGGTTAATTAAGATAGGCCTATGCAGATTATAATATGCAGGGCCTAGCATTACTATACTCCTTGCTCAAAATATTGCTGAGTCAGAATGGCAACCAGAGGAAAAGTCTCAAACAGGGGAGATAAATTGCCCTTTATCTGTGCGATGCTCAATAAAATAATATGTGCAATGCATATCACGGATAATTAGCCAAATTTGTATCTTGTGCAATGTGCATCTCGTTAGGCATCATAACAATTTTTGCCACTGTGCAGACTTGTTTTCAGAATAAATTGCAAATTCGGTTGAGCCTGACTGCTGCAAGCTGCATGTCTTTTTTGTAAGCCTACATCTTCTGAGTTAAATTGCAATGATCGTGAATCAATTCAGTACGACGGAGAAGGTGTTAGGTGCATGTACGTGTGGCTAGAGTTTGACAGATGACTGTCTTCTTTACGTAGGCCTATATTATTTATATCTGTTGGCCCAGCAGTGTGTTACTGTGATGACCATTGCACCTGCTGAAGCTGTGCGTTTCCATTTCAGATTAAAACCACCAAGGCACGCACGCAGTTAAATTGCGGAGAAGAAGATTGAAAAGTTGATGTCGTCGCAGACTGTGATGAGGATGGCCAGTGATTTACAGCAGCTGAAGAAGAAGAGGAGGAGGTCGGGGCAGATGTGACGACGGGGAATTCTATACGAAATGGCGATGAAGTGCACGAGTTGGAATTTATTCTGGCAATTTATTAAGTTGTGTCTTCTACATGTGCAACAAGATAGATGTACTGTAACAGGTAGGCCCTATACTGCTAAATTTCGTTTTCATTTGACCGTTTGATTGTACTTCATCACTGCAACCATTGTAATAATCAATTGTATTCTTTATTAATATGTTCATCACTTGATCATGATCAGAGGTGCTCATGATCATGATCAGATATGCATAATCATGATCAGAGGTGCATGATCATGATCAGAAATGCATGATCATGATCAGAGGTGCATGATCATGATCAGAGGTGCATGATCATGATCAGAGGTGCATGATCATGATCAGAGGTGCATGATCATGATCAGATATGCATGATCATGATCAGAGGTGCATGATCATGATCAGAGGTGCATGATCATGATCAGAGGTGCATGATATTCGAGTGGTTGGCATGCCAGACTCTCCACCAAGAAGTCGAGCATTCAAATCCCACAAGGGTGGAAGGAAGTCTCAAGATTTCTTCTCAATTTGCATAGCTGCTGCTGCTGACGAACTGACCTATCAAGTCAGGCGAAGATCAACCGACTGACATTGCACTGACATTGTAGGATTGTATTGTCGATGTGAAGATCTGATGGTGAAAGAGAGGAATGGCCATCTGCATTTGCTCTTTTGCTAAAGCTAAGCAAAATGAAGTCGTTGTATATGTATACCTGTGGCTGACACGTGGGTGTTAAAGCAAAGGGTCGACCGATCGGATCTATTTCGACGTGAGTAACGTGATGCATTGCACTGGCTTCCCTGTGAGTCACCGGATAGAACGAACAGAAACTTCCTCCTTTGATGAACACGTATACCTGCATGGTTCAGTGAAGACATAATTATTTTGTAGGTCATTGTGTTTGTTGACCAGAGCGCAATATTCTGTTCTATCTAATCCAATCTAATCTAATCTAATCTAATCTACTATGTGAATTTATAAAGCGCTTCTCACAGCAGAGCCATTCGGAAGCGCTAGTAGCGTGACAACCTCGCGAAGAGAGAACGGGCTTCAAGCAGGGAAGAGATGCAGGTGAATTCCCTACCAGAATCCTGTTACAAATAGCAGAGGAAATGGTTATCCACATTGAGGGACCCACATTCCCACAATATCGAAAGCTCGTTGCTCGGTTAATGAGGTATCTGAGACGAAGGCCATATGCAGGTTCTGAAATCAAGAACAGATTTTTTGTCATCGTGCCTTTTCCGTGGTTGAACCCAGGTGCTCTTGCTTCTCCTCCTCTTCCTCCTCCCACCTTCTGCTCCTCACTTCCTCCTTCTCCTCCTCCTCCTCCTCCAGCTCCTCCTCCTCCTTCAGCTCCTCCTCATCCAGCTCCTTCTCCTCCTTCAGCTCCTCCTCCTCCAGCTACTCCTCCTCGATTCCTCCCCCAGCTCCTTCTTCTCCAGCTCCTCCTTCGGCTCCTCCTCCTCCAGCTCCTCCTTCGGCTCCTCCTCCTCCTCCAGCTCCTCCTCCTCCAGCTCCTCCTCCCCAGCTCCTCCTTCTCCAACTCCTCCTCCTCCAGCTCCTCCAGCTCCTCCTCCTCCTCTCCTCCAGCTTCTTCTTCTCCAGCTCGTCCTCCTCCTCCTCCAGCTCCTCCTCCTCCTTCAGCTCCTCCTCATCCAGCTCCTTCTCCTCCTTCAGCTCCTCCTCCTCCAGCTACTCCTCTTCGATTCCTCCTCCAGCTCCTCCTCCCCCCAGCTCCTCCTCCTCCAGCTCCTCCTCCCCAGCTCCTCCTTCTCCAACTCCTCCTCCTCCAGCTCCTCCAGCTCCTCCTCCTCTCCTCCAGCTTCTTCTTCTCCAGCTCCTCCTCCTCCTCCTCCAGCTCCTCCTCCTCCTTCAGCTCCTCCTCATCCAGCTCCTTCTCCTCCTTCAGCTCCTCCTCCTCCAGCTACTCCTCTTCGATTCCTCCTCCAGCTCCTCCTCCCCCCAGCTCCTCCTCCTCCAGCTCCTCCTCCCCCAGCTCCTTCTCCAGCTCCTCCTCCTCCAGCTCCTCCTCCTCCTCTCCTCCAGCTTCTTCTTCTCCAGCTCCTCCTCCTTCTCCTCCAGCTCCTCCTCCTCCAACTCCTTCTTCTCCTCCTCCAGCTCCTTCTTCTCCTCCTCCAGCTCCTCCTCTTTCTCATCATCATCATCATCATCATCATCATCATCATCATCATCATCATCATCATCATCTTCTTCTTCTTCTTCTTCTTCTTCACATAGCTTTTCACTGTGTTCAGCTTTTCACATTCTTTCTCTTAATCTTCTTAATCGCAATCGCTTTTCTTTTCGTCACCAAATCTTAATGATGATGATGATGATGATGATGATGTTGACGATGATGATGATGGTGATAACTACAATGATGATGGTGATAACTACAATGATGATGGTGATGACGACGACGACGGTGGCGATCGTATTGATGATGATAATGATAACTGATAAGGGCGACAGCGATAATTGAGAAGGTGACGCTTCTCATGGCATTGACAATGACTACAGTGGTAATAGCGGTGCTGTCCATTGTGGATCTTGGAGCTGAGAGGTCTGCTGCTGCTGCCTGCAAATCCGGCGACAGAAATTCCGGGACCGTAGGCAGAGCAGTCACAGGCTATAAACTATCTTTGTGTTCTATGAGAGAATCTGAGAATTAAAACAACTTGAAAAAACAAAGTGCAGATGCATGTACGAGTCGTATGGCGTGTGATATTTTATTTATAATATGCAAAAGGCGGGGCTGCCCGGGTCTAGTACCAGCCGGTCTTTGCAAACGTCACCTGCCGCTATCATTTCATCACTTGAACGTTAAATCAACTGCGATGATGATAATAGTGATAGTAATAGTAATAGTGATAATAGTGACTGTAATAGTGATAGTGATAGTAATAGTGATAGCAGTAGTAATAATTAATAGCGAACGATGAATAGTGAATATTGACTTTATTCAGTTGTTAATTTTAAAGAACAATAAATAAGAAAAACATAAAATTCATAAACTCAGTAGGTCATAATTACCATACCGCATGTGCAGAGCCCCTAAAAATCTCCTGGCCCTTGGGTGTTTTCCCTTGCCGAGCCCTTTCCCCTCGGTGGGGCTGGGGAAGTTGGGGCCCGAGTGCACAGGTGAGTAGACGGTAGACCGAGAGTTGGAATTGTCTGAATGAAGTGGAATGACAAAGCATCTAAGAGGATTAGTTTCACAATGCAGCTCTATGTCTGCCTAATTCTGTTACTAATGCCACTGCTGCTGCTGCTGCTGCTGCTGCTGCTACAGTATACTGATGTTGTCCATTATTAATGCCCAGCTCTCGTTCGTTTGTTGAAGCAGCGGCGATATTTTTGCTTCTGCTTTTAATGCTATTTTTGATGTGAAATTCCGACATCGTTAAATTCGTTAATGTCTTGTCTTGGTTATCAGGGACAGAAACAAAAGCACGAAATGGTAATCGTTTTATTTACGGAGCGTTATGTGCCGTAAACAGCTGTGAAACTAAGTAGGCTTATAACGTCGTTATAGTCTGCCGGGATATCATTGGCAAGTCCTTTGTCAGCAGCAAGTGTTAGACTTAGGCCTGTTATATTATATATAGATCTACTCATTCGCCGGTTCCTATAGATAGCCTGCACAAGTTGCACAACTAATGATAATCCAAATGTGGCTGTTGTAGAAGCTGACGAGATCCTAAATAATAGTAAATTTAATAGTCACAATAATCGTTAATGCAAGTGATCTGAGCCAAGAAAGGAACTGATGCTGCGCTGGTGTTGGTACTGGTACTGTTGCAATAGCAACGACGATAATTTTCCTGGTTGACAATTCTGGCGGTATATAGGTAGACTTGAGCCAACGGTTCAACCGAAAGAAGATGTAGATTAGTCGACCTGTCAATCTGTGTAAGCAACGCTGAAGAGAGCCTTCGATCGAAAGCATGTGTATCCATTAGTGCTGACGAGAGCATGATTAATTAATCTCCATTAAAAACAAACATTCACTAATCATTTCGACAGAGTATACACAGGTAGACATCGTCGAAATTTGGGCGTTAAAAATAAAATACACCATGTCCAGAAAATAATTATGGCTTTTATGACTCCCCTACCCCAAATAGCATTACATGTAGACCTACATGGCTGTTGACACGATGGCCTTGATTTGTCACCCAACACTGAGATAGGAGATAACGTTACTTGAGATTGAAGTAATAACTCTCATGCAAATCTACTTGCATAAGCTTATGCATGGCCTATATGTGTAAAAGTTTAGTTGTCACACTTTTCGGTAATCCGGTAAGTTTAGTCGTTCAAAGTATTTAGTATTTTACCACATTTTATACTTGTTAGGTCTACTGTAGTATTATATTCTGCATAGCCGTAGGCACACAGAACACTGACATGTCGATGTGAATCTCAGAACAAAGATGACAGTCGCATATATGAGAGTGTTAAGAAAACGAATAAAAGCATAAGCCACTAAAGCGGATTAGACCTTCTTAGTCCCTGATACTACAGTGCATGTTCAGTCTTAAGTCCGTTCTGTATCGATTGCTCCATTTAGTAATCAAGCAGAAATCATGGCTATAGGGCAGATGAGTGACATTAAAGTGAAGGTTTTCGACTGATGCATACCTTTGATTGGCGACGGGTTTCGACTTGAGGACCTTTCGAAGGCAGCGGCGAATGGTGCCATGGTGGGGGGGGGGGGGGTTCGTGAGACCACGCTTGCTTATCGAGAACAGTAGACCTACAATCCTACATGTACTATAATAGCCTAATTCTACTTAACCTATTATTTCCTCCTTGGGTTCGGTGATTGTATTTTCTTGGCTACATATGTTGCGTTGCTGAGATCTTTACAGTCCATTTCTGAAGGCTTATCGAATGACCATAGCTTCCTTAATCCCATGGATGTGTTTATTTTATGATGAAAAGTGTAAAGATCTGTAAAGAATTGAAATAAATTTATCTTCGATTTTACTTATGTTTTTCTGCAGACCTATATATGTTTTTTTCTGATTGTATGTCTTGAACAGGTTCAATTGAGATTTTATCACGGGGTCAGACTGTGACGGTCAACTCTGGCCAGTCAGTGACCCTTGAGTGTCAGGTTTATGCAGAACCAGATTCCTTCCATCTCTTCCAAAACCCAGTTGTCTGGAATAAGACACAACATCTGGAAGAGTGTCGGATAACCATGATGGGTAGCACGCAGGAACCGTTTAACTCGGAAGTGCGGTTCAATCCAAGTTATGCACCGCACAATCCGACTACACTCAAGCATCTCTTTGAATTGTCAATTAATAGTGAGTATAATTATGGTTTCATTTTAGAATGATTCTCATTGTCGTGCTGATGATGCCTGTTGTTAAATGTTTTATCCGCCTGAACGCAATCGCATCTCAGAACCTGGCGCGTACGTTGTCTTTCATGTAGGCCTATGTAGCCTTTGTGTTGTAGGTATCTGACTTGCTTGCAACTCAAAACCTTTGATGCATGGAAGCAGTGGCCGCAATGGGCGCCAAGCATTCTGTAGCATAGGCCTATACTGCAGAGAGTAGATTCAAAATTCAGTCATTCATTCAATCTGGCATATAGCATCCCGTTAAGGAAACGACTCATGGATACTCCAAATTATTTTTCGGGCTATATGAATTGCTTGCTGCAGTGGGGCTTCATTCTCTGTATCTCTTCAACTGATGCTGATTATCGATTGGCAGTAGCCTACTCTGCCGCAACCATGCAGTTTTCTGTTTCCAGCGCTCGTGAATAAGCTGGTGCCCTGCGCTTGGCTTTCGATTGGCGCTTTAGAAATTTCGAGATTACGATTACGATGCATCGTGTGCTATGATGAAAATTGAACATAAATATGTGTCTCTGTGATATTATCACAGAAGGGCGCGGTGGTGTAGTGGGTATGTTCGTCGTCTTGCAGGTTCGAATCCACCTCAAGTCGCCGTGTAAGGACCTTAGGCAAGCCATTCACTCACAATTGCTCAGCGCTTCGGTGTGAAACTCTGATGCAGTGTCCGCACTGTAGTCGAGAGCGCCTCTGAGTAGTGAACTTGAAGGGGCGTTATACCAAGTGCGCATAAAAACAATAATATTATGGCATGCCATTGAATATAAATATCACCCTTGTTGGAATTAAAAACTACTCAGAAGCTCTCCTAGTACGAGACTTGTAATGATAGCTAAGTCTTTAGAGAGCTCGAGCTGCCTTAGCCTATACAGATTTTCCTGTTACGTCAATCGCAAAACCTCTACGTCAGGAAGATTAGTCTCAGAGACCGCTGTTTACACATCGAGTCTTAAGAGGAACGGCTAACGACGGTTAATGGAAGACAGAAGTTTTGTGCTAGTAGTTTTGCTTCTAAGCCAGTTTCAGCGTGCACGACTTATGTTTATTGTCAATGCATTTCTTACTCCTCGATAGCAGACACATTTAGCCGGCCATACTTAAGGGCATATACAAATATTGTGATAGTTAACGAGATGGGTAGACAGAAAGGCAAAGTGCGCATAAATATTAATATGTAGGTCCTAGAGAGAAAATGGTAGGCATATGCACATAAATTAACTCATACACGACATGTTTGCCTGCATATTTGAATGCATATTATATATATATATATAATATAATATACATAAATTATGCTTGTTCAGTCATTCAGTAAATGAATTTGTATAGCGCCTCTTAAAGGGGACTACTCAGAGGCGTTTCCAACATCAGAACGCCACATAAAACTGAGAGAGGAATGCTTGATAAGGAGTTCTAGAAAGGGAGCGGAGCGTCAAGGGAAGTCTATTCCGGGTCGAGGGTCCTGAACGCCGAGAAGGCACGGCTCTGCATATAGTGGAGGTACGAGCAAAAGGGACTGAGAGCAGACTTCGATGAAGTTCGATCAGCCGAACAGCGGAAGTGGCGAGTACTAAGAGTATATAGGGCTACAGAGCAAAGGTAGGCTGCAGAAGCGAGGTCCAGCAGGCAGGGCCGTGTTTAACATAGGTCCATTCGGTGCGGTGCACCGAATGCCCCTGAGCCGAGAGTTTTGTTGTCATTGGCCAAATGTCTTTTGCGAGTCCCAGTGTTACTTAAACCTTTTGTAAAATCAGTAAGTGTAAGAAAACATTAAATTCTCTAAGTTCACCGACGTTGCATGCTTGCTTACTGACCCGCCACAACCGACAAACCACATATAGGCTAGCTATTGAACAGCGGATTTTTGTAAATGACTAATCTTGTAAGACTGCCGAACGGCACTTTGCCCCTGCTGCAACACTTTGCACCGACACTCGAAGAACCTTAAACACGGCCCTGCCAGCAGGTAGCGCCAGACTAGAGCTGTAGCGATCAAGATTATTACTAGATTCGCAGCTTGAGGGGAGCCACTGGAAAACGACAGACTGGAGATTATGTACACGCCGTAACCATGACCCTCTGTTTATTGTTCAAATGACTGCTTACAAACAGCAGATAATAATATTGACACAACAATAATACAGAGCAATGGCAATTGGAAAACAAGAGGAAGACCCAGAAGGGATTGCAGTGCTCTCCTAGTTAGGGTCATGATCTATGTAGCATGAAATTATATAGAGAGATAAATGATTATCCTAATGCCAATCCAATTGGACTTTGCAGCATAACCAACATATTTTTAATTGACAATAGTCTTGAGTTAGAGCAGGAAAGCCTCCACAGTAATCAACCTGTGATTGCGTGCACACATACATACATACATACATACATACATACATACATACATACATGTACATACATACATACATACATACATACATACATACATACATACATACATACATACATACATACATACATACATACATACATACATACATGTACAAACATACATACATACATACATACATACATACATACATACATACATACATACATACATACATACATACATACATACATACATACATACATACATACATACATACATACTAGTACATACATACATACATACTGGTACATACATACATACATACCGGTACATACATACATACATACATACATACATACATACATACATACATACATACATACATACATACATACATACATACATACATACATACATTGCATACATATATACACTATATACAAACTTACATACACACATAGTATGTACATAAATTGTACATGCACACATACACAATACATAATATACATGCACAATTGCACACACATAGTCATACATGCAACATTTGAATAGATAATTTTGTGCAATGCATAATCAACTGGTAGTCGAGCATTGAATATCATTTGTAAAACAATTGTTCTGCTTCTTAATTTACATTTTATATCCAATTCAACTTTTCAGTCTATTTAGCTTTGACATCACTTTGTACATGTGCGAGGAGTGATTAAGTGTGGCGATTGCTGCAAGTATAAAATGCCAAGAGTAATTTCTGTTTCATTCATTTTACATTTCGTGTGTTTCTTCGTATTCAAGTGAAGCGTGAATGATTGATTGAGCAAAGGCCATTCTCAACCAGACCTGTTATTCTTGGCACTGACTTTTATTGATGAATCTTTTCCTGGGATGGACTTTTGTTCCCCACTTAAGATGCGGAAAACTACTGATTTTCTATTACTTTGACCCATATTGCCAATAGAGTTGGAGCAGCAGCATGCAGTCAATTGCCTTTCTGTTAAAACTTCCATCATTTTTCGTAGTAACAGTTTATCTTTTCCCCTTTATGGACGTTTGCAGGATAAGGTATTGCCAGCCAATGTTGTCATTAGGAACTCTGTTCTGTTGTTTTTTAGATGTTAGCGTGGAAGACAGTGGCAACTACACTTGCCATGTACTTGGACCACTCAATGTGGTTCTGGTCTCCGTCACCTATTATGTCTTGGTGCGAGGTCTGTTCTATATTATAAATTATATTTGGTTTTCGTTTCCACTATTTCATACTTTGAATTTGCATGTTCCATGATTCTGAACTCTGTGCATTCTGCATATTTCCAGAGAAACCTTATATATTGCTCTGGTGTGTATGGCATACATTATTACTTTCATTGTCTTGAGGGCACATTTTTGATTGTTACGGGACAATGCATCTTTATTTGAACGAATGCAAGTGTCAATTCAGAGAGAGTAATTGTTGGCTGCATCAACTTTGACTTGAAGCAGTTGGATTTACCCTAGGCCCAGGCAATGATGACAGGCATGAACGTCTTGAAGATATGCAGTTAACCATGGTTATTTGAGTACTATGTGGAACCATGGTTATTTGAGTGATGTGTGGCTAGTAGGCCTACTGTGTAATTTAAGGTATAGAATATGCATAAATACGGCATTAAATACACCAGAGCACTACTGTATGATTATTTTCTGCTACATTTACTTTATTGGCACTAGTCTACAGCACAATGCCAATGACTGGGTGTACTTCATGGTTCATAATGTTTAATTTAAAGACAGTAAACCCATGAGTACCCCACAGCTATGTATGAAGAATCGAGTCTTTTCTGTGGTTGGCCCAGTGGTCTGGAATGCCTTCCTTTTGAGCGACGCCTACACCCTGGGACTCTACCAGGATCCTTCCCTACGAAACCTAAAACTGTTCTTTTTGGGCGTGCTAGAGTCGGGAGCGCCTCTGAGTAGTTTTTCTTGAAGAGGCGTTATGTAAATTTCCGAATGAATGAATAAATGAATGTATACTGCCTCATCAGGACACCATTGCTGATGTGTAGGTCTATTTGGACAAGTGTACGGTATTTCTTTAAATTTTAAAAGGTCAGATATGCTTTGAGTTATAAAAAAATGTAAGCACACATGTTTACGAACTTAAAAATAATTTTGCCTATAATCACACTCTATAATTTTAAATACATCTAGCCTACTAGGGCTAGTGTATTTCTATAACATTTGAAGGAGGTCAGTTATGCTCTGAGTTATATAAAAAATTTAAGCACACATGTTTAAAAACTTTAAAATATTTTAGCCCTATCACACTCCATAACTTTAAATATATCTAGCCTACTAAAGGAGGTCATAATTATCTGAGTAATAAAAAAATTTAAGCACAAATGTTTACAAACTTATAAATAATTCATCATATTCATGCTATGTAATTTGGAATATATCTTCGTCAAACTTTTAAAAAACCTTTTACTGCTTTCATTGGTACCTAAGTTTAGCTTCTCAATGTGTATACCCACTATTGATAACAGAAAGAAATACTTTAATGCCACCCATTTGTGTTATGTGTAGAGATATTGGTAGACTGTGACACTTATGAACTTTCTTTGGTTTTTCATTCATCTAGTGCACCCACGGCAGACTACTGTGACAACAATGAATGCTTCACATCATCCTTACTTGCACTTCCCAAAAAGCGAAAAGGAGCTACATCTCTCCGAGAAGATTCCAGCCACAGTCCGATGCATTTCAGTCGGCGGTTATCCTCCCATCAGCATGGACATCTTCATTGGGCATCGAAATCTCACCAACCAGTTCTCTA
This sequence comes from Lumbricus terrestris, assembly GCA_949752735.1. NCBI lineage: Eukaryota > Metazoa > Annelida > Clitellata > Crassiclitellata > Lumbricidae > Lumbricus > Lumbricus terrestris. The sequence goes on along the minus strand of OX457036.1, from coordinate 80,562,668 downwards.
TTGTGCACACAAGTCGTATTGTTGGACGTCCTTGTAAGAGGGTAATGGAGCAAGTGGTCGAGAGATGGAGCCACCGGATTGAGGTATCGTCAGACGATGATGGAGCTCAGCTGAGATGTGTTGTCAGTATTCCTGGACTGCTGCCTCATACAGCTTCAGCGCTGCTTCTGGTTCAATGTAAGTTGGATAACATTTGTCAGCTTCTTCTTTCCGACAACATTACTCCGCTGATTGGGAAGAATGGCTCTGTACATCGTACAGTAGACTGTTATTATTATGAGCTTATAAAGTGCGTTTAACATTGCTAACAATTCAGAGGTGTTCATAGCATGACAACTTCGAGGAAATAAGAAAGTTTTCAATCATCTACGGAATGAGGGTGGAACCTAACTAAAATCTTACTTCGGATTGAGGGAGGCCATTTCACACAGAAGGGCCCACGATGGCAAAGGCACAGTGTTGGGCATTGGCAGTGCCTGCCTGTGGAACTATATAATGTATACATAATACATTGTATAGGAGGTCCACAGACCAGAGAGAGTGGGAAGAGACTGCGGAGAGGGGTTCGCACATTAAGTTGTTCTAACTTCTAAGACCAGTGGTCATTCAACGATTGGTCAAAGGGTATATCAGTTATATGCCACATATAAACCGATATCAGTCTTATTTTTAAGACAAACATATCTTTAGCAAAATAAGCAATCTACTTAATTAAGATAATTAGTGCATCAATTAGAGGCATTCAACGTTTTTAGACGAATAAGCCTACAATCAATGCCAATGTTGATTGTTGAAGCCAAACTGAAATCAGATGCTACGAATTTATTTGTTTGTTTGTTCAGACTCGCCAGTCATTGACTGCCTAACTGTCACAGCTTCATTGGGAGATATCGACCTCCATTTGACCTGCAAGGTCAAGGCCAGACCTGAGGTCACATCACTTTACTGGGTCATTAAAGGAGTTACAGTGTCAGAGAGACAACTTAATAATGAATACGCATCAGTCAGGGTAATATTTTGATGACACGTGTTATTTTTTAATCCGTAATATAAAGATTTGCATCAGTCATGCAAAGATAAAACCATTGCAACTTGTTCCTCTAGTCTACTTTTATTACTTCTTGTAAACTATTCAATGTGATTTGCTCAAGTTAGCGGCAATGAAGTCCAAAAGCTTACAAGTAGAAACAGCTAACCGAGCAACCTCACCTGTGGAAATATTTAGGGTGCCGTGTTATATTTAAAGAAACTTTGAGTCGAAGCTGGTTAAGTTGTCGCCAGCTTTGCACACTGCTGAAGTCAAAAGTTATATGTATACATATATATACATATGTATACCTACCTACCTACCTACATACATACATACATACATACATACATACATGCATGCATATATATACACATATATGGTACCTACATACATACATACATACATACATACATACATACATACATACATACATACATACATACATACATACATACATACATACATACATACATACATACATACATACATACATACATACATACATACATACATACATACATGCATGCATGCATGCATGCATGCATGCATATATATATACACATATATATGGTACCTACATACATACATACATTCATGCATACACACACATACATACATACATACATACATACATACATACATACATACATACATACATACATACATACATACATACATACATACATATATACATGTATATATACATACATACATACACACATAATAGGCATAGACAAACATCCCTATGAGTTGTTTAGTCAATTGCTTTAAAGTGGTGTGAGAATTAATTGCATTTAAATGTGAGATTATACATTCCATTGCATAGGTCTTATCTGATGGAATGCTGGACGCTCGACTCCATATTCAAAATGTGGGATCCGATAATTTTCACACATACACAATAATTGCTGAGAACTTCATTGGAATTAGTCACAGGGATGTCATTCTGCAGAAAAGTGAGTTCCAAGACCTCACACACCAGTAATAGATTTGATAAGATTCATTCAATTAAAATGACTGATCTGAAATGTTCAAATATAACAGTCTTCGCTTCTTCTTCGACTAGTCCAATTTTTATGAGACAATAGGAATATCTCAATAGAATATCTTTGTGTTCTTAAAAAAAACAGAAAAAGATGTAAGCTCTAAATCTATAAAGTTCATTCATGACAAGAGGAGGTGTTGTATTTTAAGATCGAAAAGACATCTGGCAACGCATTCCGTTGCTCACAGTTTTGACCTTTATGATAAAGAGCACTTTTGAAGCACCACTGTAAGAATGCAAATACATAAAGAATATTTGCAACTTAGCGAAATGCCCATAGAAGCCAAAAGCTTATCCAATTGATAAAGACTTAAACAGGTAAATCTATTGTGCCATGAATAGTCTAAGATGGAAATGTCTTGTTGAATATAAAGATTGAAATCGGTCATTCAAGTAGTTAAAATGTATGCTGGTGTTTTTGTTTCAGGATCTCTGCTGACTACACTTACCACGAGAGAAGTCTATCTGGTTGGAATGGACTTTCAAAACGGCAGCTTAGAAGAAATAAGCATGTTGAGTAGGGCGATACATTCTCACGATCCAAGGAGCATCTATGACACATTATTTCACAATTCCGCCTTAGCAATTTCTCAAAAGTCCAATGTCAGAAGTGTCGTCATACTAATTCTTATGATGCTAACAATGTGATAACTGCTACTAGCTGTGTGATATGTAGATGCTATGGTGGCTGACGTACTGAACAATATCGACATATGAAGCCACATTTTTAGTCAATAGCTTCTGATTTGTTTACATTCAAAGTCAATTAGCAAAATTTGACATATGAAATCAGACATAAGTTCTCATCAATTCTTATAACTGTGGTACTGTACTAAGGGTCATGTGCTGGTATTATTTGTGAACAGATGAGCCACATTTTAAAGACATCAATAATTTTGGTTTTTACCATGATGGTCAAGTAAAGACTGCCATCTGAGTGAATTTCACCAGAGTTAAGTTTTGTGTAAAATAAACCTGCATTAAGAAGACACAACTGTTAGGGCGGGTCATTGGGTCAGTAAATAAACTGGTTTTGATATCATTGTCCAAGACGTTTCTTGCCATCTTTAGGATTTACTCTTTGTCCAAGTCTCTTAAACCACTTGGACCATCGCTTAAATTTAAAAAAAGAACGAGTTAACGCAGGGAGTTTTTTTCCAAAGCAACGTCTTATTGAAGGTCAAAGCTTGAACTTTAGCCATGGCAGTCTCGAGGCCATGGTTGGACAAGAAGGTCATGGCGATCAATTGAGCGAAAGAGTTAGCAGAGAATTATGAATGACTTACGAATGCGAGGTAGGCGCAGAGGTAGAAGGTGGAGAGGTGAAGGACGGATTTTCCACGCAACCTAATCCTTGGACATTTTGCCGAACCTGCGCGCATTCATTCCCTTGGCCTATTTGCATGGCATGATAGATCTATCGCATTATAATAGCAGATCTATGTCGAGGCTTTTGCTTTTCAAAGTGTTTTAACCGTCTTCGTTGCAATGGTAGCTTCTGCCGTTTGCTGTTTGTGGTAAATAGGCCTAATTACGAGGCATAGCCTACTTCACGTCACGTGGACGAAGTTAGTAGACCTAAAGCAAACATTTTAAGCTTTACATCTTAACGCCACTCCCAGTTATTATTGTAGTGATGACCAACACATGACGCTGGAGGGTAGACCTATCTTGTCAATAATCTTGACATGATTATGACGACTGACCGACTTCCTCTCCTCGCATAGGTCTACATACATTAGTGTTTGAATTAATTGAAGCACATAAACACGCAAATGAATTAGACCAGTTGCCACTGCCCACTTGCCATGTTGCAAGCAGATCTAAGTGGAGATGTGCGTGTATCAAGGTGCGACACCGTGCGAGTACTTTTTACCTTAATTATATCGAGCCTGCAGCCACATAGAAAGTTTTTTTCTGTCAATGGAAATCCGCTGCAGGATCTTCATGTGATATTTGACCCACGTTTTGGACGGTAGAGAGGAAGGCACGGTCCTCCTTGCAAGGAAGGTGGAGATGTTGACCCAAGTGTAGCTTATGTAACTTGTAAGTCCGTGAACGTGTGTATGTAATCTAGACGAGTAGGCCCTATGTGTAATTATGTACGTAGGCCTATGTATACGTAACGTAACGTACGTAGCCTATCTATGCTTGCATTGCATCATTGCATGCTTGCACGCTATTATTATATATGTAGGCCCTTGTAGGCTGCTGATGGGTAAGATGGACCTTGAGGTGAGATGGACCCAGACACAGAAACCATAGAAACGTCAATTTCTTAATGTCCACCTTACCACGGGTAAGATTGGTATTTATATGTATTTATATGTACGCTAAGTAGACCCCTCGATTCTTTTTTACAGTTCAAACTGAGTTCATGTTGCATGCTGCTACGTATACCTGCTAGCAGTTTGATGGTAACAGAGGAAGTAGAGTCCATCTTACCCCAGGAAAGTGCTGCGTGTGGTACTGCGGGCTATGGCAGGTCAACTAGGCCTAACTTGTTTAGGCACATAGGCTTGCGCCACGATCTCTAAACGACTTCTTGAGTAATTATGAACAATGAATGTGTCAGCCCATAATTATGTAGTCGCTGTTATAAGTAAATATAGTATAAGGTAGCCTAGGCCTGCAGATCTCGCCTGTCCATCTTGCCCTACAATATGAACCCCTGGGGCCGTCATACTTGAATGTAGACCTACATTGTATACGAGCATGTTCAATCAAAGAAGACTTCATAGCTGATTAGCAATTCTTTGATAGCTGCAAACAAAACATGCTTAAAACATCTTTAAAATTTATTAGTATTGTCATTATTGATCAAACAGTGCTTAAGGATCCATCTTACTTCCATGTAGGCTTACTCTATAAGCCATATAATAGGCCTACATCATATTATGATGTAGGCCTATGCATTTGTGTATAGATGTATTATGCGTATAAAAAACACTAAGTATGTGTAAAATGTTGGGTTCTGGTTAAAGTCCTCAGGTCTAACAAAACTTGCACCCATTGCACCGTCCTCGAGATAACCGTTGGGCATAGGCGGGTGGCACGAAATAGAGTATACCCCGTATTAATTGTATCCCCCCAAATTTAAAACAGTCGGAAAAAACCGCTTTCGCGTGTATTTTTTTGACAAATTAATTTTCATGTGCTTTGTTTTGAACAATGACACTAACAGATATGTTTATTCCTACTAGATAATTTGTTTTGCTCTGTTTTTAGAGCACTTCAAACATTTAAAACACTTAAGACACTCAGAGTAGGCCTAACTAAATAAATTCGAGTTGCCTTTATCTGAGCATTGCTTAGGACACTATAGCAACTATTAGAGTCACTTTAAATTTTGATTACAGCATAAATTTTTTTATTATGCGCATTTTTCAAAAACGAGGATAGAATGGTTTATCCCCCAGGATAGTATAGACCGGTTAATTCCATCCGGGGAAATAGATTAATTCATCCCCCCCGGATAGTTTTCAGGGGGATACTCCGTTTCGTGTCAGCGGCGCCAGGATTTCAGTTGGGGGGGGGGGGGGGGGGGCTGAAGCCTCGCGGCGAAAATTTCACATTTTTATCAGTCAAAATTTCTGACGACCTTTTTTTAGTCATCGACCAAAATCTCATGAAAATTTTCCGTTTTCGCCGCCAAAATTTCTGACGACCTTTTTTTTTAGTCGTCAGCCGAAAATCGTGGATATTTCAATGTAAGAAATTCGGATGTCCCTTTTTTAGGGGGGCTAAGCCTCTTGTAGAGGGGGCTTAGCCCCCCAGCCCACCCCCCTAGCGCCGCCACTGCGTAAAATAGCAATTTGTATGACAACAAAATTATTAGCTGTGACATTCGTGCATTGAATCTCAAACCTATTTCAGTCCATTCATCAGGTGTCATTGTGAACTTTTTCTTCATGACATGCGAAAAGTAAGATTGCTTTGATTAGTTGATATCGATCGATGCTAATATTGGATAAAGTTTCTGACTAACCATATTCACGTTTGAAAGCTCAATCGTTTTAGTTGAGTTACAGTATAGCGTGGATAAACAAGTATAGCGTGGATAAAAAACAAGTGCCCAAATGAAAGACGATTTGAGAGATTTTTGCTTGCGACAGAACAGCAGGTGACGTGGAATTAGATACATTTTTGGGAAATCAGGTTAATTCATTTCAAGAATGGACACATATTCAAGCAGCCAAGAATGGGCAAATATTCAAGCAGCCTACTCAGAGCTGATCCCAGTCCAACCACGATGTTACAAATAGGTTTTAAGGACCTGTAAAACACTGATGAGTCAATCCTGGGTATCAGGCGTATCTCCAACAAGAGGCTATTAACCGCTGTCTGTGTTGGTTAGTCCATTTAATTCAACAGCATATTATACTATCAGTGATGCTTGGGTTCTCATGATGTCATCTTAGTCACAATCATTGGTTGATATATAATATTATTATATGAATAAACTATATTCAGTATCCTGAATTACTTTGGCAGGTTGGCTTACAGCTCTTCCCAGTGTAGAGAACGTTAACATAGAATAGACTAGAGGCTTGTCAAAAGGCATTCAGGAACGACAACTAGATGAAAAAGTTTCGTAATTGTACTTGTGATATTTTTAAAGCGCATTCATTCAGGATTCTGACTACCACTACTGCCAGAGACAGACTTGTATGTAAAGACCTGTTAAGTAACTTGTTTAGAGCTGCAACACATGTTTGCTCTAAAGGTGCTTTCCAGTTGGTCTTATAATATGGACTTTTCTAAAATGGTCTAAGACCATCTATTGTCTTGTTCACTATGCTTATTGCCACTTCCTGAAATTGGTTTGTGCGATATCACTTGGCTAATCTGGTTCTTTTGTTTCCAATTGCATGTGTTGTAACAGTGGTTTTATGTGTCTGCTCTATATGCCGATATTATCTAGGCCTAGATTCATTTGTGAAAATTGGAACTTAAACACACCAGCATGGTTATCTCATTAGTCTTTCAGTCACAACTTTTTGATGCCTCGAGTATTTGATCACAGGACCTTCCTGTAGAACAGCTGATAAATTTTTTCATTCTTTTGCGATTTCAGCTCTTATTATGTGTCTGTGGCTATGTAAGGTGCTTTTACTGTATTTACATGAATCCTGTGTTGTGAGGAAAGTTTGAAAATTGCTGAAAATTCATGTAGTGATAACGGCACATTAATTATTGGTGTCAATACTTGGTGTATTGAAGTAGGCTATGTAATATTATATTGACCATACAGAAAACATCAAATTTTAAGTATGCTTTAAGCAGTTTTATGCAGCAGTTCATGTGCTGTTTGCTGCAGAGTCATATATGTGTTTGCAAGCATTCTAAAGGTGTCAGTTTGTTTTCTACAAGTATATCATACTAGTGTACCTTCTACAGGCATATCATACTAGTGTACCTGGAAGGCAGAGGATTGGTGTTGTATTCCTTGAGAAAGGAGCAAGGGAGAGAAGTTGAGCTTTGGCTGTCCTTTACATAGAGAGTCAATTACAATTAAGCAATTATTACCTATAAGTTATTAACTTTGACAAACAAACCAATTTCCTATTCGCATTTCACAAAATCATTTCCTGTTCGCATTTTACAAAATTAGTTTCCTATTGGCATTTCACAGCAGCTGAATGATGGCCTTTTCAGATCTAAGTGTTAAATAATTTTTGATCATTAGGCTTGGTGATGTAGCAGGTTGACACAAGTGCATATCTGAGCAATTTATGAAACTAGAATCTGAATGTTATTATTTATTTTATTTTTATTTTTGGGCATCGTTATGTCGTTCATTAATTTTTGTGCTAGAGGAAAATGTAGGCGTCAGAGGTAGATTCTGATTGTTTTGTTTATAATATATGAATCCTTTCCTAAAAATTGACTGAGAGCCTTGCACTGGTTCTAACAACCGACCACCTCTACATGTCTTCAAAAGAACTTAAAACCCTTGCTATGTTATGCTATACTGTTACCAACGATTGTTTAACATGACGAACAATTCAAAGGTAAGTAGTAAGAAATTTTCAACAGCAACCTAAAAATCTGTAGAATATTTGTTCTATTGTCTCACATGATAAGCATTACTTCGAAGCAATTATTCTGTGTAATATTTACTTGAAAGATGAATTGATGGTGCACTGAGTGTATTTTTATTGACCAGCACTGTTAGAACTGTGAAAGGAAGCGCATGGCGGCTTTGTTGAAGCTACAACAGTACAACTGCTTGTCATGGCATGTGTGGTCTGCTGTACAGCGCCCTAACTGTGTGGACGGCATTGTGCATATGTCTTTACAATATTAATGCCATCTTTCACAGCATCGTTTTTTTTAGATTTTCGTACCTGGGGCCGAGCACATGTAAAAATGGTGCATGCTTTCATGCTTTCATGACTGCTGATTTCCCAGGTGACCGCCAAAGCAGTTTCTCTACTGATGCTGCACTTATGTAGCTCATTAAAATACTCAGATGTTGCTCTTCCGAGTGGACAATTCGCCACAAACTGCCAGTCGTGCATTATCTGAAAATGATGGAAATGTTTCAAACAACATTGGCACACGTTGAAGAAATCTGGCCATGTTGTAGGCTGGTCGTTATCGTTGGTTTCAGAATAGCCTCCCTCACCTGGTCATCTCTCTCAGCGGGCTTAATCAACCTCATAATAGACTTTATCACTGGACTGGTTGCTCTTGCATTAATTAAACTCACCTGTGGTCTCATTCCTTCAGGAATGCGGACCACACTAACTCTATGTTCTGCCTGATTCCTATGAAACATTTGATGGAATGTCACCAGTCAACAACCGCTATCTTGTGCTCGTCATCGTGATTTGCATCAACATGAATAAGAAATCTTATAAATATATATTATATATGTGCATGACTGCTTGTGTGTACATATATATGTATTATTGTACTTATGCGTATTCGATTCAAGGTATTGCTCTTAGTCTCAAGAACTCAAAAGGACAAGCTTCTAAATACAGTGGCGGCGCCAGGATTTCAGTTTTGGAGGCTGAATCCTCGTGGAAAATGTATTTTTTTATCCGCCAAAATTTGTGACAACCTTTTTTTAGTCAGCCGGTCGAAATCTCGTCATAGAAAGTTTCCTCTTCCATCCGCCAAAATTTGTGGCGACTTTTTATTTTAAGTTTTTTTTAGTCATTTGGCCGAAATCCTCCATTTTCATCAGCCAAAACTTCAGTTTCACATGTCAAAAACAACCGGATGGCCTTTTTTTTAGGGGGCTTAGCCCCCGGATGTCCTTGTTTAGGGGGGCTTAGTCCCCTGTCACCACCACTGCCTAAATACCTTTGTGACTTGATAGACAAACGCCTCTCTGTAATTTATTCCCATCCTCTTCGATCTGCTGATGGACTTGATCTCTCAGTTCCCGGGCAATGACTACCATGGTCCAGCATGGCACCTTTACTGTTGTGGGCCCTTCTATGTGAAATCACCTTCCTCCCTCTATCCGTAGTAAGATCTTATTGGGGTGTCATCTTCAGCCCTTCGCTGCTTGAAGACTTCCTTATTTCCTCAGGGCTGAGAGTGCCTCTGAATAGCAAGTAGGACTAAGTAGGCCTTCTGCAACAGGTGCTTTATAAATTCTCATATGCGATACAATACAATATATATATAATTATATATAAATTATACATCATAGATTATACATTATAGATTATAAAATCAGAATGCTACATATGCATGCATATGGTTTTAATAAAAGTACTACATTCTTGATGGCCTTCTTTATGTGCAGTTGGTTCAATCAGTTTCAAGGAAACCGTGAAACCATTACGTTGTCGTAATGGTTTCAGGTAGCAGAGTCTTTGAATGAAATTGTCCTCCAAGAATCTAACTTCTATTGGTCAGCCTCATAGAGTAGGCAATGAAAAATGAACTTTTATCTGGAAGCATTAAACTCTGCATAAATAATTATGCACATTATTTGGATATAAAACAGGTTTCATGAAGAAACTGCACACTGCTTTTAACCCCACATTTTACCATTACGGTAGTTTGTTTAGGTGTGAAATTTCGCATGATGTGCTAGAATCACAAGGTGTGTAAAGTCTATAAACTTAAAAGTGTGTGTTTGTGCATTCGTGTATGAGTTTGAGTTTGTGTATTATATATTTGCCTGTGAATAGGGCTCTTCCCATGATTTCACTATTTCTTTGGATGCTGAAAAAATCTGGAGATTATGATGACACTTGCTATTGTTGACTTTTTAACCGTGAAAGTCTAGAAGATTTATTGTCTGTAGTCTGTACCAGTAGCGGCGCTAGTTGGGGGGGGGGCTAAACCCCCTAAAAAAGGCCATCCATTTTTTCCCATGTAAAAATTAATGCAAACAATGAAATATTTGCGCGATTAACCCCCTTTAGCCCCCCAAAAGCCCGTAAAGGTACGCACGAGGTTTGCCAGATAGTTTGGCGGATGCGAAAAAGGACCATTTTCCAAGATTTCGACCAAATGACTAAAAAAAGGTCGTCAGAAATTTTGGCGACTGAAAACGGAAAATTTTCTCCCACAAATTCAGCCCCCCCCCAAACTGAAATCCTGGCGCTGCCACTGGTCTGTACGAAATTTTCTTGTCTTTGAACTCTCGAAGAATGATTATTCAGAGACCTAGCACCAAGTCGATGGAAATGCCAAGCTTAACACCCAACCCACTGAGACCTGGGGTCTTGTGTGTAAAGTATTTGCCAACAGAGGAAGAAATTTACCGAATGATAAGCCATAATTATGGCGGCCATACGTATTGGGTCAGGGGGTTGTAATTAAATATTTTGTATTGTGTTCAGTGTTGGGCAAATGAACCTCAGAGCCCCATTCTGTGGAGAAACATTTGAAGCCACCATTCCTACTTGCATGTACTTGCTTGCATGTACTTTAAAAGCCCTTGTTACGGCATCACTGTGTTACGGCACCATATAAATTGTCATTGTTATTATTATTATGTCTTTACGCACATTTAATAGCAGCACAGAGTGGTCTAAATGAATTTTTCCCTGCACATTGCATCTGCCATTACATTATATAACAGTACTAAGACACTGCTGTCTGACCATGTTGCAAGTTGCAACAGATTGTGCTGCGGGTCAATCAGGGCTCTGCTTAAATGTCCGTTTTATTTGGAACATATTTGTTCCTAGAGAAACATTTATGTCAAGGTTCCAGGAATTAATGACAACAACAAACTGGTTGCAGAGTTGCAGAAATGTATGACCAGTTATAAACAGCACTCTCTGTCCAAAGCATAATTATATACTGTGAAAATTCCCAAGACCTGATTCTATGCGAAAATTAGTCACAAACTTTAACCCTGTTAGGAATTAGCTCAATAAAGAAAGTGGGGAAATTATGTGTATAGAGGATCATGTATTTGTTTAAGGTAATCTTAGTCTAAGGTAGAAATCTAACTGTAATTGATCCACACCAACTGAACAAAATTGTAAATGTAGCCAGACATTTATGTAGCACAGCTCAACATACAGCAGTGTTCTCAACTATCAGATTTGCGTTGGTGCCTATGTGAATGAACAATAATGTCTTAAGGTTTTTAATATAACAAAAGTTAAAGTTATGTGGCATATTAAAATTCAGTAGGATATTTATACATGTTCCAGGGAATGTCTCATTATCCCAATCAACTAAATTAGGTCAGAAGCCGCCTATAGTATTCAGTTGTCCAATAGGTCAACTAGACAGCTATCTAAAGTACCAGCTTCCTCCAGAAACTTCCATCTCGTGTCACTGAAATTTTTTCAACGACATTTTATCATGGGCTGACCTTTTAGTTTGGCACAATGACCCATTAGTTGCTGGTAGTTAACATTTTACAGTGACACTGACATCAATTATCTTGTGCCTACAGAGCCGAAACAGCCTATAATCTGGACAGTCTGAAGGAGAACTCTGATGTCGACCAGAGGCGATGAGACAGTGGGGCAGAAGGGAAGCCAGAGACATTTGTGACCACACTTTGTACCCTTAAGATGGTAAGTTTGAGGGAGGTAATATTTTATTATAGTCTACGCCCACAAGAAGTATAAAAACTGTAGAAGAGAAAGTGTGTGGGTGGGTGTAAAAGGGATGTCTTGCTATATGACAGTACTTTTCTATACAGATTGGTTGTCATGATTCTTTGGTCCATTAAGCGTAGTTCTTATTCGGAATCTCGCCTTCAGAATCTGCTTGTTAATGCTTCCATTCTCACAGGGATGCTGGCAACGTTGATATTGACAGCTGTATTCAGTAGCTAGTAAAAGAAACAAATCAATACTCTGCATGTTCAAAAATGCACTACATTATATCATTTATATGTACAAATATAATATGTAATATATATATTATATATTTATATAGTATGGTTACATATAATGCACTTTATATAGTGTTCATGACACACTCTAAGATGAGAACTTGGGATAAAGGTGTGCAGACTGCAGAGTTATTAAAACATAGGAATAGCAGCATGTCTTGATGTGCCACTATTATTATAGCCATCAAAAGTGGATTGTAATATTCTGCATAATTATATATATAAATATATCGCTGAAGTTCTCAATTGTCATTGGTTCTTTTTTAAAAATCGGTTGCGGGTTAAATGTCAAAAGTGTGAAATTCACAGACTTTGATAAGGACGATAGTGTTATTTGCCTACTTTGACTTGTTTGTAGCATAAAGTCAAGTTTGTTTTAGGCTATGAATAAATTATCGACCAGTTCGTTTCCTATGATGCTGAACATTTTGCATCAATATTTAAAATTCATGTTAAAAATACTAATCCTTTTTAAGAAATTTGCCTCAGAGTTTTAAAGAAATTTGCCTCAGAGTTTTAAAGAAATATGTCTCAGAGTTTCACACAGATAGACTATCTTGTGCAAATATGCGAATTAAACAGAACGGCCACAGTGGCAATACATAATAAGTTTTTCTTACGCTCATACTTCATTTATCGACATAATTTTATAGGACAGTAAGGACACATCACCATTCAAACTGTGATCCAAAACTTGCGAACGTTTTGTATTAGATAACAGATTCATCAGCTTGGAGACTAGGCTAAATATGGATGGCAACATGATATTTGACCATAATTATGCCCTCACTTTCAACCCTTTCTCTCATTTTATATCATGTTACTGAATGGCAGATATTATCACCTGGGGTTAACAAAGTTATAGAAAACCTGCATTTTGTAGGTGAAGCTCTCAAAACTCCACTAGTCTATTCATTTTTACTTCGATATGTTTAGCATTCACCAGACTATTTTCAGCATCTTAATTAGCTATCAATTTGCTTTTAATAGACGTTGAGTGTAAAAAAAGTAATTGGATAAACCTAGGCACATTATATGCACAGTCAGATCTCAGTGGAGCTGTCTGGTGCTAAAACTGTCCATAAATATACAGCAATTTGAGGACCTCTGAAAGACTGACAAGGCGAAAGATATAAGAGAGATATTTTCATAACGGAAGTAAAATATTTCTATGGCTGTCAAAGCACTAGACATTGGAAACGTGGGGTTCATGGGAGCTCCTTTATACCAAAATGTTTGTTTCTTCTGTCAGTGTTGCAGAAAACAAAAGATTAATCCATCAGTAGGCTAAAACTTGTGGTAAAAACCTCATCTTTGGAATATAGCATGGCTATTCTGAAATATAACTCCCCTCTACATACATAAATTAGGCGTTTTAAACAAATTTTACTAAATAAATTTTTACACTTCAACCAAGCAGCTCAGGTTTGGTAAACATTATGAAATTTCCCTTCAGTTGCAGATAATTATCATGTGAAGAAAGCTTTCTGCCACACGAGACATCATTTGACCTATTGAGATGTTGCTTTCAGTGCAAAGTTTGGTAGATTGAACTTGCGGTCTGGTTTTATTCACCTTTTAGGTTTATTATTTCTGTGATTCCAACCATGATGCAAACCACATTTCAGTTAATTAAAACGTTGACAAAATGTGTGTAGTCACTGCAACTGTGGAATAATGAGAACTTCTATAATGACAACTGCTTACTTCTATTGTGATGTAAGTCTGAAATCAGTGCTTAAAAGTCAGTTGCCTATTTCATGATGGCGTTTACATCTCCTTCAGAAATATATTAGGATGCTTCCATCAATGAAACAAATTGCCACTTTTAAAGTTTGTAGATGAAATGTTCACTACTTCACTACAAATTAAACAACTAGATTATTATTACAGCAAAAGCGGTTTCGGGCATTTTAGCAAGAATTACGTGTTTTGTGGGGTCAGTAAGACTATGTTAACTCTGACAGGCAGATGGACTAACTGATATTTATAGCAACTGCGCCGAAATAACTGGAAGCTACAAGGAGAATCTATTTGACACCAATTATTTATGCTATATTAGGCTTATCATTTATGAATGAGCTATATGACTGCTTGACAGCTTAAAATGCCGCACAGTGTTCCACTGAGAATCGCGTGAGATCTTGCGGCTACAAGTGACTGCATTAAGCAGTTCTGTACTGCCGCTTACAAAGTTTCCATTTATGGTTTGACAGATATTACAAGGACATCGGTGGCAAGATATTTTGTACTCTGACGTGTGTTAAATATCACAACAATGCAGTTGTTAGTTTAGTTCGTCTTGTAGATACAGTGTCCAGTCATGCAATAGCACAGCTGATGTCATGCAATAGCACAGCTGATGTTAAGCAATAACACAGCTGATGTCATGCAATAGCACAGCTGATGATGTGCCGCAGTGTTTTGTGGTCCTTTATTAAAAAGGCATGGTATAAATTTGTTCTGCGCTCCGATTACCTGTCATCAGTTTTTTACTATGATGTGGCCATCTCCACAGTCAAAGAACCAAATCCCAGTGGCATCAGAGCTTCAAATTAACTTATCTCAAGCTGAGGCCATTATCATTGTCTTGTAGCCATTATCATTGTCTTGTAGCCATTATCATTGTCTTGTATGGTGATTCTGATGCGCTGCTTACAAACCTCCTTTCCTCCCATCCTCTAAGTCTTCCATCTTGCCAAAATTGTTTTATCAGAGTCTTGTCTTGAACAGGTACACCATGTAACATGCAGCCTTTGCTGATTAATACAACCTCTGTACGACCAGTTGTTGTTACCATGCTTCAAGTAAAAGGAGGATGTCCTCAAAAGTGCCACAGTTTAGCAGTAAAATGACCAACCTCATGTTGATTTAGGTCACGCCCATGTGTATATAATTGAATCACACAAGGTTATGTAATTATATCTGCAATCTTATGTAATGCCATATAGTGTTACTTCTTGATGCTCTACACATTGAAAGTCAAAGTTATGTGGAATTGTTTTCAAGGAGCAACCATCTTGTTTAAGGTTAGAAATTGCCCATGCAGACAGTTCTCTTCCAACTCTTCTGTCTTTTTAGAGTTACATGTAGGTATACCATTTGATGTTTTCATTTATACCATATGATTTTCTGTCCTAAAGTTAGGCCTACCATTTGATGTTTTCATTTATACTATATGATTTCCTATCAATTTTTTTCATTAAATTTTTATGTCAATAATTACTCTTCTAACATTCTATCCTTAAATTGATGGTTCTTTTAATATATAATTTTACCACCCATTTAAATATTTTATTGAAATATTTTCAACATTTGACCTCTAAGGTACTTAATTTTCTAGTGAGGAGTTGCTTGTAACTGCCATACTATGTTGAACTTATTTTAGTAAGTTTTACTTACAATAAAACTAGCATTCGTAAAAAATTCCAATTTAAAACACAAAACATAAAATTAATTTTGGCTAACTCTTTCTTGCAATTTGAATTTATCTATGCTGTCACTGCATTTCGTTGCCAGGCATCTCCTCACCTAATTGTGTTCTCACTTTTCTGGTCAGCTCATTTCTTTATGGTGCCCAAAGCTCTTTGATATTTCTACCACAAATCAGAAAGATGTCAGAATAAGTTGATTAAAGTCATCTTGATCTTGTTCGTCGATAATCTTCGCCTTCACTTTCCTGCTGTTAAGAAATGGAACTGCTGTGGTGGACTGCTTTGGGCCAAGAGATTCATCCATACTAATGTAATCCCAATGACAGTTTCTTGTCTCCTAAGGGTTCAGCCTCATGTGTCTGCCTCATTCCTTTTAAACTAGACCTTTCCAGATATTTATCTTAGGAAATAGATATTTAATCTATTGTGCAGTTGTGTATACTCTATATAGATACGAGACTTTGAGCAATGCCTTCAGAGTTGCTTATCATCAGCAATTATGCATTTTCTTTGCCATGTCATATATTAATATAAAAAATTGTCAAAGACAATTCTACAAACTGAATTTAGTAGATTTTCTATAAATTTCCAATGATGGTAAGAACTCCTTTTATGATACAAGGAATTTAAAAGTTTAATTAATTTTTGCAATTCTACATATTCCTGTCTTTCACTTAAGCAATAAAAAATCTACGGAGGCTTAGAGTTTGGGTGGGCAAAGTGATTTTGGGAAAGCAACAATTTTTCATGATCGTCAGAACATGGCAAAAATTTGTAGGTTTCTTTGTGCTGTGGTCAAATTTAAGGGTGACATTTGTTTTCATGTCTTCTGCTGGTAGTTGCTGGCATGAGAACGAACAAAGTCCCTGCAGAAAAGTGATTTATGTTTCTGTCTGATTTGTCTGCATGTGGATTATGGAGCTAGCGATTGTCACGGATTGTCTGAATGCTTCCTTTTACAGCCCCCAAAGTCATTTGGCTGTGGGTGTCAAAGCCTGTACGTATGAACCATTCTAATTTCAGGCTCTTTTGAAAACATGGGCTCCATTGATTTCAAATAAACACATTCCATTGTTGTATTTCTTTGTCACAGTTTAGCCATGCCATGGAAATGAATACATAATGATTGATTAGTGTATTCCTTTGTCTATTGTCTCAATTGTAAAGATGGACTGTCCGTATATTTATGGCACATGCCTAAGCCGACAAATCTACGCATGTAGACACGTTTCTTTATTCAGTCTTGTGTTCTGCATTGCTACGGTTGTTAAAAATTATATGGATGGCTATATTATGGAACTTGGCAGTCAAAGAAACATTGATTTGCCAAACTCATTATACAAAATTTCCAGGTATGTTAGTTATTTTAGCAAGTCACCGTTCTGACTGCAAAGATTCTATAGGATTGTTTCAAAAATTAATTGACTGGTTAATGTGGTTATAAATTTTAGTGAATAGGGAACAGAAGAATAATTTGTATTAACTGTTTCTTTTATTATCATATGCATTTACATTACAAAGTCTGAAATCTTAAAATGCACAGTTTTGTTTCAGCTAGAACTATAGGCTTTACTTAATTTGCAATGCACTGCACTGACCCTGGCATCATAAATAATCAACTCTTTGCCTTTCTTTGTTGTCACCTCTATGCAACCATCTTAATTTAGCATAAAAACACTTCACTGTGGCAAGGTGTGACGTTTTGTCCCCAGCCTTTCAGTGGCTTTCAGTCTAGTTATGTGTGTATGTATATGTTTAATTCTTGTATGGTAATTTTTGAAAACCTGACGATAATGCCAAGTTTCTTAAACTGAAGCTCACTGTACTTCATAAATGTCTAACATTTACATGAAAAATTGGAAGGCTTCAATGAACACGGAGATTTTTGCTCTAATTTAAATATAAATGAATGGAGTCTCATGTTTTCTGGAATATAGAATGCTCATTAAAAATGCCATGTTACTAAAGTTTTCAGTTAGCTGTACAGAAAACAAACTTTTGTGGGCAGATTCATTTCATTTAATTCATTTCAAGAATTTATATTTTCCCCTTCAAGAAGCTCACCCAAAGGTGAAACTGTAGGTATGCCATGTCTTATACGGCCCTCTGTTGGTCATGTCTCCATGACATTCTTTTGGTGTATCATCAGATATATCAGGCAGTTTGCTTATATGCTTACTGTTGAAATAAATTAAACAAATCCAGATTAAGAAACAATAAATGTTTGTTGGATTGCTATTGCAGAATCTGATCAAAGGACTAGATGCAACACTGAAGATGTCAATGAGACATTATAGTATGTGATGATGGTTCTATGATGGCAAGGGTATCAATGTGTGACACAATAACATAATAAAGGCCCACATAACTTTGCATTTACATAACCATTGAAATGCTAGCTAAAGTTAATAAGCACTTTAAAGGTAAATGATTATGACTATGAAATGCTTACGAATCTGAAAAAAGCATGAAACTTAGCAAACAAAGTTCATTAGAACTTTAATATGTATATTATATTTGTGGATGGAGGTTATTGTAAGTCATAATAGTTGTGTGTTTTAGATTTGGGACTATGGATGTCCATGCCAATTAATCATAATGGCTGCCCTAAATAATTATGTACTCTGGTCAGTGTTAGCATTGGCTCTGCATTTACAGAAGGCAGAGCAAATGCAGAAAATGTATGAATATTGCATTCATGCATCATTTTCCCATTGAAAGAAAATGGTGAATTTTTTGGTCAGTTATTTCACATTTAGTCTTTCATTAGTGTTTAACTGTCTGTTTAAATGCTGGTCAATATTATTAACTCTTTAGCTGCGTAACTTGAAAAACAAAGTATGGATTAGGAAGTCAGTGGCTTATTATGAATTTGGATGTGATTGACCTACATATATTTATACATAAATATCTATATAGTGCATTACACTACATATATAGGCCTCTATAGTGCATGTAGGTCATATATATATAATTATATATATATATAATTATATATATATATTTAATATAGTGCATGTTGGTCAAGAGCAACTATATTCCAAAATGTTGCCATTGTTTCACTAGGCACACTATCACAAAACATCATGAGTCATGTTCTGAAAGGTTGCTTGAATTCAGCCAACTCTGCTTTGAACAATGTCTGCTTGTACATTGTGTAAGTAAATGCATACAGTAAGAAACATGAAGTGCCATATCCCAAATAATGCTGCGCTGTGCAAAGGCTGAACGTAAATAATTAAATGCATTTATATACATAATGTGCACAATTATATTCTATGTAGAGGTCAATATTTTATATATATTATATATATTGTGTCTTAATAGAACTTTTATGTGCCAAAGCGTCCACTGGCAGAGTCCGAAGGGAAGGCGGTAAGTACTATTGAATAGTCAGCTTTGTTAAATGCATTGATACCTGAATATTTAGCAATGCTCTTCGTCTGAGGCTCTGAGCCGTTTTAGCAGACACTCTTGCTGCTTCATGACCAGACACTCTTGCTGCTTCCGCAGCTGAGCTGAGGCCTTTAAACGCGGTGTCGTGAATTGTCATTGCCAACTCATTGGTCGGATATACGATTAGGAATCACGTTTGGCTTACACCGTCAATGAATTATACCTGCATCTCCGCCAGACGTAGAGCGGGGCAGACGTTCAAGCTGAGACCTGCATTCAGGCCTAGTATAGACGCACGAGAAGACGATTGTCATCAGTGAAACGTCAGCAATAAATATAGTACGCAGTGAATGCGCCACACGCGCCACGCGTCGTTATTGGTCAGTCGTAGGAAATCTTACAATCGTCTTCATTTGACAATTTCAGATTTGCTTAAGATGGGACTTACATCAACTAATCGTTTGCAGTTTAAGATGACCGGACGCACCTGTAGAGGGCAGTGGTGCGCTTTTAATCACCGAATGGTGATTCAGAGTGGCTTAGTGCTCTGTCTGTTAATTTTCGCTTTGTCCTGACATCGATTTCTTGATCCAATTTCTTGCACTTCTATGTTCCATTTGAATTAGAGTGAAACGCATGCAATTAGCTGTTAAATCCAAGGTCAACACTGATTTTAATACTATTTGAAATCAAATGACTTGTCTATGTGGTGTGCTTTAAGGCCTCATTGACCCAAAGTTAGGCCTACTATAAGAGATCTCGTCGCCTCAGAATTATCTTCTCGTATACCCTTTTTTTTCAAAATCGAGTTTAGATTTGATTTGTAGCAAAAATCTTTCATCTCTTTTAATCGTTAGGAGATACAACAAGTCGTTTTAAAGATATTCAACGAAAACTACCTGTCGTATGTCCATTTTCAGGATTTTTTGTCGTATCCAGGCCCGCCGAGAGGGGGGGGCAGGGGGGGCAAATGCCCAGGGGCCCGGCGACTTTTAGGGGCCCGGAGGGGGCCCGGGCTACAGTGATTATTGTATGTTTCATATGTTGATTGTGGCGGCGGGCCCAACCTATAATCACTTATATTACTTAGCCTATTGCTTGTGATTCATGTTGTTTTAATAGGCTATTACTGTTACATAACTACAACTGCTTAAGTTTCAAACAACTGTCCATTAGCCTACCTTACTTATCAGTGTTTTGCCAAAGAACATGCTCACATCCGTCTCAGAACGTTCTTCTGTTACATTATGCGTTGTCAGATTTTAATCATTAGTGAACAACTGTGTATGATAAATTTCTCTCGCAACATCGTACATCGGTTGATTCTAGTGAATTAAACGTGCCTGCATGATGATCGTATAGAACTGAATGGATAAAAATGAAGTTTGTGGTGTTAGTATCTTAATTCCAAAAGAAGACATTATAAATAAGATTTAGGAAAATGCTTAAATTATAGAAACCGTAAAAAGGTTTTGTTTCGATGTTGGCACTCTGCAGGGCCCGCGTTTAAGGCCTATAGGCTACACAAAACGATTGAGACTATAGGCCCTATTGGCTGCTGTAAAGCTTATAAGAAACGGTCCTCCAAGACATTCGGACAATTTTCCAGGCGATGAAGAAAGAACATTTCCGAAGTGCATTTTTTAAAGTTCGCAGACAAGATGAAGAACTATTAGGATACTATAAGAGATATTGTTGCAGTTAAATCCAGAAAGGTTGCCTGTTGACTACCATATTACTTGAAAATTAAATTCTTAACATTAAGAACTGATTAAAATCTTAGATGTAAGCATTAGCGTAGGCCTACATTCATACCCTCGGTCTCTCACTATTGTTATTTTTATTTGTCTTTGTGCAAATTTTCTCAAAAAGCCTAAAGATAGCAGTGGCGACGCCAGGATTTCAGTTTTGGGGGGCTAAAGGGCTTTTTTCGTGCAAATATTTTATTTTTACATGGGAAAAAAATGGATGGCCTTTTTAAGGGGGGCTTAGCCCCTATAGACCCCCCTAGCGCCGCCACTGAAAGATAGTTTGGGGCCCGTGATTGCTCAGCCCAGGGGCCCGGAATTTCTGTCGGCGGGCCTGGTCGTATCTCCTATATATTTTTGTCGTATCTCCAGCACTAATTCACAGTTTAGAAGTGCATTGCCGTATGTCCAGAGAAAGCTCGTCGTTGATTGGACGATAAAGAGATATGACATCAATACACTGCCCACTTCGTTGTATCATATTGTCGTATGTCCAGGGAATAAAAACGTTCTTTTATTAAAAAAGGGTATTAAAATCGCGAAAATTGAAATGAACAAACTCGCAAATGATTGTGTATTGCTTTCTTTTATCATTTCACATTTTTTTCTCTCGTCAGGATGACCTGCAATTGATTTAAATCCATTTTATACAAAATTTTCACAAATGTCTGAAAGCAATTTTAAAAGTTAATATTTTAAAATGAATTGTTTACAACTCACTGGCCTGACTGACCTTGATGTTGATATTTTAATGTTATGTTTGTGCCTGATGTCTAATGGCCCAAATTAATTTTTTCCCGTAAAATTTTACCAAAACTTTAACTTCAATTATCTCGGAATTCACAAAAGTGGAGATACGCGAAGATAATTCTCAGGTGACGATCTGTAATTAAAATCCTACAGCTGCTGTATATTTAGAGGTTAACCACCGATGTCATCATGTCCATCAATGCTTGACCATGGCTGCCATAATGTTGAAGATAGCCATGAATCAGCGCTTGTGTGAAGACTGGACTGTCTTAGATTTAAGTTGAAAGGGACATGTTGACAACATTTGTACCTCTGTCATGGCCTTGCTCTCATCAAGTGGCTTGTCAGAGGAAGTGGTGCATTAAATTAGTACTTCTCAGCTGAAATCTAGTGTGCCAGCTGTTTAAGTCTCTTGAGTCTCTGACAGGAAAGTAAATTGATTCAATGACTTTGCAGTTTAAGTGCAAGATCTGAATGGATATTGTTAACTGCTTGTATTTCCATTTGTGTGTGTGTGTGTGTGTGTGTGTGTGTGTGTGTGTGTGTGTGTGTGTGTGTGTGTGTGGGTGTGTGTGTGTGTGTGTGTGCGTGTGTGTGTGTGTGTGTGTGCGAGACAGATACACAGACAGACAGAGAGACAGACAGACAGTCAGGTCAGACAGACAGACATAACGACACAAGGATAGAAATAAAGACATGCACACGGGAAACATGTGCTTGCGTGGATGTGTGTGTATAAACTAACTGATGAGACATTAACCAACCTATAAATTCCTCTTTCAGTAATTTGTGTTGGTCAGTAGAAAAGCATGCATACAAAGTGCATTAAAATGCAACTTAAAGCACCTCTTCCAATACCATAGAAATTGCCAGCTCTTTAAGGCCCACCAACTTTGATTTTCTGTACTTATACAAGCAATTCAAATAAGCAGGGTCAAAATTTTATTCCCCTTAACCTTTTGCACGACCGTACGCAGCGATCTTTGTGTTCGTCTTGTTTTTGCCCTTTCAGCCTCTGCGTCGATCCATCATGATGGCAGATCTCTGTCCAATGATTCTGTTTTTCACTGTACCTGTCTGTACGTCTGAGTGCATGGGTTCCTTCAGATGCCACTTGCTCTGGGGCATTGATGTGTCGTCTCGATTGGTCAAAGACAAAGGAAACCCTCAGCTTAAGTTAAAGAGTTGACCACATGGACCACAAGGAAATGCCAATCCTAATAATGAGGAAGAGAAGGATGGATCGTGGAGATGGTTGGGAGATGGTCCATGCAGACATGATGCAGTGTGACGGGCAACACCGTCAAAGAAACGTTGAAGGGTGAACACTGAACAGCATCAGTTACTGAAAGGTATTAACTTAATCCGGAAGACAGGAGAAGAAAAACATCCAGTTTGTGACTAAAGGCATTGGGTTAAATCGTCCAGTGATGTTAGATGGTCTAGAAGATACGCAATCTGTGTTAGAACCAATGCAAATTAAGGTGGAATGCTGAATTACCCATCCTGATAAGTTGCTGAAAGCTGTAATATAGCCTACTTAGGTCTATATACACATATAAAAAATTGTTATAATATTACATCGACTCGCAAAGCATGCTTGAATTGATTCTTATTTGGGAAAAACAGCAGCTTCTTAATTTGCTTGAAAGCCATCAATTGCGTTTTAAGTTGAGTGTTAATTCGAGAAGTGTTTTTGAGTTGCGCTGTGCGTGACGACGATGTCTGAGAACTGTACAGCCCACGTTTCAGAGGAAGATGTCATCAATTGCTCTCTTTATGACAACGAAGTGGCGAGATAATTGTGATTAATCGCAGATGCACAAGCTTAGAATCCACGTGGCGTCGTCTGCCTGTTGATCGGTTCCCACGAACAAGTGACCTCTTCCTCTTGCAAGTGACCATAGAAATCGGCCAGGCAGGTACTTGCAAAGGAGTTAGGCGCCATCGCGGATTGCCTCACTAAGACATGTCTGTTGTATCGATGGTCATTAAGCGTGACAGTGACGACAGTTACAGTGGCTGGTTAGTGCCAGAAAATTAGATTCAGATCAAGAATGAAGTTCAGATGATGAGTGGGATGCTTGAGTCAGCAGCATGCACAGCACAGGTAATTAATTTGACCAAGTTATTGCCCTGTATCAGTTGGCTAAGGTGATTTGCTGTGGTGTGGTTTACCAGAGGTTATAATTGGCTATGAACAGGTTACAATGAACCCTCAACTGTTGGGAGAAGTATATTTGAGTGTCCATGCACTGTGTAGGATGTTGTAATTCGTTCTGGCACTTGTACTTTGGCTGACATTGAAATCTCATGTTGTTTTTCAATATTATTCTATCATAAAGATAGGCTACCTGAGCTTACATATTGATTTCTTCTCTTATTCTCGCATAGCTTATCTATTGAGTTCTCATTCTCTTTCTGCTGCAATTAATCGTGAAACTCGAAATTTCTAAAGTGCTACTCGAAAGCCAAGCACGGTGCACCAGCTTATTCACAATTAACCAAACCTTAAATGCTCGCATCCCAGTCTACTCTTCTCTGAACCAAATGCTTTCATGCTTGCTTGAGCTCAGGAACTTTAACCTTATCACAAACAATTTTACTCAAACATACAGTTATTTCCCTGTAACTATGGTTCCCTTGTGAAGTGCTTTCAGGTCCAATTATAGGCAAGATGACCCTTTCTTATTTATATTGTTTCATTGCTTTTCATAACTTTTCTTTTCATAACTTCTGTTTTCACGCTAGTGGCAGCTAAAGGCTTCTCTGGTTGATGTGCACAGTGATAGCGTTACGGTAGTTACCAACTGAAACTTTAACCAATCCATATCATTCCTTATCATATCATCATTCCATTCATGTACAATGTACATGACCATTCTTTGACATTCATGATGAAATCTGGTTCTTTATATAAAATGGTATCAAAGCATGATAATCTTTTTAAAATTGCCTATAGATGCGATTAGAAAAACTTTGTTTACAATTTTTTTTAATTTGTATAAAAGTCCAAGAAGGTCCATTGGTGCATTTTTGCCCAGTCTCTGCTAGATTATAGCACTATTGCTACCCTGCCTGTAACACCCATGGTATTTCCCAAATTCTTTCTGGTACCGGTGCCAGCATTGGAATGATCAATTCAAGAAGTTAAGAATGTCATTAATGAAAACATAACTAGAATGATTTCGATTTGTTACTGGCCATTATGTCACTGTTGTTGGTGTATACCGGGTATGCATTATGCTGTCGTCGTCATCATAAGCCGTGATGATGCACTGTGGTCCTGTGCATATTCATTTAACAGAAGCGAGGGCACGGTTGCAATCTGACTTTTTGGACGTAGATTCTGAAGGAGACGTAGAGGTAATGAAGCACTTGATTTATGCGTCTAAGTTATTTCCAGGATCGACTGTTTCTCTGTGCCTCTTGTCGCTTGTGGGGGGGGGGGGGGGGTGCGGTTCCCTGCCCCACTATGAATTCCTAGTATGCCCATACTTTATTGGACGGCCTTTGGCCTTTTTTCTCCCTTACTTATCCTTGGTCTTATCCTCACTCTTCCTCCTCCTCCTCCTCTTCCTCCACATCTTTCTACTCTTCTTCTGATATAAAATACCAATCAGGTGCCAACGCTGCTGCCATTGGCTATTTATTGAAGTTGAGGCAGTGATCTCATCAACAGGTGCATTAAGGGATTATGGTCTATATATGCAAGTCTAAATATTCTGAATACATCACATATATATATGCTTATATGCTTTGCATATCTAATATATATATTATATATATATTCTAAATGTCTTCATTGTGTATTATCATCAAATATCTTTTTATATTTTGTGATATCAGGAGTCTTCAATCAGGAGTCCTATAAACATATTTTTATATCTTATGCAGCTTATGCTAGATGTTTACTTTCAGAAAAGGTCAACTTTCATATTCATGTAATATAAATCGTTAAAATACATAACGACAAACTTGCTCAGTTGAATACCATTTGCTGAATTTTTTCAAGGTTTGAGCTTCTTTTGTGTTACATAGTATATAAACCAAATAAGGGCAAACCTAGTCTGTACACCATCTTTCATTGAGTTTTTTCCAGAAATACTTTTGTCTGGTTCAGTGCTACAAATATGATTGCAGTCCTTATGCCATAAATGAGTGTGCCTTACCTTTAGCCATTAATCACTATTTCACATGTATATTAATTTTTTATGTATATCTGTATGTATAATCGAAGTCCAACCCAGGTTTAAACTCATCTGAAGATATAGTTATTGATTCTCTCTGTATGTCTGAATCTCCTGGACCACGCAGTCACAGTGCAGAATTATCATGGAAGTCAGCAAGGATCTTTTTCAAGCTTTCAGACTTCAAATCTTTCAATAAACACCTTAAAACTCACTTCTTCTCACTTACTTTTAAACACTTTTTTAAGGAAATCAAGTCAGTTTTAGCTTTCTAACACAGACGACTGTCAGACGTGTGTTGCTTCAGTGTTGAATTATGGTTAAAATGACATCTTCCATCTTCCGTGAACTTGGCCTATATCTGTCTGTCTATTTATTGTCCATGGTTATTGGTTAAGGAATGTAGTGGCAAATTGGAATCAATAGGCATCATTAGTTAAGTACCGTTTTGTTACATTTGTTAACTTTGTTTTCTTTGATGCTTGATTTGGTTTGGTCTTGTTCTTTGTTCTTGGTTGCCAAATAAACGATTTGATTTGATTTGATTTTTGAAATGCAGAGCCGTCAGCTTTAACCACATCTCTTCGAATGTAGGGGAGGGGCAGGGTTCTATAAATATCTTTGTGGAAAAGTTTTAGGGTTTTCCCTCAATCAAATTATAGAATCCTCATGAAGCTGGAGAGGAGTGCTCCCACCATTCCTATGACTATGATTGAGCAAGCTATGTCATATCTAGACGATTGCCTGCAGTCCATGAGGCACCAAGACATGTGATGCAGAGTTGCAGACAAGGACTGTTTTGTTCTGTAAGCAATATTCTTAATAATATGCCAAGAGAATCCGGTTCTTTCAGAGAATGTAGCACCAAGGATCTTGAGATCAGTAATCCGGTTAATCCCAGCAACTGTTTGAATTGCGACATCAGTTTGGAAATGGAGACAGGTTGTGATAACTTCACAAGATTCATCTGTAAGTTACAGCTTTTGGATCATTGGTGAATATGAGCATGGTCAGATTCGGCTGAGTTATATGACAGCATTGTAAGGAGGCTCCAGTTTATTTGGTGGGGCAGTAAGAGAGTGCATAGGGAGGAATAGAATTGTACAGTGTACAATGTACATGCACTATATTTGTACCGTACATGTTTGCTGTAAATCAGCTTCGCACATATATGTGTGTGCTTTATAAGACACGTGTGTGTGCACAAAAGCATATAAATGTGTGTATGGAACTGTGTGTGTTTGTGTGGGTGTGTGTGCATATATATAATCATATATATATATATGGGCATGTATTTATATCTGCATATGTATGTGTGTATATATGTAATGTATTCTTCCTCTATGGCTACGGATACATGTGTGTGTGTGCTTATGTGTGCTTATGTCGGCATGTGTTGCATGAGTTGGTGTGGTTTTCATGAGTAGTAATAGAATGTAAGTAGCCATATTATCCGTGTCTACCTGCTGTGTTTGCAGATGAGCTATATGCCCACCGACTACTACGCTCGTCTTCACCGATGCCACCACTACCACCACTACCATCACTACCACCACCATCATGACCACCATCATCATCAGCAGCAGCAGCAGCGGCAGCAGCAGTAGGCAGTGGATGAGGAGGCACAATATACTGTCACGCGGTTAAGTGCATGTTGCATCAGTCGCAAGGGTTCACTTGTCACTAGTCTGCTGGCGGTGGCATTGGAGCAGTGAATTTCTCCATCAGCATCTGTTGCTATTGTAAGAGCGTGTGAGGGCTGGGTGGTCCTCCGTTAAGAGAAAGGGAGTTTTATTAGCAGAGGACGAGAGACCAACGAAGACGACGACGACGACGACAGCGTAGGTATGTTTATGTCACTTGATATTTCTGTCATGATATGTCTGGGTTCAAAGGCGGACCTGAATAACAGCGGCGGCGTTGGTGGCAATCACGACACTCATGTCTCCTTTCACTCACATATATACGGATTTGTTCCAATCAACGTAGGCGTCTAGAAATGTAGATTACGCGTTGCACTATAATTGGTTGCTTATTACTAAATCTGTTTTGCTGCGTCATTTGATACTACTCTTAATATATATATATATCTATAATGGTGTCACTAATTTTAATAAGTATGGCTTTCTCTCATGCTGTAGCCTATTAATACTGTGGTATTATTTTTCATGATCATGTAAATGCTGAAACTCACTAGAAAGCGGATTAACATGCCCCGTTAGCATATAGGCACATTGCATATTGCATAGCTATAAGTCTTTTGAAGGACAGGAAAAGAATCACACACTTAGAATTTTAATATAGAAAGATAATAAGAAGACTTATGCTGCACTATGTAGTCCATGTGCTTCTGTCATATTAGTCTACTTAGGGTACATTGGAACCGAAATTGGTAAGCCTCTATTGCATCTTTTTAGAAAGTTTGGCAGTCGTTTGCGAAATGTTTTTTAGAAGTTCATTAAGGCATTGATACACATGCTTCTATATTCCAATCTTATTTTAACTGCCACTTCAAATAGGAACTCAATATTGTTAACTACAATTGTGGCTCACTTGACAGCCAGGAAGCTAATACGCTATATTAAAGTAATTTTCATGTGTTTAATCATGTTATGAATGATCTGTTAGATGTAGTTTAATTAATTATGGATCATTTAGAACCTTAGACACTGCTTCGTGAGGTTATTGTAAGGCACTATATAAATGTTCATATACATATATACATACATATATACATACTGTACTATAAATATATGCGTAAATGTATTTCATATTAGACACTGTGCTATAAATATGTAATGTATTTCATATTAGACACTGTACTATAAATATATATATGTAAATGTATTTCATATTGGACACTGTACTATAAATATATATATATGTAAATGTATTTCATATGCAGCTAATAAATGAATCACTGAAATATATTTTTGTGCTTCGATCGTTTCTTCTATGCACGTACAAATGTACCTTTAAAAAACGGAACAAATAAATTTTTAAATAGATTTTCAGTGCACACACACGCACACACATACCGTTTTAGCATAACTTCTGCATCTATTGCAGTAAAAGACACCTGCACAGTTTTTGTTACTGTTTACGGTCGCATCAAACTTAACCCGCTGGGTAACTACAGCAACTGCCTTCGAGCGAAATGAAATATTTTCTGATCAATGACTGAGACATCTCGAGCTGCTGAGTTGAATAGAAAGGTTTGCTGTCGACAAGCAGGTGGATCAATTCTGGAGGATCCCTGGCACCCTAGGATATGGATCCTGAAATTGAACCCTGCTGTGTCCAGCAGACCATAAACATTAGAATGGGTTACAGTACTGTCAAAGGTGCCATTCAGAGCTAGTTAGAAGAGATGGATGGGAATAAGAGACACATACATAGACAGACAGGTAGACAAAATGACAGATAGACAGACGGACACATACATAGACAGACAGGTAAACAGAATGACAAATAGAAAGAGAAAGACAGAGTTAACTGTCTCCTGTTTAAGCAGTTTTTGTTTTGTCTTTGAACAATGATAGTAGCTACAATAAAGTGAATCTGGCCTTTTCTTCCCTTTTTTTGTTAGAAATGCATATGAAGCCTTTGTGTTCATTTGAGGTTGCTGAGAACTTTCCCATTTGACCAGTTGTCGAGACAATGCCACATTTTAGATTTACACTCCTCAGAGCAACCTAGTGCAGTAGTGTCTAAGAGAATCCACAGAAGAATTACTGTGCTTCTGTGAATTCTCATCAAATTTGCAAAATTTATTCTTGTAGATTAAAATCTGTATATAAATTTCTGTCTTGAGGTGCTGTTATATTGATTTAACACAGTGATAGTAATTTGGATTCAATCATTGTTGGCAGTTCGATAGATGAATGTTCATTTGGCCAGACACAGATAGAGCTGTAAAGTCATCAATTTACACTCCATTTATAGCAACCCACACCATACAAATTATTCTATATAAAGGTTACATAACTGAGTCTGAAGTTTCCCACTGCAGACGGTTTTGCATCTTGATATTGAGGATCAAATAACCTGTCTTTGGCTGACCAATCAGTGAACCTGTCTTTGCTGACGAATCAGTGAACTTGTGCTTCGTTGACCAATCTGGGAACTTGTCTTTGGCTGACCAATCAGTGAGCCTGTCTTTGGCTGACCAATCAGTGAACTTGCGCTAGGCTTTCTCTGTATGTGTCCTAATAGCATAGAAATAATATGAAATACAAACGATGCTTGGGAAGTAATACTGCAACACATACTTGATTAATGAGAGATGTCTGAACATATGAAATTATCGGGTATATTCAGCACGTGCTGAGCTAATCTATCAATGATGAGCAAGACTTGTCAATAACAGCCATCTTGGACCACCTCTTGACACCTAATGAGTCAAAGTAACACCTATCTGGTCTTCTTTGTTACCTTTGCCTCTTATTGTTGTAAATTTACCTACATGCAGTGCGTGATGCGTGATGTATACACGATCTTACTTGTAAGCCTACCTGTATTTTCATGGGCATGGTATATATATTACAGGTATATATATATATATATATATATATATATATATATATTTATTTATAAAGTATATAAAGGCAATATAACAAGAACAGCCGTGTGCATTATATTATCATTTATTTTATATAAAATTTGTATACTTTTTATATTTATATATTTGTGGGTGCATATATTCATACATTGGTAGATAAATATTGTAAATTTATATATAGATTGATTTATTTCTTGTTGTGCTTTATTGTTCATATAGTTTGTTTCCTTTACTTGCCATCTTATGCATATTTGTAGTAAATAATGAAAAACAAATATGTATGCTTTCCATTCTATGTTGTTGTTATTTATTTATTTATGTAGTTAGGTCCCTAGCTACTGTGCTATAATAGCCAATTTGGGCTATTTTGGTGAAAATGATTTCAGCTAGTACTACACAATTCTGCTTGATGGTCTAGTTGTTTTTATGTGGGTGTGTATCAAGGAACTGAAAAGTGCCTTTCAAAACCTTGCGAAGGTGCTTCGTTCCATATACAAAAGTTAAGCCAGTTTCCATGTCAGTATATCATCTTCTGTTCTTGAAGGAAAGGCTTGTGATGGTAGATCCACATTTTTACTAGCCTGCCTTCAGCGCAAATTAGGTCAAATATTGTAAGATTTATGTGCTGCTTATCTAAGGGAATTAGTTTTTGACCTGAATTTATGATTGTATTTTATAGAGGCATTTTTACACCCATGTCATAAGCTTACTGTGTAAGGCATGAGACTCAATCGCTGCTTGAAATAAATATACCATTCGAAAATGCAATCTACTGGTTTTACTCCTATAGATAAAAAATTGTCAGGGTGACAAATGATAACCAGGGACATGAGTATCATTGGTTTTCAACAAGAGATGAGCACAGCAGAATCTGATGTAAATTGCTTTTCATCAAATAACAGCCAGATCTTTTTTCATCTGAGAAAATGTGCTAATGTACTGTATAATTAAGTAAGTATATTCCTAATTTAACCAGCTGAAAAAGATGTGGTGTACAATCAAGTAAGGTAAAAGTTACAAAGAATTTTTTTTGGCAGCCAGTAACAACAGCACCGCCTCGCTACCTTAAATTCTTATTTTCAGAATAACATGTTATATGGGCTGCTGTATTTATTTGGCGTGGCTTAACTTATTCTAATAGCATTTCATTTTTAGACTCTGTGTCTCCTTGGTTAACCTGTTGTGATCAAGAATCAATTGCATGTCAGTTAGATGCAGACAGTGGCGGTGAGATTTGATTAAACAGCTGACTGTATTGTTTACATACATGTACTCTGTGTCGTTGTGGACGTCATTGCATCGGCTGAAGCTGTGTGCTTCCATTTCAGATTAAAACCACCAAGGCACGCACGCAGTTAAATTGCGGAGAAGAAGATTGAAAAGTTGATGTCGCAGACTGTGATGACGATGGTCAGTGATTTACAGCAGCTGAAGAAGAGGAGGAGGGGGTCGGGGCAGATGTGACGACGGGGAAGTTTCTACGAAATGGCGATGAAGTGCACGAGTTGGAATTTATTCTGGCAATTTATTAAGTTGTGTCTTCTACAAGTTGGACGTACAGGTACTGCCAAATTTGCTTCTTTCATTTGCTCACTGCTCTACCAGGATGGTCATTGGTCATTCATCATTGACTTCAAGTTCATCATCATCGTTGTAGCCTACTCATCGATGTTCTTACTTTATTCAATGCATTATTGTTTTCACTATCAGAGGTGCATGATATTCTAGTGGTTAACATGTTGGATTGTCAACAGTAGGTCAGAGGTTCAAATGTCCACAATGACAAGAAGATATTTTGAGATTTTCTGCTCCAGTTTTTCTGCTCCAGTTCAGTCCTCATGAACTCAGCCATAAAATCAGGAAATAATTTTCTTTTATTCAGTAATCCAGATTGACAGACGGCAACCTGTAACAGCTATGCAAAACGGAAGATGAAAAAAGTGTGACGAGACATGTGAAAATCTTAATAAAATATGACTCGGTTATCCAGGCTTATTCTGAGCGGGTACCATTACTAGACTGTGCATCACTTAGTTCATGGATAGAAATCATTTTTAAATGTTGCCCATCAAATTAAGAATTTCAGGCATCAACATTAATAATGGTATTTGCTTGAAGCGCCAAACTTTAGCAGTTTTGTTTCATGAAATACCGTCAAAAATTGCGCTTTCTAAATTGAACATTTGCAGCACTTGTCGTTTATGCCATTGTTATGTGGTACTTTGGTGGCACAATTGTGAAGCTGGGGCTCAAAACTCGTTGCCTGTCACTTCCTAGATATTGTGCTAGAAGCTTAATACAGGAGAGGGGTCAAGAATGTAGAATATTCCTTATTTCACCAGGTGGCTATGCAGAATTTCAAAATAATCTATTGGTGGTTTCTGAGGACTTTGATAACACAGTTATTCAGAAACTTTTTATTTGATTTCTCGCTCTAAAATTTTGAATAAATCAAATGACGAGCATAATTACAGTTAGAAGACATCTTTATTCTGTAAAAAGTCTTTTAGAGCAGAGCCATTGTTGTGTAGGACTGAATAAAAGGTCAGAAACCGACATGTGACGGGTTTGTAACCCCTGTGTAACAATTGTTCTAGTATCGTGTATTATTTTGTCATACTGAATCTTTTATTTATTCAACTAAAAACTCTTGGTTTCTTGCCATGCTAGAGTCGGGAGCGCTTCTGAGTGGAGCCCTTGAAGAAGCGCAATAGATATTCTTGAATGAATAAACTCTTGTATGAATTAGTCCTTTGTAGTAAGGTACCGTAGATTCCTCCATAATTAAAAGAGAGATTAGTTGCTGAAGCTTAGTTTATGATTTTGGGCATTGTTACTTCATTCGAACTAAAGGAATGTTTCCTACAAGCAGCTTAATGGCTTTCATTGACCCTGTCATCATTGGCGATATCCGATCCTTTTCAAAAGAACTTTTCAGTCAATATCAGCTGAAGGCCAGATTGCCCACGATTGCCCTTAGCAGTGACTATGGCAGTTGACTTGAAGTCTTGTATCACAATGAGTTGTTTGACTGGTTAACATACCATAACTGTCAAATTAATGCCTCCCCTGATCTGAGGAAGGAGCTAGACTTACTTTGACTAGAACCTCTAACTCAGGTAATTACAGCAAGTGTTTCAGTTTCATCTCTGCATGCTGAAGATGTGGAATCAGGTGAGTGTGTAGGAGTGCACAGTTCACAGTGCCTGCTTCTCGTCATCTATCCATCCGGTGCCATCGGCTGTCTGTTTTTCACACTTACACGTTATGCGTAGAAACGTCTCAGTGTCTGGTGGTACATTCGTGGTCCTAGTAAAGCTATTCAAAATACCCTGGGGTTGTGCACTGTTGGTTAATTACTGGATGGTGAATGGCAGGATTGGCCACCAGTATTCATATGTGGAGGCATAGACAGCTAGATACATTGCACTAAAGATATAGGAACCCTTGGCCGAGGCTTAATAAAATGAAGTCCCTAACAGCTTATCTCCATGGCTGACTGTTGGAGTTAGTGAAAAAGAGGCTGCTCTTCTTCTTGACCTCCTCCTTTTCTCATCTCCCTCCCCTCATTTTCCTCCTCTTTGTACGTTCAGTGGACTATGCCATCTACATGCACGGTAATTGTGGTGAGTGGATTTGTAAGCATGTTGTTACATTGCTGCTTTCGTGGAAGATCATCATTAGGTTGTAGTTGTACTTGTATTGCATGAGTTGATCTTATGATGTGCGCAGTCAGCACATGACTAGACTCTTATGAAAGTCTGGGATCATATGCATAGAACACCCATTCACCTCCAGCTGCAGAGGAATGTAATGTTGCGGCTACATATCACTAAGAAGCAGTAAATTTAACAACATGCCTTCTATTTCTATATGGGGAGACATATAATGGAGCAAAAGTCTCATCTTCAGAATTTCGGTAAATCACATTAATAGAACCATCCACATTGCATCTTTCAGATAAAAGAATTTGGTCAATGCCAAATAAAGGAAATGGAGATCATCTACGATTAACTTGTTTCAGTAACATGACTTAGCTTTTGTGGGCGCTGAAGAAAATCCAAATTTACGATTACGATCAATAATGGCTAACCTGACTTACATAATTTTGGCTTCTGCCATGTGTTTTAACATGTAGGCCCTAGAATGTCTAGAATCCACTATATAGTCACTATAGTCACTGACTATTGCATGCTATTTTTATCCTTCAGTCCACAGTAAATGCTAGGTCCACTTGTATTCCCACTTCTTCTCATCTTGGTCTTGTGAATGCACACTAAGCCTCAATCACTTTTACTTTTCCTTAGCTCTTACTTCTTCTCTCCATTCTGCTTACGAGCTAATTTTACACTATCCGCCCTAATTCCTGTTAGTGGGTACCTAGGCTAGCGGGATCACTCCCTTTCTGGGTTACCCTTTCACAGGGATCATTTACCTTTTATATCTGATGTTATTTGGCTCTTGATGTGCATTGTGCAATGTGCATGCCTATTTTGTCAGTTTGTTGTTTTGTTAATTGTCTTTCTTTGATCTCTTTGAATAAACAACCTGAATTGAATTGAATAAAGAAGTGATGCTGATGATGATGATGATGCCAACGACTAGTGTTGCTGCTCCTGTTAAGAGTGCATTACTCTTGCTAATAGTACCATTGCTCTGGTTACTCATTCCTTTGCTGAAGTTGCTAGTACTATTGCTCCTGCTTCTAGTTCCATTGCTCCCTGCTACTTCTGATGCTGTTTGTTATTAAGGTCTATGACTTTTTTCCTTTGGCGTGTTGAAGAAGCAAAAACAAACCATATAATTTTTTACAGTGCTACAGGTGTAATCAATTTCTTGAAAATTTTGGATACCACTGATATCTTGCCCACAACAATTAAAGGAATAATGATCCATTGGTAGCTTTATGTAGTTTCTGAATCTAACGGTAATCACGATTGTAATGTAGAAGAAGATGTAGAACTAATAAAAATACAATTAAGTATAACAATCATTAATATTATTATTTTTCATGTGTTTTTAACTAATTAAACACACCAGCCTATATAAAAAAATTGCTGTTTATTATGTTTTACAAAATGCGATCCTTTAGAAGAGAAGAAATTGGAGGCTACTAGCACTGACAAATAAAAAATGCTGTTGTTGAATTATTTAATTTCTTGTTATTGTGCATTATAGTTTTGTATTATTTAGCACTAGATGTTTTAATAGCAATTTTAATCATATATTATTTTGTCAACAATTTTTGCAATTTCTGTTGTCTAATATAGGCCTAAGCACATTTAAATGATATCTATTTACAAAGCATCAGGGCTGCATTTTAAGACCATGTCCTTCAAAACAGTCAATTCAGCAAGAGCCTTTTCATAAAGCGGACACAGGTTAGCATACTCTGCTAAAGAGTAGTTCCACGTGAATTGCTTACTCTGCTGTTTAATGTAATGTAATGTAAATCTTCGAGAATTTCTCAGCGCCCACAAAAGCCACGTCAGGGAGACCAGCTTATTCACCGGCGCTATATCAAATCAAGTCCGCAATAGCCAGAGCTGCCGTTTTCGTTCCGGTGCCAGGTCAAAATCCGGGGAGGTCAAGCCGAGGAGACAGCGTGGTGCTACGGTGGTTGTCGGTGATGGTGGTGGTTGGGTGATGGAACCTGATTGGAATCTGGATAGGATAGGTTGAAGAGTTCGGTTTTCAGTCGTGAATGGAATGCAGCAGAGGAGAGTGCAAGCGGAGGAGAGGTTGAATTATTGTTTGGAGGTGAGACTGCAGGAGAGATAGGAGGGTGAGCGAACATGCGGAGGTATGTTGGGAGTCCGTTCCAAAGAGCTGGTGCAGCATAGACTAAGGAGCGGTCGCAGAATTTCAGAGAGGATGATACTGGAGGCCGAGAGAGAGAAAGATATGATGATGAGCGCGTAGACCTGTGCGGTTGGATGGTGATTAGTTGACGAATGTAGGAGGGCTGAGAGGTTTGAAGAGCGTTGTAGGTTAGAGAAACAATTTTGTAATGGATGCGCTGAGAAACTTTTAGCCAATGAAGAGACTTGAGAACAGGGGTTATGTGGTGATGTTTGGGCGTCTTAGTGACTGCGCGGGCAAGAGCATTCTGGATAGTTTGGAGGCGTTTAATTTGAAGAGAATCTATTTCATGGAAGAGCGAATTGCAGTAGTCGAGTTTGGAATGAACTATTGAGGTGGCTATTGTGCAGGCGGTCTTGTAATTTAGAATTGGACGCAATCGACGGAGGTCGCGGATGTGCATATAGCAGGTGCGGGATAGCTGGGTGATGTGGTCAGAAAAAGTAAGGTTTTTGTCAAAAATGACTCCGAGATTGCGGACAGGAGAAGAGTATGGCGTAGGAAGAGTTGGGTCTGTTTGAGAAAAGTCAGAAGGATAGTCTAGTTTGTTTAATTGCTCGCGTAGGCCAATGATGAGAAATTCTGTTTTTGAGGGGTTGAGGCAGAGCAGATTAGCGGTCATCCAGGCTGAAATCTGAGTGATTGTGTTACGTAGCTGATTTAGTGCGTCTGAGAAGGAGCGAGGGGAGAAAGATATGAATAGTTGAGTGTCGTCGGCATAGAGGTGATGATCAGCAGAGGATGATGAAATGAGTTTGCTGAGTGGGGAGGTATAGAGAATGAACAGGAGAGGACCAAGGACTGAACCTTGAGGGACACCACAGGTGAGGATTTGTTGATTAGATGAGTGACCAGAAGCGCTAACGATGAAAGAGCGTGAGGAAAGGTATGATTTGATCCATGAGAGGGCAGTGCCAGAGATTCCAAAGACAGAGGAGAGGCGATTGAGAAGAATAGCATGATCTATTGTGTCAAAGGCTGCAGAGATGTCTAAGAGGCACAGACAAGAGACTTGTTGACGGCCTATCGCCATCACAAGCTTGTTGTAGAGCGAGGCCAGGAGTGTTTCGGTAGAGTGATGCTTAGTGTAGGCAGACTGGTTTGGGTTTAGAAGATTGTTGGAGATGAGGTAACTGTTGAGACGAGAGAGGACAATCCGTTCGGAGAGTTTGGATAAGAATGACAGATTTGAAATTGGACGATAGTTGGATAGGAGTTCTTTGTCCAGAGATGGACAAGTATAATGCAAGTCACTGATTGTGTGACTGGAAACTGTTGACAGTTCTGGGCATTCACTGGATTTGCCATATTGGCTGTAAAAAGCTGATGTCAGGGCTCGAGGTTTTCAGGATTATGTAGGCTACTGGTATGACTGATGGTTGAATGCCAACATCCATCTGTACCCATTTTCGTCTGAACGTCAAGTTCTTCAGCAGCCACAGAGTTCATTGCTGAGGATAGTATTTTCAAACTGCTACGTGCTACAATTTGTCATATTGCACTGAAGACGAAGATTTTTTGCTATCAAAAGAACGCCTTATTCATGTCACATGTAGAAAATCGAAATGATACAATGGATGGGAAGAGCAGCAAACATTTCCTTCAGTGTCACGATTGTTAATAATTAATTAGCATATAAATGGCTATTTATTTCAGGCATTTCTGTGCGGTTGGTGGTGTGAGCGTGGCTTTTTGTTTCACCTTTTAATCTGATGGTGAAGCTCCTATGATACCTCGAGGCTGTCATTTGTCATTTTCTACTTGTCCTCTTACAATTACTCAGCTGGAAAATGGGTGCCTCGGCATCTGAGGACACGCTGGATCCAAATTAATTCAATTTGTCTGTCGGGGCTTTCACTGAAGCAGATGCATATTTTAGACTTTTTTTCTCCATAAATTTATTGTCTTTCATGCCATGCGCTTGTAATGGATGAGAAAGAATTCCAACACAAGATAAATCACTGGTTTGCGTGTTGCTCCTCCTAGTTCTATCTTCCACACGCAGACATTCTTTGTCATCAATATTTCATCAATGCAGGCCATTGTTTAGCTTTAATGTTAAAAGAAATCATGTGATGTTCTGACGACAGATTCAGTTGGCTGTTTGGCCAAAAAATGTTTTGTCAAAATTTGCATACCGTGCGGCAATTGGGTTTAACAGAAAACTGATCATGTACGCAACTGTCTGGAAAGAATTTCCTTCGACAGATTGTTTTTCAGGGATCGTTTGTGACAAATTGTCCTTGATGGATCATCTGGGACTAAATGTCAGTGATAAATTATCCCTGACCCAACTGTCCACATTGAATTGTTGGTGACACGTAGTCAATGTGTGATAGTTTCACAGTTAAGCCTTGTTCCGCTGTTAAGTTGCTGTGACGTTGGCTGTCTGGTTGCGGTTTCTAAGTCCAGACGATGGGGTTAAAGGCCAAACAAGCTTGTCATGGCATTAGGAAAAGAGGATCAGATTCAATTTTACAATTCAGTAATTTTTGATGTGCATTCTTGGTTGACTGAATGTGGCCTGCTTTCGGCTTTGTCAGATATTCTTACGCAGGC
This sequence comes from Lumbricus terrestris, assembly GCA_949752735.1. Taxonomy (NCBI): domain Eukaryota; kingdom Metazoa; phylum Annelida; class Clitellata; order Crassiclitellata; family Lumbricidae; genus Lumbricus; species Lumbricus terrestris. The sequence goes on along the minus strand of OX457036.1, from coordinate 80,523,757 downwards.
TGATGCTGCCATGATGCAGTGCTTTGGCCCATTAGCAAAGCAATGGTAGTTTAATGTACACTTTTTATTTTATATTAATTTACTGTAAATGAAAAGTTGTGAAGTCATATATAGAACTGTTGACTTTGTATTAAAGCACTGAAAGAAGCAAATATTAGAAAATTTCTGTGGATATATATGCTGGAACTTAATGATTAAATCGGGAATTCGGTTGATTAAGAAAAAGGTTCATAAAAGCATCAGCACTTATGATAGTGAACAGGCCATAACTCAGTAACACGATGTTTTGTAAAACAAAGGAATTAAGTAAATTAGTGGTCATGAAGTGGAGACCCAGAAGGGATGGATAATCCCGTTATTAGGGCCACCCAGTAATCACTGTAGAGTTAATTTCTGCTTAACTGACTCCAATTGCCCAAATTTTGCATGAGTTTTTACATGCAGTCCGACATATAATATGAAGGGACGTTTTCTTTCGTACAGCTTAGGCAATGAAAAGTAGATGGAGCTCTTTGTAAAATGCTAGATGCAAAAGGAGTTAAACAAGATGACAGTGCTTTAATGTGCATCATCTGCTAAGGCATTTAATCATCACACACCACACTTTAACATAACAGGGATTTTAAGTGGTTCAGAAGACATGTAGTCAGTGTTTGAATCACTGCAATCTGATCTGGAATGCTTAATAGTCCATCCTTCCTAATTTTTTCAGGGAAACTGTGATAATGTCCACAGAGATCCAACATTGCACAAGTCTACAACACCTGCACTGAAGCATTTCAACCATACAATTACTTTCATTTTCGTAAATAATATGATGCAGCCTGAAGGTACATTGCTTAGTGCTGATTCCAGGAACCCATCTCACTCTACTTCCCCTTTCCAAGTGATGATCCCATAACTTTCACTTAGATCTCCTCTGCTCTTTCTCCAAAACCATCAAACCACACTTTGTTGCCTAGCCATGGGCTTAGACCTTAGGTTCTTGTGACCTCAAATGATGTGGCAAGTGTGTATATCCAGTTATTCCATGTCATTTTTTGAGTATGTATTCCATACCTGGGTGCAGTATTCCAATTGTTGTAGCCTACAAGTATCTCTATACATCAACCTTTATTATTTCTTCTTTTCATTAATGACCTTCCTAAAGAATCTCCTCTTATGTACTTCATCCTTTTCGCTGATAACACTAATATATTTTATTCTCACAGCTCACTTACCACCCTCTATCAAATAGTGAATGGCCAACTTTCTCAGATTGCAATTGGTTTCGTGCCAATAAATTATCACCAAACCTTGATCAAACTAATTATATTTTATTCAGGTCCCATATAAAAATCTCTTTCAGCAATGTAAACGATTTATGTATTGATGGTCAGTCCACTAAACAAGCAGCCTCAGCCAAATTTGTAGGTGTCATATTAGACCAGCATTTGTCTTGGAAAGATCACATTAAAGCTATTTCGTCAAAAATTGCTAAGAATATTGGAATTATAAAAGTGGCTTGCTTCTTTCTGCTTCCCCATGTTAGGCTAACCCTTTATTACACACTCATCTATCCATATCTTACCTACTGTAATATGATATGGACTTCAACTTATAAATCCAATTTACTAAGGTTGACTATTCTACAGAAACGTGTCATTCGTTATGTGGCTATGCTTCTTACAACTTTCATACTAGTCAGCTATTTATGGAATTTAAGCTACTAAATTTTGAACAAATTAGGATGGTTCAGATTGGTGAATTTATGTATCCACACGAGCATAATTTGTTGCCTGTAGCTTATAGACAAATGTTCTTCCGTGCCTCTGATTATATTATCATTCCTATTCCACAAGAAATTCTAGTTCGTATAGACCATCATTTGCTCATACAAACACTCGGCTATAATTTTCAATCAGATATACAGGTGCTAATGTTTGGAACAGCCATCTGTCAATCACGAAGTCTGCACATCTTCAAGAAATACCTACGTTCTTATGTGATGAATCAAACTGGTTATGTTATATTGGGTGTGATAGTTAAGTCTTAGTTAGGTATTAATTAAGCGTTAGTTAAGTTGACTTCTTAGAATTGCTTCCCTGATTATTTGTGTTTCTGAAATGATTCAACTGGCTGTCATGTACATTTGTGCTTTGTACTTCTGTGATTACTGGGTAACCCTAATAGCGGGATACCCATCCCTTCTGGGTCTCCACTTGATGACAACTAATTTACTTAATTCCTTTGTTTTACTGCCATAATTGTTTGTGTGGTATATTCAGGAAAATAAGAAATTGAATTGAATTGAATGACAACATTGTCCATAAATAATGTAATGTGAATGTGACTGAATTATACTGCTGGCAACTTATCATAAAAATTTAACAATTGTGCAACATTCCAACAGTGGGCATATTACCATATTCTGCTTTTCTGTTGAAAAATATAAGCTGGCACCTGCCATGTGAGACAAGACAGAGATTCTGCCATATATCAAAAGAGCCTTTGTGGTCAATCCTACTCTGAATCTCTTGCCATTTATTCTCCTCTTTTCTGGCAAATTAGTTTTTTTCAAAATCTCTTGTTTTCTCTTTTCTGGTCATTTCTACCCTGAATCTCATTTTCCCCTCATTTTATGGTCAATTCGACATCAACTGTTTTGTTTGTCATTTTGTTCTTTGGGTTGTGAAGATGTGGACAAACATGACATCGACCAGTGCATGATTTTGTAATGCGATATGCCACTTTATTGGTTCGACGAAGACACATTTGCCTATAAATTTGCACCTGACCATTGCACTTCCCCACTCGGTTACTAACTCGAAAACAATAGCGCTATCAAGATTAAGTCTTTGCAGTGACGAAATTACTGCAGTAGTGACGAAATTACTGCAGTGAAAACAACAAGATGGCGTTAGAGACGGTGGTGGTGGTGGTTAGTTTCCTTATTTACAACCCTTGCCTTAAGTAGACTTGAGCTAATGGTGTTTCCTTTCCAAAATGAGATAGATGCAGTTTAGACCATCTGCTTGTCCGTGTATCCAGTGGTTAGGATAAGGATAATCCTGGATTCGAAATCAAAGATCCATTAGAGGTGATGGGGGAGTAATTCTACCTGAAAGCTGTTGGAATGAATACTCGGGAAGAGATTAGATAATCTGTTCTAAATACAGAGCATTCAGTAATCATTTCAGCAGCTTTACAGGTGGAACACAGTGAGAATGCTGTCACTGAATATGAATGCGGAGGACACACCCTGTTCAGAAAATATCCAGTAGGCAGCAAATCACAAGGAAGTGCATGCTGTTGCATGGGCGTTGTCTAAGCTAGGCAACATTTAGTCTTGGTATATATATATATATATATATATATATATATATATATATATATATATATATATATATATGTCTATTGATCATGATCAGTGATATATTTGAACCTCACTGTATTCAGATTGGCAAAGCATGTCTGGAGGTGTTTGCTTTTATATGCCTTTGATCTTGAAAGGAAATATGTTAATGGCAAATTCAGTCTGTTGGTAGGTTGTCTCTCACATTTTAATTATTGTATTTAGTTAACATTGTGGGTTTTTATACAAAAAAGGATATCTTTGGGTGACTGTTGGTTAGTCACTTTGCATTTGGTGTTGTTCGTAAATCATCTGAAACTTCAAAATATTATGAAAGTAATCTTTGTAAAACCTTCCAGCCATGAGCAATAACTGATGTAAGCTTATGATACCCCTCTGTACAATGGTTAAAGTAATCTGGCTGATATATATATGTATATATATATATGTATATATATATATCTTTGCAAGAAAACACTTAAATTCTATCAGACCAGCAACATGGGACTAATTTGAGAAATGATATTTACCGTATATGCAGGCATCCAGCAGTTCATGTTGTAAGACAACCAACATTTTCTGAACTGTTACTTCAACCATAGCAAAAGTGTTTTACTGTTTCATGGATGGAAAATGGGTCACTGTATTCATTCACATCATTTATATAGAGCCCTTCAGAATATGTACCAAGGATACTCTGAAGCACTTACAATGTGATCAAACAAAGATATATAACTCAGTTGAAAATCTCATGGGAATACAAGCAGCTACCTGACAATAATGGGCCACAATATCAACGTCTTTATTGATGCAGTATTCGGTTACGGCTAGAGTTAGATATTTCTTGTGCTGTTGCTCCTGAATCTCATACTTGCCTCATTTTTGGTCAACATTCTTCAAGTGTGTTGTTTAGGCCAATTATTTGTTTTTTAAATCGCAAGAATGCAAACGAGCATAATACTGATCAGCATTAAATTTTAGCTGAGGATTCCCCCAATTTGGTCTATGAAGGAAGGCACTTTTCCATATTAATTTTGCTATTTTTGATACTGTACAGAGACACTGGATTAGCGAAGCTGCTAGAAACACATGCTGGCGCAATAGAGAAAAAACTTTAATGACACAAAATTGGGCAGTGGCAGATGATAGATGGTCTGGAATAGCCACACTTACCCAATTTTCTGACAGCCGGTGTGACGTGTAAGCCAATCGGGACAGGCACACTGTATAATGCGGGGGTGAGTGGCATTAGTCTAATGGGGGCTTTTGATGAGTTGATGAGGTGTTATGTTTAGGCAATGTGTGTAAAAATCTGATTCTGCCTCAATGAACTGATTTGTTTAATTTAATTACATCCAGAAACGCTTAGAGTGTGTGTCTTTTTGTGCCAAGCTACAGATCAGATTAGTGATCATTTGATTATTTGAAAAAAAGTGAAAACAATAAATAATTTATTGATGTTTTTCTGTTGATATCTCTGTTTTGATTATATGTTTTGAACAGGGTCAATTCAGATTTTGTCACGGGGTCAGACTGTGATGGTCAACTCTGGCCAGTCAGTGACCCTTGAGTGTCAGGTCTATGCAGAGCCAGATTCCTTCCATCTTTTCCAAAATCCAGTCGTCTGGAATAAGACACAACATCTGGAAGAGTGTCGGATAACCATGATGGGTAGCACGCAGGAACCGTTTAACTCGGAAGTGCGGTTCAATCCAAGTTATGCACCGCACAGTCCAACTACTCTCAAACATCTCTTTGAATTATCAATTAATAGTGAGTATTGTGTGGTATTTGGAGTATGATTATCATACAGATGTGTATATTATATATTGTATGATATATTGGGTGATGTATTATATATTATATAAATTATAACATTGCATAATAATGTGCATATTATTGTCAGTAACTGTTGTAGGCTCATCTGTCTGGAATAGTTTCTCTTTGGATATACACTGATATCTAGGGTTGACTAATTATCAGTGTTTTTTTACAGGTTCCTTAAGATCTATTTGTTCCACCTTTGTTGGACTAGGAATACCTCTGAGTAGGATTCTTGAAGGGGTACTATATTCTGGAAATTAATGAATGAATTATTATTATTATTATTATTACTACTACTACTATTACTAAATCATCATGATCTTGATTATGATCATCATTATCATTATTGTTATTATTACTGTTATTTTTATTATCATTATAAAATCATTTATTAATTTTAACAACAGTTCCGAAGAATAATAATAATAATATTATTATTATTATTATCATCATCATCATCATCTTTCCTGTTAGGTGCTTTTTTGCGATTCTATTTTTGCTTAGGCATGTCATAAATGTATAAATGTAAGTTACAGTAATTAATAATTGCTCAGCGCTGTGGGTGAAACTCTAATGCAGTGTTTGTTCTGCAGTCGGGAGCGCCTCTAAGTAGAGGTGCTTAAAGGGGCGCTATAACAAGTGCACATACAAACAAACAAAACAAACAAAATGACATTTTTATGATAATTATTAATAATAATCATCATCATGCATTTTGAATGCCACTTTGTGGTGGAGTAGTAAACAATATACTTACTATAAAAAATGTCTGAATATGTTGATGCATGGCAAGAACTTAGATTGTTATGTACTAAATTCTGCTGGTTGCACGTTTCTAGTTATAATTTTATCGAATCGCGCTGTTTATCTAATTATAGTCTATTATGGTTGCAAATTTTTCGTTTTCATGTCCCTGAATTTACTTTACCTGCGACTGAGGAGTCATTGAGTTTGGTAATTCTCGCAACTCTTTTGCATCAAACGACACAAATGCCTCTATGTAGTTTTATGCTTTGCATTCCATTTTGCATGTTGGGTTAAATTCATTGTGAGGCGTGAATGATTGATAGGCAAAGGCAAGTGTCCACCAGTCCTGTAGATCTTGGCACTGACTTTAATTGATGGCTGCATTCATAAGATGGACGATTGTGTCTCACAACAGATGCAGGAAACTACTAATGAGAACTCAGCTTAATGAATGACTTTCTATGCCTTCCATTCTTTATGTCATCCCTGTAAGTTACTAGATGTTCGTTTGCCTGTTGATGCTTTAGTTTTACGTTTGTTGAAAAACCTAATAATTGTGTTGAGTTTTCTATTAGTTTAATCCATGCAACCATTAAGAGTCACAGTAATTAATTGAAAAAGAATGCTGCTTTAATATTAAATCTTCCATAATGATTGTTGATAACAGTATTTTTTCATTGTGTTCTAGGGTTTTGCTAGATAATGTAAATATTACCAGCTGATGTTGTCATTAAGAACTCTGTTCTGTTGTTTTTAGATGTTAGTGTGGAAGACAGTGGTAACTACACTTGCCATGTACTCGGACCACTCAACGTAGTTCTGGTCTCCGTCACCTATTATGTCTTGGTGCGAGGTCCGTTCTACGAAAATTATGAATTTTGTATTGCTTGGTTTTCTACTATTTCATACTTTTGACTTTGGATGTTCTTTTCTTTTGAACTCTGTGCATCCTGCACAATCTCATTGGCATCGTTTGTATGAAGAAACCAACATACGTGTTTGTAGATGCATGACAGAAACCTAGATTGTTATGTATCATATTCAGCTGGTTGTTTGTTATGTATGGTACTACATTCAGCTGGTTGTTTGTTATGTACAATGTACGGTACTATATTCAGCTGGTTGTTTGTTATGTATGGTACTATATTCAGCTGATTGTTTGTTATGTACGGTACTATATTCAGCTGGTTGTTTGTTATGTACGGTACTAGCCTATATTCAGCTGGTTGTAAGTTCTTTATTACCTGCCTTTATTATTTTGAAAGTACCTTTTGGTCAAGTAAGAAAATTATGTTCAGGCTATGCGCCCTTCTCTTGAGAGAGGCAACGTCTTTGTTAAATGACATTTTGTTGTGTTTGCACGCTGCTGAGATTAGCCCCAAGGGCAATGGCCGTCTAGGATCAATGCAGTACAACCATGGTTATTGGAGCTCTATGTGGCTCGCATTGGCTAACAATAGAAGATGTATAAATACTGTACAGAAGTACCGTCTGTGGTCAACTCTGCTGCTGTTTGTACTCGGACAGCACCAGTCCCAAGCCTGGATAAAGGAGGAGGGTGACACTATTCACACTAACCATCTTTGTAAACAGCATCAAGCCTACTTGTAGTAGTAACATGCTAATCCAAGAGCAGCATACGCCTAGCCATGAATTAGCTTCCTCCATAAAACTGCTAACGATTCCATGCCAAACACAATTAATGATTATGTGTCCTGTTGGATTTAGTGTGGCTGGTATAAAGAGAGTGTGCACATGAATGCTGCGTAATAGTACTGCATGGCTGTAATGCTTTAGTTTTAGAGCATAAGTCAGCAATATTAATTGCACTCTCAGTCTATTCCTGTCGAAATATGTTCCAGTTGAAAAGCTAATTTTCGTAAAGTATCTAAATACATTCATTCAAGGTAGATAGGGTCTAAATAATACTTTCCTACATTAAAATGTAATATAAAAAATTGCACTTTAAAAAAAAAATATTTAATGCTAAAATGTTTTTAACCTTTTTACTGTGTTAAATGTTTCTCAGTAGCCTATATGAACCTTGTAGCCTATGACTTCCAACTACCAAGCGGCAAATAACCAATTTCCGTTAACCTCTTACCATCCAAAATGTAGTAAATGGTATGGGAGCATCCTATGTCGTCAGTTGGTAAAGGGTTAAATAGATAGTTATTGATAACATAGATAACAGTTGTAAGGAGTATTGTCTTGGGTTTTTTCACTCCTCTAGTGCATCCGCAGCAGATTATTGTAACAACAGCAAATGCTACACATCATTCTCACTTACACTTCCCCATAAGCGAAAAGGAGCTACATCTCTCCGAGAAGATTCCAGCCACAGTCCGATGCATTTCAGTCGGTGGTTATCCTCCCATCAGCATGGACATCTTCATTGGGCGTCGAAATCTCACCAACCAGTTCTCTATTGTGCACACAAGTCGTATTGTTGGACGTCCTTGTAAGAGGGTAATGGAGCAAGTGGTCGAGAGATGGAGCCACCGGATTGAGGTATCATCCGACGATGATGGAGCTCAGCTGAGATGTGTTGTCAGTATTCCTGGACTGCTGCCTCGTACCGCTTCAGCTCTGCTCGTGGTTCAATGTAAGCTCGACTATAATTAGTGTCCAGTTTCAACTGCCTTAACATTTTTTCAATGCTCTTGGCAGCTTGAAAGTTGTATATTTTTAGGTACTTTGTCCATTGTGTTTACTCTTTAGTTTTTGCTTATAAATATGAAATCTACATCATCTCCTGAAAACATCCCAGCTTATGGCAAACAAAAGTTAAACTTTTCACTTGCAAAATAATGACTGGTAAAAATTCAGTTGTAATTCATTATCTTGCCTACGAACTGTAACTGCTGAATGAACTGCCACATGCAACATTGATTTGTTTTTCCTATTGAACAATAATATGTCGAGTCATGTGACTTTCACTGACCTCTGATCACACAAATTCTGTGTGGATTTTATAGAATGGCTGCGTACACTCGTATATAGCTTTGAATGTTATTAAAATGTTTTAGATCCTCATGATCTGTTTATTTTTGGATTTTAATGATAATGTTCACGAATTAAAATAGCTCAATTAATATGAAAATGAATAATATAAAAAATCATCATTTCCTGGAAATTTCAAGCCTTAAATTTTGCATTTTGCATTAGAGTTTGTTACTCTAGTATTGCAAAGAGTGCAATGGAAAATTTGTTGTTGAATGACACTGCAGAGTAAGTATTGCTGAAAGTAAGTTTTCCATCAGTAAAGGTTGAAGCCAAGCTATTCCTCTTGTGGAATGAGATTCCGCTTTGTATGGTATCTATAAATTTATATAGCTCCTCTTTAAGTGCAAGCAGATCAGAGGCGCTGATGACCTTTTTATTTGTTTGTTCAGACTCGCCAGTCATTGACTGCCTACCTGTCACAGCTTCAGTGGGAGACATCGACCTCCATTTGACCTGCAAGGTCAAGGCCAGACCTGAGGTTACATCACTTTACTGGGTCATTAAAGGAGTTACAGTGTCAGAGAGACAACTCAACAACGAATACGCATCAGTCAGGGTAATAAATTTTGATCAGACATGTCTTTTTATTTTTTAAAAGACCCAGTGACTTATCTCTCTTAGTGTTTACATTTAAGGCGGCTTATTCTTAGGAGAATTGGAACCAATGGTGGTAAAAATGATGGAATTTAGGCTTTTAAGCCTTTATTAACTTTTTACCTGAAATAAAAAGGATGGTGCTTAGAGCTTTTAAGACTTGTTAAAAGTTTAATTCTCGGCTGTTAGTAAATTTGTTTATCTAGACCTACATTGCTGCAAGACGTTGTAGTTCAGTTCGTTTGCAAATTGCTAGTAAATTTCAGACGGTGCATTTTATTGTGTAGGTCTTATCCGATGGAATGCTGGACGCTCGACTCCATATTCAAAATGTGAGATCGAATAATTTTCACACATACACAATAATTGCTGAGAACTTCATTGGAATTAGTCACAAGGATGTCAGTCTGCAGAAAAGTGAGTTCAGACCAGTAATAAATTTCGTAAAATAGTCAGTAAATATTTTAGTCTGCAGCATTCAGTTGTCTTTCTCTTCTTGTTTCTTAATTTCTTTTTGAAAATGGTTTTTTTCTGTGCGGTTGGATAACAGAAAATTATGTAAATATCTATCTTACTAGAATCATTCATGGCAACAGACGGCAAGTTGTTAGGATTAAGCTGTGTTGTCCAATTGGTGAGAGTTGCATATAAAGCAGAGTTTCTGAGCTTGCATGCAATAAGTCATTGAAAATGAAAATTGATTGAAAATCGCAAAAATTATTCTCTGATCAATATGGCAATTTGGAGCAGCAGAAATAATTAACTTGGCTTCGATTTATTACATTTTTGCCCAATTTTAAAGCTTTGAGTAATGTACAAGCTGACATCATCAGCATAAGACTGGCTTAGGACAGCGTTTGCTGCACAAGAAGAGAGGGCCAAGGTCGGCCGTGTAAATGATATAGAGTAGGGCCCCAGGACAGATCCTGTATGATTTTAAGCAATACTGGGACATATAATTATAATTTACCGCAATGTATGATGCATGGCAGGTTGCCATGCTTTAAGAATAATGGTTGCTATTGCCTATTTGCTGTCATTGATGTCCTTCATTGTTGATTTCTAAGTATCAATGAACAATTAATAAAATTAGAAATTATAACCAAAACTGAGGCTGAAAAAACTAAACTGAAACCAGGAAATGTCGGTTTCCATTAACTGAAACTGAAATTGGCAAAATAACTCAAACTATTAACGAAGGCACGTAGCATGTGAAACTGCGGTAGTAACAACTCAAACTAAAACTCGAGGCAAAACTACAACAGCACTGCTGGTCATTTAGTATTAGAAACATCTGCGCTTGATGTGTTTATCTCCAGTTGCTGGTATTTCTGTTGCAGGATCTCTGCTGACTACACTCACGACGAGAGAAGTCTATCTGGTTGGAATGGATTTGCAAAATGGCAGCTCAGGAGAAATCAGTGTGTTGAGTCGGACGATACACTCTCACGATCCAAGGAGCATTTACGAAACATTATTTTACAATTCTGCCTTAACAATTTCTCAAAAGTCCAGTGTCAGGAGTGTATTAACACTTACCGGTATTCTTGTGACGCTGCATCTTAAGACAATGCAACAAATGTTACTAGCAGTGTAAAAATTAGAAGCCTTGGTGGTTGACAGTCACTGATCAATGTCCACAACTGAATCTTATGTTTTTTTAGACAAAGAGTTGGACTTCAAAGTTTTGGCATAGGGGCCGTCCATAAAGTACGTCACGCTATTTTTGACCCCCCCCTGTCACAAACTGTCACAAATCTCGGACCCCCCCCCCTAAAGTACGTCACACTTTCGGAATATTTTTAAAAAAACTTAACCTTTTACCTAACCCTCTAAACCCTAGGATACTATCCCTAATCCCTCTGATAGTGATGTGTGTCCCTAAACGCTTTGATAGTGACGGGAAATCAAGTTTTATCCCGCCAGGCCGGGTTTTAGACACGCTTGGCCGGGCCGGGTCGGATTTTAGGTACTAAGAACAAAATAAATAAAAAAGAATTTTAAAAATAAATGTGTGACGTCACACATGGCCTGACCCCCTTTTCCCCGTCACAAACTGTCACACTTTCTTACACCCTCCCCCCTGGAGCGTGACGTACTTTATGGACGGCCCCATAGTTTGAAGCATGAAACATAATCAGATGAAAATTCCCATCGTAGGCCTACTTAATGCTGCACTAAAGAAATCCTGTTGATAAGATTTGTCAATGGCTGAACCAAGTTTTTAGTGCCAACAATAAATGTTCATTTTGATGAACAGGATTTAAAGCCTGATGGAAAAATGACATGCTGAAGACTTATGTGTTAGCCACTCAGTAACCTCCAGGCTCCAGGGGTAACTTGAAGCAGTATTGATCTAGTTTGTGCAGTGTATAATCTTCTGCATGTAGTAAAGAACCCCCACAAAAAAACTGTTCAGATGGATCAACAGGAAATAATTGTGATTGCAGCAAGAGTGGGAAAAGCTGGAATGTGAAGAAGACAGTAAGTCTAAGCCTAAGGCAGCGTTTCCCAAACTGTGGGTCGCGACCCAAAAGTGGGTCGCAGAGCTTTGGCAAGTGGGTCGCGAAAGTTCTTCTTATTTCTCTGTTAATTTCAGTATTTATTCCAGTAACCCTCAAACGTCATACTTTATTATTCCGTTATAACTAGTGAAACAACATTTGACTATGGTTGGGCTATAACTAGCTTCTAGCTTGGATCCGTAATCCTTTTCAAGCAGATATCAATAAAGTTACTTTTTGTGCTGCAAACGAAGCCCAGCTTATCGAACTTTCCTGTGATGGAATGCTGAAGGAAAAGTTCTCATAGAGCAGTCTTTCTATTTTTTGGCTTAATGCTGCAACTGTATTTCCCGAACTCTCTGATATTGCTTTGTCAGTGTTGTTGCCGTTTTCAACCACGTATACCTGTGTGAGGCTGGATTTTCAGCATTCAAGGCAATGAAAACAAAATACAGGAACAGGCTGTGCACAGATCATGACATGAGGCTGTGTCTGACAGTCTGACTTCTTTTAAACCACGCATTGACTTAGCCTACTTATGAGTAACATGCAGCCCCATCCTTCACATTGATTCTTTAAACTTAAAGTTTAAATTTAACGATTAGTTACTGTTACATTGATATAACAGTTGCTTACATTGCAATAAATGTTGGCTTTTTCCTTAAGTTAAATTTTTCCGTTTTAATGTGGTAATTTCTAAATGCTGGATGTAAATCAGCATATCTTAATCCCGATATATGAAGCAATCCTTAGTTAGTGTTAGTTTAGTACTCTGTACCTAATTTTGTTTAGTCACTTTAGTGGGTCCCGAGACAGAAAAAATATTCCCAAGTGGGTCCCGAGCCAAAGAAGTTTGGGAACCTCTGGCCTAAGGTATTCTTCTTTAGCATAATCCTTGAGTTTCTCAACATGGTCTGATAACTACATGTATAAACAGGGCTATTTTCTAGCTTGATAGTGTATGCATGTAAGTGCATGTGTGTATGTATGTATGTATGTATGTATGTATGTATGTATGTATGTATGTATGTATGTATGCATGTATGTATATATGTATGTATGTATATATGTATGTATGTATGTATGTATGTATGTATGTATGTATGTATGTATGTATGTATGTATAAATGTATGTATGTATGTATGTATTATGTATGTATGTATGTATGTATGTATGTATGTATGTATGCAATTATACTTGGGTTTTTATAGAGCAAATCCTAAAGAACCTCTGCAAAAGCACTGAGAACCGCTCAAAGATTTTAGTTTGTTAAGACTTTACATAGACTATTCAGTGATCTTATTGTCCTGAAAACTAAGCATCTGCTGAGCATTGTAGAAGTGCCATGGGGTAATGCTATTAATTTGTAGTACAAGTCTATTATAGTCTATACCAAATGACCAATGCCTTCATACTGTAAACATTACTTTCGTGAGAAAGCATGTGTCAGCCCGTGCCACTGGTGTCAACATGGTTTGGTCTGAAGTGATAAAAAAAGTAACAGTGTTTACAGGTTGAAATGTGACATGCTTTGCATTAAGCTTGAGTATGTTCAAAGTCTTTTTTCACAGTATATTGTGGATTTTGTATAAATTGTAATTAACGACTCCTGTTGCCACTGCATCAATTGCTAAAGACAGAAAACAAACAATGGTTAACTAAAACTAGTTAACCAAAACTAGTTAACCAAAACTAGTTAACCAAACCAGTGAACCAAATCTAGCCTGTAATCAGATTGGCATTCAGAATATGCAATCAATATCCTGAACCTGAACAAGTATACTACTACAGTAGTAAAACACTTACTCGGGTTCATCAAGGCAGTGATTTTACTTGATAGCTACTGATGCTTCATAAATATTCGTGCACATAGGCGTACGAGGCGGGGGTCCAGAGGGGGCAAATGCCTCCTCCCCCAAATTTCGGGCAAAACTGGTTTTCGGGCAAGCAGACCCGGGAAATGACTTTAAAAAAGGTCATCAACTTTTTTCCCATGAGAAAGTTTTATTTTCCACGAGATTACAGAATTTTTCGGGCAGAAGTTAAATCTTTGCCCCTCTTCCACTGCTGAAATCTCCCGTACGCCTATGTTCGTGCACAACCTCCAATAGAAGGCATAGGATTAAGTAATATATCATGCTTAATAATAATAAGTTGTAATTTATAATATCTTTAAATTTGAAGGCCATATATGGCCAAGTGTTTATCAAGCTATTAATCCTATGTTATGTGATACTGTTATGATTATTTATGAGCAGTGTGTTGAATAAAAAAGTGTTTTTGATATTGTACAAAAACTTCTTCTCCGCTTCTATCATTCACTTCCTGTCACAGCATCTTGTACACCTTCACTGATTGCCTGAATTTAGTATTGGTATATTACAAAAGTATGTATAGAGAATTGTCAAGGTTCTCATTCCCCTCCATTGGTTACCTGGATGACCCTAAACTACTTCAGCCTCTTCACATTAGACGTAATGGGGTCCTACTATTAATAATAGGCTGAATGACCCTTAAAGACGGAATTGATAGAAGTGACCTACTACTAGTAGAATTAAGTTAAAACAAATGGCAGTAGCCTAGATGCAATTTGGAATACAAAAAACTTTTACACCAAATAATTATTTTTACTTTCTAACATCACATAGACACTAGTTCTGAATACCTTTATATAAAATAAGTAAGTTAGTATATTTGGACGATTTTTGTGTCATCCGAATTTTCCATTTTCTCAATTTCCAAATTTTCACTGCAGTCTTTCACAGAGATGTTCCTATGTAGTTGGCCAGTTAGGTCTATTTTAATTCTCTTATTATTGCATGTTTTACTCAAATTACCGGTAGCTATATATTCTCTTGCTAAAAAATGTAGGCCCTAACCGCTGCCGTTGTGTCCTACAGTCTACGTACCGTAGGCCTTACTTTCTTATGTGCTTAGAAAGACATTTAATTCCAACCGCCATTCAAATTACAGTGGTCAGACGAACTGGTTTGAAAGCGGTTAAGTCAATTAATTAAAATAATAATAGCGGTTAAGTCAGTTAATTAAAATAATAATAAACTATCATTGTTTCACGCTTCGGTGTCATAGATGACGTTGTTGGTCACACGTATTTTTAGTCTAAGCAGTCCTTTGTCTTTCGGTGGCTATTTATAGCGTTGAGGCGATGAAGAGATAGGCTACCGGTAGGCCTATGTTAAACGTCACGACGTGTAGTAGGCCTACTACGTCAGGAGCCTTTTGGACAGATCTCGCGTATGTAACTGAGATGCTAGTAAACAACTGGTGAACTCATTAGCACATGATATCTGTTTAGTCCTCCAGAATGATCGACCTCATGGACTAAAGCTTTTATGGTCGTCGAGACATGCGACAAAAACGCAAATAAGCCTATGAAGCTCAAGGCCCAATTAAGGCGTCAGCACAAAGGTAGGGTCTTGGCTCCTCTGAAAAAACTTAGTTCTTAGGTCCTTTCGGGCAAAACTGTAGTATCGGGGACCGAATGACGACACTAACCCTAATCCTACCCCTAACCGACTATCACGACACCTAATTATTCTGACCTAACCGATGATCACGACGCCTAAAATGACCCTAACCGACCCTCACGATATGTCACAAAGGCTAGGGCAGTGCAAGTCCCAAGCATGGATAAAGGAGGAGGGCGACACTGATACGACACAGTGGCGCTAAACAGCAACAGGCAAGAACGTAGGTATACTTAATTGTAGCTAGGACTATATGTGCGTTATCTTATACTTATATATATATATATATATAATTATATATATATTTGACTTTTCTTAGCCTCTAGTAGATGCTGTAGACTACGTTTATTAGCCTACCATGTCTGTAGGCCTAGCCTTCGCCAACTTGTGGAAAGCAATTAGAAAATAATATTCTAATATTCTTATCTGGTACGGTTTTAATATTGGAAGGAAGGCAAAAAAACTATTGATTTTTACCCCAGTGACGATTGACCGACTGGCCTAATTGATCGTGTATACATAGGCTACACAAGTAGCCTACACATGGCTGCAGAGTTCAAAATCTGGAGTGGTTGCAATAATAAGGTGTCTTGACGTTTAGTGGGCATGGCTCAAAATCGCCGACTTGTTGTTTGAAGATCGACCATCACATGAGAATGTAGGCCTTTGTGCATCATATGATCGCGATGCGTGTGTGTGTGGGTGGGTGTGTCAACATGACCCACTTGAAAGATAATATGACTAGAAATAGAGAAGGCTGCTGTTCTGTGGTTTCAGGTTTTTCGCTCGAAGGCGAAGCATTGAAAAGAATTGTCCAGAGATGCGGTTTTTTACTTTCGTGGCGGTAGTCTGCTTGTTTCATGTAAGCAGATTGTGTTTTAAAGGTTTTAGATCGACTGTAGCAGCCTAAGTAGTAGCCTTGTATGAAATTGGTTTGTGTGCATTCGCTTAGTTTAATAACGTAGAGGCAATTACCTAAGTCGTTAGGATCTCCATAGGCGTAGGAGGCGGGGGTCCAGAGGGCAAATGCCCCCAAATTTCGGACAAATGTTTTTCGGGCAAAGCAGGTATGGGCGGACAAATCTTTTTTCGGGCAAACAGGCAAGGGAGGATTTGGATTTTTTTCTGGCACACAGAGGTAAAAAGGTAAAACAGGTATATTCTCATATTCTCAGAAGATTTGCACGAAATGACTAAAAAAGTCATCAAAAAATTTGGCTGGAAAAAAATAAAAAATACGTCGGTGACTCGCGGTCCCCCAAAAAATTTTCAGGTACACTTTTTGGGCAAAAGTCAAATCTTTGCTCCCTCCTCCCCCACTGCCGAAATTTCCCTGCGCCTATGAGGATCTCTGATAGACAGCAATGAGTGAAGTCTTGTAGAAGAGGATTGGGTACTTCTGTCTAGAGAGTTATTTTAAGTGACGTTGTGAAAGCTTTTGATTCCGTAAATCATGATATATTAATTTCTAAGTTATAAAACATTGGTGTAAGAGGTATTGCCCTTGATTGGTTTAGAGCTATCTTGAAAATAGAATGCAACAGGTCTCATCATGCAATGGTTCATTATCCAAAATCAGTTGGATCATAATTATTCGATGTCACACAAGGGTCTATTCTTGGACCCCTCCTCTTTTTACTTTTTATCAATGACCTTCCTAACTCCTCCCTTTACTATGCTTTGTTCTATTTGCGGACGATACTAACATTTTTGCCTCCCATAAATCTTATGAATCACTCTTTCATTTGATGAGTCATGAGCTCACACACATTGTTGATTGGTTCCAGGTTAATTGCTACTTAGAAACGGAGCAAAGGAAACCAGCCTATTCATAAGCACTGACTAACCTGTGTTTTGTACAAATCCTTGTAATATTTGCCACATTTATCTGTGTAGATGTATTGTAGGTCTGCTGTCATGCGGAAGTCGCTCCAAAGACGCTCAAGCGATCTTTTACCATTGACTTTGACCACGACACATTCCGGAAAGATGGACAGCCATTTACCTACCTTAGTGGTGGAATGCACTATTTTCGAGTTCCTTTTTACTACTGGAAAGATCGACTGGATAAAATGTATGCAGGTGGAATGGATGCTGTGCAAACGTAGGTCAACTTTTTTTGATGTTTTCAGTTTAATTTTTTAACATTTATACTTTTGCAAATACGAACTCATTTATATGTGATTTTTTGCTTGATTTATACCACAAATCAATACTATGTGGATTTCGAAATTTATTCTTTTATTTCCAAATTTAATGGTAATCAGCATTGGTTTTCAAGTCAATTTTTGTACACGTCTGTCGTTGAATTGTTAAATTTTATTTGTTCAGTTTCCGACCCATTTATTAGCTATAGGCTTCGTTACAACTTCTCTCCTCAGTGGCGGCGCTAGGGGGCTGGGGGGACTAAGCCCCCCTACAAGAGGCTCAGCCCCCCCCCTAAAAAAGGGCCATCCGAATTTTTTACACTGAAAAATCCACAATTTTCGGCTGACGACTAAAAAAAAGGTCGTCAGAAATTTTGACGGATGAAAATATGAAATTTTCGCTGCGAGGCTTCAGCCCCCCCCCCCCGAAACTGAAATCCTGGCGCCGCCACTGTCTTTCCTTAATTCTAAGTTTTGTTTCTTTTAAGATTTCTGTGCATTAGATGAGTTAATTAAATATTTGTATATGTATGAATTGTTTCATGTTGTCTTCTAAGTTTAAGTTTGAGTTTTACTCATGAATGTCCTCCAATTATTAGTCTAAGTTGAATAGATTGTATGTGCTATAACTGGAGAATCTGTGCATTTGTGTACATTTTGGTTGGGAATTTCTTGAATGCAATAACTACCTACAGTCATTGGAACTTCTAATTATAGAAAGTTTTCATATTTTAATCTATGCAGGTACGTAGCCTGGAATTTGCATGAGCCAATGCCTGGAGTGTATGACTTCAAGGGTCAGCAGGATCTTGCAGCATTCCTTACTACTGCTCAGAAGGCTGGACTTCTGGTTAATCTGAGAGTTGGACCGTACATCTGTGGCGAGTGGGAATATGTAAGTACCACAGTTTCACCTGCATCATTACTACTAAGAGTGTGATTTTTCAGAATCATATAGCCATAGTGACGGTTACACTTTCATCTGAAAATAGTCAAACTATGTCTTCCTTTTTAGACTTTATGTTTATGCAATATGCGCTATTCTTGAAAGTAGTGATAACAATCTTAACATTCCTGATAACATTGTTAAATTGGCTGATACATGTTCTACCCTATTCAATAATTTTCTATTTATCATGTTACATTTAAGTATTTTGATTTCAGAATTCATGTTCTGTATTGACCTCAGCTTCCTTTTATTGTTGTTTAATTGTAGTCATAGTTATAGTGTATGTCAACACCCAATTGACCTTCAAAGTTTTCTCCCGTTTTTTCCCTTGTGTTCAGTAGCGTAGCCTACACCTAGCCTAGTCACTGTATTTCGTTATCTAAAGCTAGGGTATAAATCTCTAAAGTTCTTAACTTGTTCAATTACAACAAAGCTCTGTTTCTTGTATTTTCTTCTTCTTCGTTCATAACACACGCAGATAACACAACAATAGATCAACGACGACAAACGCTTGAATTCTACGACAGCAACGCAACTATTATTATCTAAACTCCACTGTTCTCTAAAACGTCTTCTACTCTCTCTCTACTATCAACTCCTTCTTCTACAACTTCTCTCACTGTCTGGGCGTACACTCTTCCCCTGGCCGCTCTGTCCTTCTATCTGCCTCTCTCCGTGTATCTGTCCGTCTGTCTGTCTATCTCTCTCTCTCTCTCGCGCTCTCCGGCGACGGTCGGCCGAGCCGCGCTAAACTTTCCCGCCAGTCTGGCACCTGCAGGCCTAACTGTCTAGACGCTGACCTTGAGCTGGTCTAGTCGTACGCCTAAACATCAACGGACTAAATAGACTATACAACAGTAGCTCACATTACCTCCTTCCTTTCTTTTAAAGAGAGCTAATTATCTATAAAAATTAGCGAACGTATCTTAACTAAACAATGCAAATAGTCCATAACATAATACATCATAAAATATCTTATACTACAATCTAGACAGACAATCAGCTACTACATTCAATTTACCTTTCTTATAGTTCAATAGAATGTCAAAATTTTGCAATGATAAAGACCATCTGACTAATTTAGCAGATTTCGACATTGATTCAGTCAAATAAACTAAAGGGTTATGATCCGTAAACACATTGATTTTAGAACCAATAAGAATTTCTTTCAACTTGTTTAAAGCCCATATGATCGCATAGGCTTCCTTCTCAATCGTCGCCCACCTCCTCTGAGTATCTGTCAGCTTCTGACTGATAAATGAAACGGGACGTTCTATCCCTTCCTCATCCACCTGAGATAGGACCGCTCCCACAGCAAAATCACTGCTATCACAGTACAAATTAAATGGTTTCCCAACCTCAAACATATATAGAATCACATTTGACAAGACAATCTGCTTAAGGGAATCAAAGGCTTTCTGATGTGCATCAGTCCAAACAATGTTATCAGGTACTTTCTTGCTGGTTAAGTCTGTCAATGGTTTAGCAATTTCAGCAAAATTACAAATAAACTGTCTGTAAAATCCAAAAAATCCTAAGACTTGCTTCACTTCCTTTCTGGTTTCAGGTTTCTTCAAATTAATTAAACTGTCAATCCTGTCTGGATTCATCATCTTCTTCCCTGATCCTATGAGGTGACCGATGAACTTCACCTCACTCTTACCAAACACACATTTCTTCAAGTTCAATGTTACATTATGCAGTCTTATTTGTTTCAAAAATAATTCCAAATGTCTCAAATGAATGTCCCAATCATTAGAATGCACTGCAATGTCATCAACATAAGGTTCAGTAAACTCATTAATCGGTTGCAAAATCATATTTATCGCTTTTACAAAAGTCCGTCCTGAGTTAATCATTCCAAAAGGGACACGCGTAAATTCATACAGTCCATTATGTGTAACGAACGCAGTCTTCCATTGGTCACTCTTTTTCACAGGACAAGTCCAATATGCACTGCGACAGTCCAGAACAGAAATGAACTTGGATTTTCCAACTTTGCTCAAGACATCGTTGACGATTGGCATCGGATATCGACAATTTTCAGTAAAAGAGTTAATGTACCTGTAGTCACAAGCCAATCTCAAGGATCCATTCTTCTTTTTGACAATGACAAGTGGACTTGCCATTCTGCTTGACGATGGTTGAATGATGTTTTCTTTCAGCATCTCTTGTATTTGTTTTTCCACTTCTGCTCGGTATATTAATGGTATTCGATATGCCACGAATTCTTTTTCCCGAAAATCTGGTCTCAGCACCACTTCGTGTTCTACCAATGTACATAATCCAGGTTTGTCTGAGAATCTGTCTGCATATCGATTCAGTACATCAAGTAATTGTTTCTGTTGTTCGCTGGTCAGATGTCCAATTTGTTCGTAATCCAATTGAAGCGACTTCTGTTTTGTCTCTGAATAGTCTTCCTTCAGCGGTATTTCTACCACTGATCCAAATTCGTCATCCTCTTCCACGATCAGACCACAAGACAATGTTCTCGTAATGAACTTCCTCATCTTGTTAGCATGAATAATCCGTCGACCGTTTTCGTTCATGTCCACCAGATACGAATATTTGGATCTTCTTTGCAGGACCTTGCATGGACCATGCCATCGTGAGATCAATTTATTGGTTGACGTAGGATACAGCACGATGACGTTCTCTCCTGGCTCGAATTCTTTATCTTTTGCTCTTTTGTTGTATTGACTGGCGTACTGTTTTTGCTTTTCTCCAGCACAACTCTCGGCGAATGTCAAGGCCTTTTCCATGTCGGCTCTTAAATTTTTCAGGTATTTTGCCGGTTGCACTCCAATGTTCGGTGGTAGATTTATTTCTTTGGTCCAGCTTTCTTTAAGGATGGTGAGTGGCCCTCTCGGCAACTTTCCATAGACCAGCAAATACGGTGCCACTCCTGTAGTTGCGTTAGGCACTTCTCTCAATGCCCATACTGTAAATGGAATAATTTTATGCCACTGTCTCGGATTTTCCACAACGACATGATGAATCATTTTCTTGAACGTTTGATTCCATCTCTCCACCAATCCTGCCGCTTCTGGATGTCCTGGCGAATCGAATCGAGGACAACATCCCATCAGTTTCAGAAATTCTCTTGTTAGACTGGCTGTAAAATTCGTCCCTCTGTCGCTCGTGATCACTGACGGAACTCCCACATCCATGAACAGCTTCATCAAAGCTTCGCATACAGCCTTCGCGGTCAATGACTTCATCAAGAATATTGTCGGCCATCTCGTACATGAGTCCACGATGCACAAACAATACTTATGCCCTGCTGCTGAAGTCGGTTCGATCGGTCCTACGACGTCCATGGTCATTCTTCTGAACGGCACATCCTCTCTTGGTATTGGTGTAATCGGCACTCGATCCATCACCAAACTTCGTGCTTTCAGCTGACACTTCTCACAGGACTTGCAGAACTTCACCACATCTCTACGCATTCTTGGCCACACAAAGGACAACTTGATACGTTCCCTTGTCTTCTCTTCTCCCAAGTGTCCGCCAAATACTGACTCATGTGCCAATTCCATCACCTGAATTCTTCTTTCCTTCGGCAACACCAACTGATACACCAACTGGTCCAACATTTGATGCTTCTTATACATCAACCCATTCACCACACTAAACTCTGATCCTTTGTCTTCAGCTATCTTCCACCACGACCTCAGTGACTCGTCATTTCTCTGCTGCTCTTCAAATTTCTTTGCGTCTGCCAATTGTCTTTCATCACTCGTATTCTCGGCAAACAAATCCCTCATACTCGTGTCCATTTCACCATCACTTCCAGAATCATCATAATCACTATCACGTTCACATGCAACCATCTCTTCTTCAATTTCATTGTTTCCGGATGTTATTCCTTCTTCTTCTTGAATGCTTTGTTCATCATCGCTTTCTGTATCCTCATCTAGCAAACTTTCATTTGACTTTTCCTCTTCTCCTTCTTCCACTTCATTTCTCCGACTCTGTGCTCTTGTAGTCACATTCGCTTGCAATTCTCCTTGTAATACATTCACTGGTGGAACCTCTTTCAGTTCTGCGATTATCTCCGGATGCAGCAAGAACTTCTCTTTGTTATCTTTGCACAAGACTGCCGGAATGCTGGCACACACTAAGGTTAAATATGGCGCGATATTTACTCCCTTGTCTTTCCAATCTCCTCCTTCGTTATGACAACTCATCCGCACTTCGATTTTCACCAACTTAGCTGGAATGGGTTCTCCAGCCACACATTGCAAATGTACTCTGCCAATTTCTTCCACTGTCGCTCCTTTCAACAATTCCTCATTGATTACTGGAATCTCAGTACCAGAGTCGATCAGCGCTCTGACTTGCACGGGATGACAACTGTCATCATTTCCACGTATCTCTACATTGACATGCTGTAGTAAAGACTTCTTTGTACGTTGACACTCATCTTTGCTTTCTGTTTCTCGACCAGCATCTTTAATTGGAGCAGAATTTACTATTTCTCTCTGTATAGCAAATTGAGGCGTGCACTTCATCACTGACTTCACTTCCGTTTCGCGGTTGTCTTGTTCTTCATACTGATTCGGTGCATTCCTTACTTGTATCTGATTTACTCTGAGATTTTCTGCACTTCGAGTAAATCTATTTCTCAGATTTGTCGTTCTTGGTGGTGCTTTGCAATCCTTTATCAGATGTCGGTCTGACTGACAATTATGGCAACGTTTCTTAATAATCCCTCTCTGTTCAGTGTTCTCCCGCCTGTAATTGTACGCTGTATTGTTTTCTCTTTGGCGTCCCATCACTGGAATTCGACTGTACATTTGTCTGTCACCCGTTGCTTCTCTTCTATCTTGACCAAACTGTCTTCCAGGAGCACCATCATTCCTCGCTTCGTTATTTCTGGCTTGGTTTCCTGTTTCTTTGTTATTACTATTCCACCTGGGTTGCTTCGAACTATTACCCCATGCTTCATATCTCGGTTTGTCTTGAAACATTAGACCAATTCGATTGTTCACGTGTACGTCTGCGAGTTCTGCAACATTACTGGCTTCCAAGCATTCAGTACCCTCTTTTGCTAGTACGAACTGTAGTGGACCCGGTGGTAGACATTCTTTCAATTTATCCGCCACCAACAAATCAAATAACTTCTCGTAGCTTTTGCCCACTCGCCTACTTCTGACATAATAGTTCAACAGATTCTTCAATCTTGCTGTAAACATCGTGTATGTTTCTTCTGCCGTTTTCCTCGCATCTCCAAATCGTGATCGATATTCTCTCGCTGTCAATTTGAATTCTTTCAGTAAATGTTCTTTCACTATGTCGTAATCGTCTAGATCATCGAAAGACAATCGATTCAACACCGTTCTTGCTCTTGGCGTCATTAGTGGCAACAGCAATTTGACCCAAAACTGCTTTTCCACCGTAAAACTGTTGAATGCATTCTCAACTGTCTCAAAATATAATGGCACCTCCATCATATCATATGGCATCTTAGGTAATACGTGTTTCATTGCATCACCTATCTTTTTAATCTTGGACACCATTGTCTCACTTTCTCTGACCCTGGTTCGTTCTGACTCTTCACGACTTCTTCTTTCGTCTTCATTTCGTTCCCTCAGTCTATTTTGATCTTCTACCCTACGCAGTTCTTCTTGTTCTATCTTTTGCTGCAACAATTCTAACTGTCTTCTGCGTTCCTCCTTTTCTATAGCCATTTCTCGGAGCTGAGCTTCCTTAAGAGCGAGTTTCTTTTGTTCTAATTCTAATTGTTCTTCCCTTTCTCTTTCCGCTTTTTCCAAATTTTCTTTCTCCATTTTCAATTCTTCCTGTCGAATCTCTTCGGCTCTTTGTAATTCTGTCAAACGCATGGCTTCTTTGTCTTCCTCACGCATCTTTTGCTCTTCAATCTGTTGTTTTCGTATTTCTTCATCACCTTTCCTTGCCCTCTCGTATTCTATCATCAATTCCATCCTTCTTCGTTCTGCTTCGTCACGATCTCTTTTCAATTGTTCTAGCTGAAGTTGGAACTGCTGCTTCTGCATCTGTATCTCTTCTTGTCTCATCCTTTCTGCTTGTTCTGCTCTTGCTTTTTCCTCTAGTCGAATCTTTTCTGTTCGTTCAATCTCCTCCTGTCTCCGTTTCTCCTCTTTCTCTTTCTCCTCCTGTCTCCGTTTCTCCTCTTTCTCTTTCTCTTCTTGTTTTCGTTCTTTCTCTTCCTGTCTCCGCTGCTCCTCTTTCTCTTTATCTTCTTGTCTACGTTTCTCCTCTTTCTCTTCTCGTCTACGTTGCTCTTCTTTCTCTTCTTGTTTTAGTTCTTTTTCTTCTTGTCTCCTTTGTTCTTCTTTCTCCTTCTCCTGTTGTCTCCTTTGTTCCTCTTTCTCTTTCTCTTCTTGTTTCCGTTCTTTTTCTTCTTGTCTGCGTTGCTCCTCTTTCATCATCATAAATTGCATCAACGCCTCCATAGACATAACCTGTGGTTTCTCCTCAACGCCACCTACAGCGCCTTTCTCTTCAGCTTCCTTTAGCCACACCTCTGCTAGGGCTCTCATCAAATTTTCCCTTGACATCTCTTCGACTTCTTCTATGTCGAGACCCTCTTCAATTAATAACTTTATTAATCGAGCAGAAGACATCTTCTTTATACTGGCTTGCTTTTGTTCCGTGAGCTTCTCCATCTTACTTTCTTACTTCAACTAAATTTGCGTGTTTATTCAAGGAGCGAGTTTTGTATACCTCTCTCTGGCGTTGTCGTAATGTTATTCGTATACCCGTTGTATCTTCTCACCAGTTGTTCGGATGCTCAGTTTCCTTCTCCCGTTTGGTCGGCTCCTCAGATTAATTCGATATTCACCTTCAATTTACGGACGGTGAATATTCCGAAAATTGACGTCGAAAATGCTTCGTAAGCAAAATCCACCGTAGATATTCCTCCGATTGAAAATATTCCTCCAAATGAAAATATTCCTCCAAATGAAAATATTCCTCCGATTGAAAATATTCCTCCGATTGAAAATATTCCTCCAAATGAGTTCGTATCCCAACGTCCGTTGCTTGAATTCAGTATCCCACCGCTGCCACCAAAAATGTCAACACCCAATTGACCTTCAAAGTTTTCTCCCGTTTTTTCCCTTGTGTTCAGTAGCGTAGCCTACACCTAGCCTAGTCACTGTATTTCGTTATCTAAAGCTAGGGTATAAATCTCTAAAGTTCTTAACTTGTTCAATTACAACAAAGCTCTGTTTCTTGTATTTTCTTCTTCTTCGTTCATAACACACGCAGATAACACAACAATAGATCAACGACGACAAACGCTTGAATTCTACGACAGCAACGCAACTATTATTATCTAAACTCCACTGTTCTCTAAAACGTCTTCTACTCTCTCTCTACTATCAACTCCTTCTTCTACAACTTCTCTCACTGTCTGGGCGTACACTCTTCCCCTGGCCGCTCTGTCCTTCTATCTGCCTCTCTCCGTGTATCTGTCCGTCTGTCTGTCTATCTCTCTCTCTCTCTCGCGCTCTCCGGCGACGGTCGGCCGAGCCGCGCTAAACTTTCCCGCCAGTCTGGCACCTGCAGGCCTAACTGTCTAGACGCTGACCTTGAGCTGGTCTAGTCGTACGCCTAAACATCAACGGACTAAATAGACTATACAACAGTAGCTCACAGTGTATTATTATAAATAGTTATAAATATTGCCATATCAATCATAATCTGTTGGTTGACATGTATCGTTTTGATTTTAGGGTGGATTTCCTGCTTGGTTACTTAGTGACAATCAAACTATGACTGTTCGTACAATGGACAAAAGTGAGTAGAATTTATGCCCCTAAGTCTAAATTATCTTTTAAATTTATCGTTGTCTTAAGATGACTATTGGAGAAATTGTGGTTATTAGTTTTCAATATGGGAGTAGGTAATTAAACTGAGGATTATAACTTAAACTGAGGATTTTAACCTTGAGTAGTGCTCTTTCAAAACTTTTAACTCTGCTGAAGCCTGAAGATACTTTAAAAAATAACCTGACAGGAGTGAAAACGTTGTCTTTGTAGAGTATCTGGCAGCGGTAGATCGGTGGCTCGGTGTTTTGCTTCCGCTTATCAAGCCATATCTGTATAACAACGGTGGTCCGATCATCTTGGTTCAGGTACAGTCAGCAGTCTTTTGACTCTCTAGCGGTGAGAGTGTACTGAAAGTGACTGGGAAATCAATGCAGCTCATCAATAAATAATATTTTTAGTTGTCACTATGACAATTCCTATAGTATCTTCAGTAGCAAGTTATATGCACGATGGATGGGTTACACAGATTGTCTACTATCTGTAGAACCCTCAGAGGAAAGAATTATAGGAAGTAAATTGTTCTTAAAACTTAGAATTTTTTTTCTTCCTGAATAGGTAATTGAAGTAGGCGATACTAAAGAAAAAATCTAGTCTATTGTGTAGGAATTTGAAAATGTGCAAAACACATGGCTGTGTTATCATTGTCTTTTCCAGTTAGTGACATACTAAAATCTAGTTTCCCCTACTGCACTGCTTTTCCCATTAATATTGGTTTTCTTGTAATGAATATACCTAATAGCCAGTGCTTGAAGTGTTGGAAAATAAGTGCCTGGACGCCCCTTACATTTCCAAAAGAAGTGCCCGGACACCCCTTACCTTTCCAGACTGTGCTGGCTTATATATGGCAGGATGGCGGTCAGATTTTAAAACAAGTGCATGGACGCCGTCCATGACCGTCCAGCTACACTTTAAGTCCTAATAATAGCCTATTATGCTATATCCCAGAACATCTTGACATGGCTTACAAAACTCTTGATCGTCTGACTGTGAGATTCACTGAAAGTACTTTGACCTTCCACTTTTCCTGGTAGGTATCATTTGCATTGTCCTTGTCTTAACTCCAGCTAATGAGTAATCTATCTCCCTTTGGTAAAGTGCATTCTATCTATGTGGTTTGCGTAATGTTTTTTTTTTACAGATTGAGAATGAATATGGAAGTTATAAGACAGAGGCCTGCAGCCCAAGGGGACCTCAGTACATGAAGCATCTTCGTGATACATTCCGTTTCTATCTCGGCAATGATACTGTCCTATTTACAACTGACGGCAGCACTTTGGACTACATGAAATGTGGCACAGTCGAAGGTGTCTATGCCACAGTGGATTTTGCACCAGATCCAAGTGAGTTGATTAGCATAATCATGCATCTCGTGTCTCTTCCTGCCAAATTCTACAGATACTGTATTCATAAAATGCATAGATAGTAACTTGCAACATCTACATACAGTTGGGAAATGCACCGAAATGTAGGTCTGCACTTCCTAAAATCCACAGAAATTGTTGCTATGATCCAAAGAGAGTTGCCTGTACTTGTTAACATTCATAGAGAGGTACCTACCATATTGGTATTACATGCTGAATTCCACAGACAACTACTGCTGTTAGAACAGTTACTACAGAAAGTGTTACGGTGGAAAGCAAAGTACTACAGAAGGTTGCACTTGAATACTTAATAATTTAGACCCCTCACTTAATCGTTATTATAATCACAGGGCAATTTGCAGCTTGGATTGGGATTGAAGACAGAATTACAGGCGAAACTGAGTTAAGTGTGAGCAGGTGTGAGACAAGAGTACTATTGCAACACCATTTCTATACAAGTTTTAAACAAATTTCAGATGCAACAAGAGCATTTGCGGACATGAGAAAGCATAATCCTAAAGGACCACTGGTGAGTCATTTTATGAGCTTTTCATGTTGATTTGTTATTTTGTTTAATTTCTACAAAATTCCATATCACTCAGTTTAGTAGATTCATTCGAATATTGTGAATATTTTCAATTCTTTCAATTTTCTATTAATTTTGCCTGATACATACATTCCTTTGGAACAGTCTTCATTTCCATATTTTCGGGGGGAAATTAAATTAATTCGTATTTTGCAATTCTTATGGTATATGCGTTTGAAGTAGCATTTACTGTCCCAGGTCCCTATATGTTAATTCAATGCTATATTATTACTATTACTGTACTACATTACGTTATTGTTTTTTGTTTAAAGGTGAACTCCGAATGCTACACCGGTTGGTTAGACCATTGGGGTGGAGGTCACCATCGTGGCTCCACTGATACCCTCATCCAGGCCCTACAGTCCAATCGGGCCATCAAAGCTAGTACAGACTTGTTAGTGTCCTTTTTGGTTTAGTTATTTTTTAAGAGTGTGTAATGTGATGAATTAAAGACTTGCTTGCTCGGAGACGAACTTCGTTAGTATCCTTATTTATGCTCTATTGAGTCTGTAGCTATTTTTTTTGTATGTGCACTTGTTATAGCGCCTCTTCAAGCTCTCTACTTAGAGGCGCTCCCGACTACAGAGCGGACACTGCATCGAAGTTTCACGCTGAAGCGCTGAGCAATTGCGAGTGAAGGACTTACCCAAGGTCCCTACGCGGCGACTTGAGGTGGATTCGAACCTCGAACCTTCCGGCTTCAAGGCAACGACGACACCACTACACCATCGCGCCCCACTTGTACTTGCAATATTAAACCACTTTGCTAGAATTTCAACTAGACGTTGAATTGGAATATACGCTGAATTCGTAATGAATTTCCAGTTAGCTGTCTTGCCCGCTTCTGTTTTAGGTATATGTTTGAAGGTGGAACGAACTTTGGATACATGAGCGGTTTGTACTATAGAATACTTCCTTACAGTTTTCTTAGTCATTCCAGTTAAATGCTTCCATCAATTAACATAAGATAAAATCGTCCACCATAAGTGTGTTCTATGCAATCACTTCACTTGTTCTAATAATTCAGATAATTATCAGCCTATGTAGGAAGCACACAGAAGGTCCATTAACTCATTAATGATGTGCTGCATTGATTTTTCACACTCTTACTATAAACTCTAAATTACTAAAACATTTGAAACACAAGCAAACGTGATCGATGTTCATGCACAACTATTTAAAACATGTTGCAATCTGTCTAGGTGCTCTGCATAGTATCGTGCATTGCATGTGCGCTTGTCAGATGCATACAAAGACTATAAATATATGCTTCCTTAGTTATTTATTTGACACAGTGCGCTGTCATGTTCTCTCCTTTCTTCAGGAGCCGACCCTGGTGATGCTCTCTGTCCAACCAGCTATGACTACGATTCCGCTCTGACTGAAGCCGGAGATACAACTGCAAAATATATGGCCCTCAGAAAGTTTGTGTCACTGGTAATTTCCTATTCACGTGTTGTTCCAGCCATGCTCTTGTCTCAGTTTGTGCTTTTTGATCGTTTGTGACTGGACTTTTAGATCTGAGCAGTCTATTTGGTTAATTAAACTCACTAACAGACTTAGGTAGAGATTTTTTTTTAAATTAAGGTAACGGGTCTGGTGGATAAAGTATTGCTTGAAAAGTTTTGGCAATGTAGAATTAATTCATATTAAACAGGTACTGAACAAGGCTTTCCATTGAAAAAGGTACAAGGCAGACTACTTTTATTTCATATTGCTTGATAAATATTCTTTCAAAGCGAATAACATGTGTGACAGATAAATAAAGATGCACATAGGGAAGGCAAATGCTGCTTTTGGAAGGCTGGACATGATATGACAGGGGAATAGCTGCAGTCTAGGAACTTAGATACAACTGTATGGTGCCATAATCTTGAGCACAATACTATAATTTTATGGATCAGAAACATGGCCGATGATGGTGGCAAACAAAAGAAGATTGTAGTCAGCACATCATAGATAATTATAATTAGCTAAAAGAATTCTGCAGGTCATAGGCGCAACCACCCTATGGGACCCACGGGATGTGTCCCCCAACTTTTGAGTGGTCCCCTAACTTTATTATTATGGTCCCCCCCCAACTTTTAGGACGTGATTGCACCTATGCTGCAGGTATCATGGCATGACAGCAGTGGCGTAGCAAGGTCTTGGTGGGCCCATGTGCAGAGCTAAGGTGGTGGGCCCTTAAATGCTTGAAACCCCATTCGATTTCAAACAACAAAGCTGTGCAAAACGACTGGTTCCTTTACGAAATTTGCGTATTTAACACCAAAGTTGAATGAAAATAAACTAGCCACATTTTTAAAATTATTTTAACAAATTTATTTAATGAAACATATTCTTCTCCATGTCAGCAGAGAAAAATTGAACTAGAATACCAACCAAAGTAATCCAAAAAATTGCTTCATCTCCTGAAGTATTAATCATCAATCACCCATAGACCCTACTTAAATTCTCCAAGCTGTTGGGTTTGTTGATTAAAAAAGCGGGAAAATGCAACGAATTTGGCAAGTGTGAAATGACTCAATCAAGTGTACGGCTAGCCTACTACGGGGGTCAAAATCCGAAATGCTAAAATGTTCGTTTGCGTGCCTTCTCTTGTGCAAAAATATCCACCACTTTTGAGGTGTCGAGCCTACATTGGTGAATACATTGGTGATGTAATTGCTACCGTAGCCTCTGAAGTTCGAATCTCACTCGATCGGCTCAGTGTCAATATCCATATCAATTCTGCACTGATCACACCGGAATTCGATTCTGCCCCCATGTCTGATGTACATCGGTGCAAGTTCGCTCTCTGTAGGCATCATAAATGCGGAATTTTTTGCATTTTGGTGGTCTTCTTTACCCGTTCTTCTCGTGCTTGTCGCCTAGCAGCGCCACTTAAATAAGACTTAGGCATAACTTGGGGGGGGGGGGAACAGAAAGAGTGCCGTGTGAGAGTTAAAAAGCATACAATTTCCAAGTAAATAGGCTATGCAGTTATCTTTTATAAATTTAACATTTTACTCCAAAGATAATAAATTTTAAACGCGTCTGCGTAGACCATGGCACAATTATGTTTATACGTCAGTATAACTACTTCCAGCCAGAGACTGTAGAGAGTAAAAATATTTGTAATAAGGTAGCTTAATCATGAACATTCCGGTTGAAACCCAAAAAATTACTGAGTGTGTACGCTGTAGATATAGGTTTTAATACATTCTGAATATCCTTAAAGTAAAAAATTGACTCTGACCCCGGGGGGCCCCTGACAGCCGGGGGCCCTCGTGCACTGCACAGGTTGCACGCCCTATTGCTACGCCACTGCATGACAGGGTAACTAACAAGACCATATGAAAGAGGATGCGGCAAGATGATAGAAAAAGCATCATCAGTAGGAGAGGACCAGGGTGGTTGGGGCACGTTTTTCGCATGGTCGAAGATTGCAGAGCCAAACAGGTGATGTGATGTCCATGAATACTGTCAAGCCAATGAACCTGCCTTCGGGCAGAACACATCATCATCATCTGGGGTACCCGGCGTTGCCCGGGAAATTCAGGATTCGACCCGCTCCCGGCCACAACCACACCCCACCCCATCTCATCCCAACCCCCACTCCACAACACCGCAGCGCTTGCTTTATTGATTTTGTTGCTATTTGATTGGATTATATCTTAACTGTATTTATCTTGATTTATTAATTTTGTTGCTATTTCATTGAATATATCTTAACTGTATTTATCTTGATTTATTAATTTTGTTGCTATTTCATTGGCTATATCTTATCTGCGTAATGTATTTATCTTTGCTAGTATAAAGTGCTGCCAAAGGTTCCGGAAAATAAACCGAAGTATGACCATGTTGGTCCAATTTCTATGGAAAAAGTTGGATCCGTCATAGAATTGATAAAGGTTATCGCCTCGCCACCGTTGACAACTATTTATCCACTCAACATGGAACAGGCAAATCACGTAAGGAAGCATTTCCATGTTGCTTCTGTTAATCTTTATTTTTGTTTAACTATCCACTATATGAGCATGTTTTGGTCGAGTTTGTAATGCCTCTAATCACTTCTAGTTTGCTGAATACATTTATTTTCAGTGAACATTAGAACAATATACTTCAGGTTTTGATTGCAATGGTCTGACATAAGTTTGTGCCTGATAACATCTCTCTCGTTTTTAATTTCATTTAGTGATAAATGTATGATTAAACCTTTTGGGAAATGCATCGGTACTTGATAAACTATCATGTATATGTGTGAATCGAACATTTTCAAATTTCTGATCCATAAGTTGTTTTTTTATTTAGTTTAGTTTTAATAGTTACGTTTGTAATTTGTCTGCGACAATAAGAATATGATTTCCATTTTTTAGACCATATTTTTTTTATTTTAGAACTTTTCTGATAATTTTCCCTATCAGTTAAATTAATTAATTATCATTCCAAGGAAATACAAAATCAGCACATAGATGTGAATAATGTTCTAAAAAATTATTTTTTCCATGTATTCATGCCTTCACCAATTAAGTCGTATTTCATTCATGTATTTAAGTCTGCATTAAGTTTGCTCTCTGCTTTTTGTGTAGTTTTATGGCTTCGTCTTGTATCGTCATGTGCTGAAAAAGAATTATGCTAATGCGGAGTTTGCGGCCGCAGGAATACGTGATCGTGGGCATGTGCTCTTTGCTGGGGTGAGTAATGCTAAAGTTTCCTTAGGCATACAGTATATATAATATAATTATAATTATGTGTGTGTGCATATATATATATAATTATATACATAAATATATAGAGGATATTCACCAAAACTCATTGCAGTGCAAATCGTTCCTCTAGTTAGACTATCCTCACTTCAGTAGTTATTTCTAAGAAATCAGGTAGCCTGAAGTTTACTTTCTTTTAATCCACCATTGCTGTGTTTGACATGGATTTTGGTTGGAAACAAGCTATTTTATTTTCACATCTTATTTTAGCAGCTGAACATTGCATTCACAGATAACTTCATTATCGACAGCTGTTTTCATCAAAGTTGGTGATATTTGTGAAACTAATATGATTCAGTGACATGTTTTATTTATTTATTTATTAAATCAGGCACCACGTGGTGTTCTTGAGCGCTCTGGGTCACAATCTTTCAAAACCAGTGGTAATGCCGGTCAAACTGTGGACATAATAGTCGAGAACCAGGGACGTATTAACTATGGAAACGACATCAATGACAATAAGAAGGTACTTTTCCTTAGACAGTCTGACAATAATTTCAGAAGCACAGCATGCATGTTATTGTGGGGTTTTTTTCGTTACAGTTTGCATTTATGTACAAATGATCAGAATAGTGAGAAAAATAATCAGAAACATATATCTTTTATATATTTAACATATATATATATAAAGACATATATATTTATCTCTATATATATATATTATTAGTGTTGGCAAGCTCATATTAGTAGGTTTTAAATCATGGGCTGAAGACTTATTTTGATCTACATTTGTTTAAATATGTAGCAGAAATGAAATATATTTAGGATATTGTACTTTAATTATAGTCTGATATGATAATGTTCTTTGAAAGGGTCTGATTTCCAATGTGACGTTTGGTGATGAGATTCTGAGCCACTGGGCAATGTATCCAATTGACTTTGCAAAGGTTTTTGGATATCTTGAGCATAAACATCCACCATCCAAGTAAGCAATAGCAAATTCAGCATCTGAAGAAAGGAAGAATTTTTCTTTCGGTTAAAAGCAATGGCCTTGGTTTTTATTAAGAATCGTGCATTCTTAAAAATATAATCTGTAATTAGTAGGCCCTATGTGGCCAGAGCACTTAAAGGTGTGTTGATTGCATGAATATACAATTTTTAGTAAAAAGTTGGCGACATTATTTTGCAATCTATATGTAAAATAGATGACTCTATGTGCTCCTACACCTGACAAATTATAATGGTTGGTGGACATTGTTTGGTGAGCTCATGATTACATATACTTCAGTTTGTAATCGTAATCGTAATTTCCAAACTTCTAAGGCACCACTCAAAAGCCAAGTGCTGGGCGCCAGCTTATGCACAAGTGCAGCATCGAGTCAGAGAGATTTTCAAAGGGTAGTCCAAACTTTTATTACTTGAACACATTTTAATGACTTGAGATTCTGAACTAAATTGTGCTGTTCTTGTGGTACCTTATCTGATTAAATGACTTCCATGACATGTCGATCAGTAAATGACCATTGAATTGAGCGAATATAGACTGGAACTGTTTTTATTCTTTGCTTATTCAAGGCAAGTAAAGTTAAAAAAAGACTTGTCCAAAAAGCAGGCGCCAAATGAGCCTACTGTGTACAAGGGTACATTTGTTCTGAAGTCAGACCATCCAATGGACACTTTCCTACATATGTGTGGATGGACTAAGGTTGGTAGCAATATCTTAAGAATATTTGTAGATTTACAGTTCATGCAATGGCTAATTAAATCACACTTATAAGTTAGAACAGCAATGGACCAGGCTCTTCCAGATCAAGTTAGTTTATACTTCTACCTGACATTCCTAATGTGACTTTACACAATTTGGCCTTGACCTTTCTGCATGACCTTTCTAAGTCTTGTCTTGTAGCACCTAATCTTACCCTACTATGTGTTACCTTACTTACCTCAGATACCTTGCCCATGTTCTTCGTTTTCTACCCGTATATGTTGATTGTCCCTATTAATTGAGACCATGCGCTCACAACTTTGTATTGCTGAACAAAAATGACAAACACTACATTTCACGCTTATTGTATACAAAGCCACCCTATGCTCATTAATGATAACAAGTTATCTTATCTTATTAGACTAGTACATGAACCTAAAATCATTCTTTTTTTATTTGATGTGATATTCTACACTCATCCTAAGATAAATTCAATAGACTGGACAAAGACAATTCTAGGTATATGTTTCATTTCATCAACTGCCTTTTGTACCTGTCAGTTTTTTTTACCAATTCAATTCAATTCAATTCAATTGGTTTATTGATCCACCAAAAACAAACAAAGACAAGCAGACAATTTTGCTTACAAGATAGTACACACAGTGATTGATTGCGAGTTAACATTTGCCATGATAAGGATAGGTGAGCAACCAATACTGAGTGTGGCAGAACCAATAGGCTACCCGAAGGGAATGATCCCGCTAGTGGGGCCTATTTACCAATATAATGATAAGGTGCTGTAATTCCTAAGTACAAAGAGCTGTCTAGTTCCTTACTGCCACAAAGGCTTGGCCTGATTTTAGAGGGCTGGGCAGTGTGAAGGACAGGAATGAGATCATTGAAATTCTGTTGTGAGTTTAGTTATAAGTATGTATGCACTAGATAAGAAAATAAAAATTGACACTAAGAGAGTTTTTAAAAGAAAGAGCATATCATATGGTATCTAAGAATTTATAAAGCGCCTCTTATAGCATATGTAGACTATTCAGAGGCAGCCTCAGTATGGAAGTTCTGGAGAAAAGAAACACCTTGAGAGTGTGAGAAAATGCGAGAGAAATCTCAGCCATGACCTTATTCCATAGAAGTGTAAGGAAGCTATTCAAACCGCCACAGCAAATGCCGTGCACTGAGCTATAGCAGACCCAAAACAAGGGACAAATTGATCCAAATGGTCCGTGGAGTTTAAGGGGCGAACATAGGTTGCAGAGAGATGTTCACGCAAAGTCGGAGATATATTACAACAAGTCCTAGCTGAGATTTGGAAGCCAGTAAGATGATCTTGTACTGAATATGTGAAGTGATTGGGAGCCAGTATAAAAATTCAGCCAGAGGGCAACTACAATTGGAAATCCTGGTAAACTGAGGAAGGAAAGCCATGAGCCTATTTTATACAGTTCTTTTATGATTATTTGTTGAAAGTTTATTCCTTCAAACAATACGAGAAAATGGGACTTGCTGTAGATATAATTGATGATGTAAGATTGTTCTTGATGGCTTTTAATAATGAACAGTGTAAATAATTAATGCACTGTATGTTGCTGTGTGCATTAGGCCTAGCGGGGGTGCCAGTGGGCTAGAAATTCAATTCTCTATACCATGCTGTTCATTAGGTAGAAATGAATGCACTGATGACTTTTGTTTTCAGGGTCAAGCTTTCATCAACGGCTTTAACCTTGGGCGTTACTGGCCAGTTATTGGTCCACAGGTGACCCTGTATGTTCCTGCTGGCATCCTCCATGCTGCACCAAAACCAAACGTCATCATGATGGTTGAACTGGATGGAGCGATGTCAACACACAACGCAACCGCTGTTGATTATGTTCGCCTTGTCAAGGATCCTATCATTGACGGCCATTGCTCAAGTCCCTCAGACATTCAAAGAAACAGTGTTCTTGTGGATCTGCCGCGGCAAAGGCAGCGTAGTTAATTATTCTGTTCTTTAAAAGCGTTGAACTAGTTTGCAATTGATCCAATTTAATCTCCATTTGTGTTCGAATCTAGATTGGATGTTTTCGTAAACTGAGATCGTGAATTCATTTTTTTCTGTAGTGTTAATGTCTTCTTGATATTTCCTATTCGATATGTGTTCATCCTTAGTGTTAGTGTCTTCTTGCCTTTCCAATTCAATATGTGTTCATCCTTTAAAACTGCATTACAAAACAAATTTCTTATCATTTGAGTTGGATTTTTAGAATTAGAATATTCGAACTCTTGTAATCATGACCATCATTTTTGCTGCAGTTGCTTAGCATGTGATCTAAAGTGTTATGTAGTACTGAATAAAAAAAGTTATTTTGTTTGCAGTGTAAATTTGTGACAGTAGAAAATTGATAGTTTGCTACTATGTTTGACCGAATATAAATTTATACTCCGCCAACATGCACACACAATTCTATTGCACTCATGATAATTATGAACCAGTGGCGGTGCCAGGATTTCAGTTTTTGGGGCTGGTTGAGAGGGACGAACATTGGAGGAAATTTTCCATTTTCATTCACCAAAATTTCTGACGACCTTTCTTTGTCATTTGGACAAAATTTCAAGAAAAACATTTAATTTTCCCAGTCAAAAACTGATGACTTTTTGAAATGTGCGGTCGGAATCTCAAGAACATAGAAAATATTTCATCTTCCCTGTTTTCCAAAAATCCTGATGATTTTTTAGGGGCGGGAGAGCTTAGTCGAAATCTCATGAAAATATTTTTTCACTGTGCAAAAAACCTGATGACCTTTTGGGGGGAGCATAGCCCCCCTAGCGCCGCCACTGTTATGGACCTGTACAGAGCCCATATCATGGATTTAAACCATCTATGGAAATGCTGGGAGGGTAGATGTGCAATAATTATTATAGATCCATTCAGTTGACTGGCTTCACATCCATCGCCCCCCCTCCTACGCCCCAGCATCAATTCAGGCTGATGTCTGAAGCCATTGTCAAAGCAAGACCCTGGGCCCACGTAGGACATCCCTCAGGACTCTTTACAACTCGAGAACAACCAGTTAGATAAACTCGCACAGGCCCAATAATTAATATAGGTTAGCATAATAATATTATTATAATTCATGTTGTTGAGAGTATTTGCACGGCAGAAAGTCATGACGAATAAAGCATGCGTAGGCTATGGCTAATTATTATTATGGCCAAAGGGTCACATGCATGTAATGACAGTAGGCCTAATGCAACGCTTTTTTAACGTGCAGTTGTACACAAAACGTGCAGCTCTAACTGGATTTGTGCAGCTGTAGGTAGAAGCACAAGCTTCTGTCACAAGTTCAGTGCACTTAAAGTTGGCAAAAAAGGTCATTGTCATCCGATTGGAAGTAATTTGACGTGGTGGATGGGCAGGGAAAGAAGGGCTTGTGCAGTTCTAAAAATTCCTTTAAAACAGCCCTGCAGTAATGTTATATTTTCGAATAGGCCTAATGCCTATAGCCCTTGGCCTATCGTTGGCATCTTCTGGCAGGTGTTTAGGCTAGGTAGGCCTAGGTCTTCGTGAAATAGTCCAACCGCGATCGATTAAAATTGTATCACATGACGGCAGCCAATCAGCGATTAGATGGTTACTCAAGCGGCGCAAGGCAAACAATCAATTTTCGAGTTCGAGAATTCGAGGAGGTCTAAGCCTATTTTGAGTCAAATCAAGCAACTCTACCTAAATGTCTAGGACTATGAAACCAAGCTTTGAGGCAATCTCCTTATCTACGTCTATGAATAAATTACAAAGTTTGAATGGTTTAGATATAGGGCCTACAGATGCGCGTACGTACGTACGTAGCTATAGGCTATGTGATATGTTTTGGGTGTCTAAACCTCGCCTCCACTTGTACTCTCCTCTAGACCTCTACTGCTTCTCTGTCACGACTTAAAACCGAACTATTCAACCTATCCTATCCCGATTCTAATCCAGTATTTCAGTGTCCCTCCCCTCGGCAATTCTCACCATGTGTGGGCCTTTTATCGATACATCGAACTTGACTGGTATAGGCCTAGCCTAATCGTAATCTCGAAATTTCTAAAGCGATACTCGAAAGCCAAGCGCGGGGCACCAGCTTATTCACGAGCGCTGCGTTGAGTCAGAAGGGTTGTCCTGAGAGTGGTCCGGGTCGAGTTAGTAGTTACCATAGGCCTACTCCAAGCATGGTGGGCTATAGACTGTTATAGGCTGTATACGCTAACCGCATATGACAATGACAAATATATGACATATGACAAACATATGACATATTATGACAAATCAATGACATTAGACATTATTTTGCCCATTTTCTCCAAACATTTAATTAAGAGTGCCGATAGTCAAAGCCATCCGATCGAGGTTTTAACTTATATCTGCGAGTTTTTTTATATATGTCTATATATTTTTTATATATGTTTTTTATATATGTTTTTCAGTAAATTGTGCGGCTCGAAACATACAGCTTGAAATTGGAGTTCCCTTGCAAGTTGCAAATGCGGAAGACAGCGATCACCGTGATGCCACAGTTGGGTTTTTTCCACTAGATCTGGTTTTTTGGCCTTCGTCTGGGTTTCTGGGGTTTTTGGGCAAAATCTGGGTTTATTTTGGTGAGTTGACATTTTGTATTTACATCACATGAATATTCTGTGAAATTCAATGTAAAATGGTTGTGTTAGATAATTTTTCCACTAATTTTAATTTAAAACTGAACAAGCAAGATTTCACGTTGTCAATAATAGCCTAATTCACAAATAATTTATAACCTGAAGAATAGCTTTGCACAGAAATAAACCATTTTGACATCTCAAAATAGGTCCGGTCACTCCTCTCTTTTTATAGATCTTCGTTTAATTCGTGAAAAAAACGTCCAGGCTGACACACCGCAGCCCGGTTACATGGTAACATCAAGAGAGACAAACATCATAAAATGAAATTAAAACGTCTTACTAAAATGATCATTGTTAATGAGATTGAATGATTTAATGGTTGTAAGCGTTCTTGTAGAGGACTCTGAAAAGAAAGTTTATGTTGTCCTTGTGCGGGAGCTGGAAATATTCTCTCCTTGTAAGGCCGTTTTGACATCTATAACATACATATATATACACTGTAGGTCAATCCTCTAGTGCTATAATAGCTTAGTTGTTGCAGAATATTAATGTTCTAAGCGGTTAAAACGTTGAATTGTTGATGTAGCCCAGAGCCGTGATGTAGCCTATTAAGAAATTTTGGCTGGAAACTTAAGCTTGGACAACTTTAAGACTTCTACGAATATATCGATTAAGCTTATTGTCAGTCTCTGACAACTTTAACGATTTCTAGTTTTAAAGTTGTAATTACATTTTATTTGACTCTTTTGACGAACATTTTGTTAACCATCTTACGAACAAGCGAAAAAAAAAACTTAATTTGAACACAGGGGTCTGAAATAGCTTACATGAATAGCCTGGGTTTTCTGGGTTGTTTTTGTAAGGAAATCTGGGTTTATTTCTGAAACCTCAGTGGCAACACTGGCGATCACATGATGCGAGGGAGGAGTTGTTGCACATGATAGGCTCATCAATAAAAATTATTTGTTTACACCCATCGAGTCCGTGTTGGGGTTGAGGGTTTTCAAAATACTTACATATTACGAAATAGGGTTTTATGCAGAAAATCGAAGATGCATAGGCAAATGAGAATAGTTGCGCACGTGTTGTTGTTTCTCCTGGCTGAGTTTTGTTTCGAACAGGTAGGATAAGATGCTTCCAGGGTGTTAAGTAGGCCCTACGCTTGTATTTTTGCGAACTTTGCTCGTAAAGACATGATGTGCACGAATCTGTAAATTTCTTGGGCGTGCAGCGAAGAGTCAATGTGGGGAATTAAATTGGTAATCTTCGGTCTACTCTTACGGACAGTGGCGGCGCCAGGATTTAAATTTTGGGGGGCTAAAGGGGGTAAATCGTCCAAATTTTTTTTTACATGGAAAAAATGGATGGCCTTTTTTGGGGGGGCTTAGCCCCCTAGCCCCCCTAGCGCCGCCACTGCTTACGGACAACCCTTTTGACTTGATGCAGCGCTCGTGAATAAGCTGGTGCCCCGCGCTTGGCCTTTCAAGTAGCGCTTTATACACAGCATAATGATTCTTCTCAATCCGTTGCTCAATCTTCGTTGGCATAGATCCTTCTGCATCAAATCAGCTTCCATTTAGGCAAGAATACGCTTAATCAATCCAGCTTATACTTGAGCAACAACTTTTTATCAATCCAACAATTATAAAATAACAATTATTGTTCTTCAATCCAGCTCCAATTTCAGCAAGAATCTTTACATCGATTCCTCTTCTATTCAAGTAAAAATTATTTTTATCAATCCTACTCCTATTTAGCAAGAATTACTTTTGTCAGTCCAACTTTTTGCGACCAACACTAAAACCCATGCAATGGCAATTAATTTAGAATGCTTCGAGAGACTAAATTAACATGGGATTATAGGGAAGGTTATGGAAAAACCATCAATCCATCAGGACGAACCTGAGTTTTTTAACGTCAATTTATCTTGGAAGTGAGCTTAGTTGAAATCAATGCTGCAATTGATATTGTGTTGTGTATGCTGCATGCAGGTCTGCAGCAAGGAACAGGATGCATCGTCCACACGGTCATTTACTATCGACTACGACAACAACACATTCCTAAAGGATGGAAAGCCATTTTCCTACGTCAGTGGTGGAATGCACTATTTCCGAGTTCCATCCTACTACTGGAAAGATCGCCTTCAGAAGTTGGTTGCAGCTGGAATGGATGCTGTGCAAACGTAGTATACACTTTCTTTTTTTAAATCAAATTTTAATTTTAAGTTTAATATATGCAATTTCTGTGAATAACTTTATGGTGATTAAACTTATGTTAATAAAAAAATTGGCATAGCCTAAATTTTTATTACCAGTACGTTTAAATATAGTTAGATTTTATTTTAGTATGATTGCTTCTGTGATATATCCCATATGTCAAAGTTTGTTGCACAAGTTTAACTCGTTGTCTTAGGTAAGCTTATACTTACAGTTTTATGTTTGACTTCTGAAATATTACACTAGCATCAACAGTAAATAGTAATAAAATTAATAATTTAACCTTCGAAGGTATGTTGCCTGGAATTTGCATGAGCCAATGCCCGGCGTCTATGACTTCAATGGTCAGCAAGATCTTCCAGCCTTCTTGACTGCTGCTCAGGATGCTGGACTTCTAGTTATTCTGCGAGTTGGACCGTACATCTGTGCAGAATGGGAATATGTAAGCAGAATTATTTATCAGTTTTGCATCAGTTATTGATCAGTTTGTAATTGTAAAGTAGTCAATGATCTGTAGTGTCTGTTCATTGTGTTAAAAAACTAAATGTATCTAGTTGCATGGTACAGGAGACAGCATTACATCGTGACACCCATGGCACTGCTAAGCATGACCAATCTGGAAAGCCAATCCTAATGTACGTCTGGAGCAAGTGCTTGAGCATTTCACTGTCAGGCGTTTATCTGTATCCATAGCGATGACTATTTTTATGCAAGTGCGTTGAAATTATGACGATGCCATATGTAGCTGCCTTCATGCAGAAGTCAGTTTTGCTGCCCTTATTCAAGAATGGCTGGCTTCAGAATTCCTCTGCTTCATGAAATTGAGAAATGTTCTGAACTCTTTCAAATGAGATTAGCCCTTGGAAAGTGATTTGTTTTTTTGTTACACCTGGACTGGACTGCTTCTGAGTAAATGTTATTTAATACATGATACAAAGAACAACGGGACTAAGGCAAGCAGTTTATTCCTTTGTGAATATTTATATTTTCAGAGTAAAAAAACTATGCACTTGCTGTGTTTCTGAATTCTTAGGGTGGACTGCCTGCTTGGCTTCTTAGTGATAATCAAACGATGACAGTTCGCACAGTGGACAACAGTGAGTCTTATATTCAATGCTGCAGATAAAATATACAGGTTGAAGAATAGTATGGGATACATATTCAACATGGCATTTAGTTGTTGGCTTAATTAAGTTATTTTATTTATAAATGGGTTTATCAAGTGATACTTAATAAGGAACTCAGTGTATTGACATGGCAATCAATTGTTTAAAAACTTCTACAGGAACCTGCTTATCATTGATCGTGTTCAAGTAAAGACGATTAAAGGGCTATTAGGTAAATCCCATGATTGTCTAACTGCATAAAAAGCGGTGGTTTCTGCAGAATATCTTGCCGCAGTTGATCGGTGGCTTGGTGTTTTTCTTCCGATGATGAAGCCATATCTGTACAGCAATGGTGGACCAGTCATCCTCGTTCAGGTATGAACCAAGTTGCGTTTTTATTAGATCTCATCTTTTCATTAGGAGGGTACACTGGAAACGCTTCATGCCACTACTGTTGGATGCCAACTCAAGTACAGTGTGGCCTTGTGTACATGCCACATTTTGCACACCATTCATGAGTCATGACATGGTGTTATAATGTCTTCGAATGTTATTAACTTAGCTTGCTCTAACAAGTTAGCACTTTGGTTAAGGTGCCGTATAAGACCTGCAGTGTTATGCTAAGTACTGATTTGTTCAGTGTTATTCCTTTTTACGCCTACTTTAGCCTACTTTACACACTGTATCATAAGGTGTGCCCTCCAATAAATTCATTTTTATGAGTTTTACATGTTATAGCAAGGTTGTATTGTAATGAGGTCATATTCTACAGCTATATCAAGTTCTTACTGTGAAGATTACATTTATTATTGTAAGACATGGTTTTGCTGAAGTTGCTATATTGAAGCTGGGAGTTTGGTTAGCAATGGTGAGATGGCTCAAGTCATATAAATGAATGTTTTATGTTGGTAGCAGGACCAGGGTTTGCTTGTTAGAGGAACTTTGTCCTCATTAGTTCAACTTCCTCTTAT
Source organism: Lumbricus terrestris (assembly GCA_949752735.1). NCBI lineage: Eukaryota > Metazoa > Annelida > Clitellata > Crassiclitellata > Lumbricidae > Lumbricus > Lumbricus terrestris. Next base: position 80,480,087 of record OX457036.1, on the reverse strand, counting down.
TGAATCATCCCATATTCCATCTGGCAGTTTCCCAGTTATTACAATCATTCCTACAGAAGCTTTGGAGTTTTTTTCATTCCATATTTGTGAAGACGCAATGACGCATGTCTCAATAACTAACTATTAAAACTTTTCCGCTGTAGGTTGAGAATGAGTATGGCAGTTACAGAGCCGTGGCGTGTAGTCATGACTACATGGCACATCTTCGTGACGCCTTCCGACTTCACCTTGGCAACGATGTTCTTTTGTTCAGTACAGACGGCAATTCAGTGGATCTGCTGAAGTGTGGCGCTATTGACGGTGTTTACGCCATTGTGGACTTTGGGCCAGACCAAGGTATCCGTTCCTTTCACAACATTAATCAACTATTTTCTGCTCAACTTATAGTTTCGAGTTTTTAACGACAGGACATAATTATGCACTGCCAGGGTCATTGATGTTCCATCTTTTTTATCCAGGTTTACTGTTCTGGTTTGCTTGTCTAACATTGCTCTTCAGAGTTGATCTTGGTTTGCACTCATTTGCAATCTTATATAATCAGGGTTTTGTATGATATTTATGGGCTCTTGCAATGGCATTGCTGCATTACAATTATTGTCGTTATTATTATTATTTAACTAACATCTCAAATGTGCTGCATAAACGACCATCTGAGGTCCAGCTTAAGCTAAATAGAAAGTTCATCAGGTGTTGTTTCTAGCAGTTATGAGAAAAGTGCACAAGTGTCTGCAGCTCTGCATACTTGCCAGTCCTCCATATATTTAATTTTCCGTGGATTTATTCACTTAAGTACATACATACATTACATACATCTAAAGGTTTCAACACTTTCTGTTGCACCAGAAGCTCTCTTTCACCAAGACTGCACCACTTGCTATCTCTCCCTGAACAGCTCCCAATCCAAACGGAAAATGCTTCTGTTTGCACAACTGCTGCTGTAATTCCTCCTATTTCCCAAGTCTATCTCATCACGGCAAACCAAGTGCCTGCCTGTCTGCTTGTCCACATCCTACCTTACCCTTTGATCATGACCTGTGATCAATTCTGACCTCATATGCCTATTGATTTTGATTTGATTGGACACCTGTAACTGAGCTAGATCCCATTTAAACTTGTATGGTATCATAAAAACTGCAACATGGGGATTTAATCTTGATGTGTGTATGTAAGTTGTAATACATGATATGTATTATGCTTATTCATAATGATACTTGTATTGTAAATCTTGTATTGTACACATACATTTTGTTGAATGCAGCAATACATTTTTATTTTTTAAGGTTTAATTCAGATTTTTTTGAAGGTATATAATTATATATGGTTCTTCACAGAGCATTTTATCTTAACTGTCATCCTCATCTAGTATAAATTAGATTTTGTTTTATTGATAGATGCAAAGGCGGCATTTGCGCCTATGCGGCAATGGAACCCAAAAGGACCTTTGGTATGAGCATAATGAACTACTTATTTGATTTTATTAGCATTGAGCTTATCATTAGATGATTTTCAGTACATTTTATAAAAATGTTGAAGATGCACATTAAAGTTTTGAAAGCTGAAATAAGAGTGATTCGTCAAAAAACCTGTTCATTACTTATTATTTTCATTGTGTTCCTGCTGTGTTGATTTTAAGGTTACGTAATGATGAATTGTCTTCCTGTTGAATTGTTTTCTGTTATCTTTTTATGAGCTGTCATTCAAACAGAGTTTTGTATTTTTGTGTGGCTAAAGGTGAATGGAGAATGCTACACTGGTTGGCTGGACTACTGGGGTGGTGGTCATGCTCATGGATCGACCACAACACTGATCAACGGCTTACAAGCCATTCGTAATCTTAATGCTAGTGTCAACATGTTAGTAATCTGATGGCTTACAAGCCATTCGTCATCTTTCATTAATTAATTTTTCATTAAAGCTAGTGTGAATTTGTTAGTAATCCAGTAGCTTACAAGCCATTCGTTATCTTAATGCTATTATCGTACGTTTAGTAAGTTAGTACGATAGTTTAGCAACCGACAATGAGAGGCCTGAAGGTAATTGGGTCCACTGCAGATTACTAGTCAATATATGAAACATTGAACTTGCAAGATGTTGTTACCTGATTCATCTCAAAACAACATTCTCAAAAGATGTGCTATAAAAATCTGCTGTTGTAATTAAAGGCTTCGATTGTTTTAGACTCTTTTTTGGTGATAAGTTCTTTTTTAACATGTTTATGTAAAAGTGAAATTTGCACAGACGCCTCTGTAACATTGAGTAGTATTTTTACAAATTTGTTTCATTGTAGCTACCAATATATATACTATTCTTCTTTGCGTTAAACGAGTTTCAATACTTTTGTTTAATTATATGATTTTAGGTACATGTTTGAAGGAGGTACCAGCTTTGGATACATGAATGGTATGTATTACTTGACCAGATACATTGACGATGTTTATATTGCTGAAATTTCACCATTTTTATTATAGATTCCACAATTTTCTCCTTTTCATTAAAACTCAATTTTAAACAAATGACTAGCTTGAAATGTATTGTTTAATATGTGGGTCATATTATTTTGTTAGCCATTGACCAGCACTTACATGTTGCGGTAGTTGATTGTGACTTCGCTTTTGCATTGTGATTAACTAATCTTCAGGTGCTGATCTAACAACTTTTGCATTGTGATTAACTAATCTTCAGGTGCTGATCCAACTTTTTCGATCTGCCCAACCAGTTATGATTATGATTCTCCACTCACTGAAGCTGGAGACATAACAGATAAATACATGGCCATCAGAAAGTTCATGTCACAGGTGCATATTTTTACTACTTCTCAAAGTTAATGTAGCGTAACGTAATATATGCTGTGGTTTCTCTATGTTAAGCACTTTCAAAACCTAGTTGGGATGTCCATTGTGAATGGTATGTATTACTTGACAAGAGACATTGATGAGAGGATTTTGCTAGAAGGTTGAAATGACAGTTTTCTTTATTGCCTGTTAAACTACAAAGCAATGACTCAATTTTTCCCCAACTTGAGTTTTATTTCTCCCTCTGTCAGAAGTAATATCCTCAAAATGTCCCTTCTGACTGCTCAAACATTTACCACATATCAACCACTGAGCTACACAGTCAACAATTCTGCTTTGTAGCATCACAGGCCAATTGGATGTCTTGGCTGCAGCTTTGCCAGTGTCTTTGTTAGATTTTTACAAATTATATCATGCCTTATGTGTAATTTTGTATGCATACTTCACTGCTGAATGATGATACACATGGATACAGTCAACCACTTCATTTAGAAAGCTATGTATGCACAGTTTCAGCAAGTATGCTAACAGACTTTAATACTGTAACTGTTTTGGTAGAAATGAAAATTTTCAATTAATTGTCTTTGATCTACTTGTCCCCATGTTCACTGCAATAGGAATAATGCATGTTATTGCAAATTCTGTGTTGTGCTAGATCTACAGTGAATTGTTTTTTTGTTAAATTTAGTACAAAATGCTGCCAAAGGTTCCAGAAAACACTCCAAAGTATGCCTATGGTGCAGTTGTTCTGCAGAAAGTTGGTTCCGTTCTGAATTTGCTGAATGTCTTGGGTTCAAAATCACCACTACGAACAGTGTATCCACTCAACATGGAACAAGCGAATCATGTAAATAAACTAGTTTACCCACTGTATCATGCTACATGGCAGGACATCATTGGTTGGGTTTTCGGCTAAATTTTGTTCAGTTTTGATATGCTAATATGAAAATTCTTAAATTTATTCAGTCTAGTCTTCTCCAAGTTTTCTTATCTTTGCATCCATATGTTGCTTGAGCAAATAAATTTCTGTAGGACTATTGAACGAAAATAATTTACTGGGAATGTAGAAATTTTGGCTTGTGACTTTGTTTTTATTAATTTACTTTTGATACTTTCATTCTGTGGTTTTGTGTCTGTTGTTTACAGTTCTATGGGTTTGTTCTTTATCGCCATGTTTTCAAACAATCCTACTCTTCAGCTGAATTGAAAGCCACAGGAATACGTGACCGTGGATATGTGCTTATTGATGGTGTAAGAGCCCTTGCATTTCGTTTAGTCTCTTTCTTTTACATGATGAAGCATTACTGATCTTAGTTTCAGTGCTCTAACTATTTTGAGTTGCGCCTGTGTAGGATCTTGCAAACACCATCAAAACTAGTTTGTAATTTACAGTAAGGCTTGATGTGTTGTTAATTTACTGTAAGGTAATAAAAAAAATTCTTTTCTAGCACATCTCTGTCAATATGGATATTCAGAAGATTGTAATAGTGATGCATATCAATCACAGCATCTGATTTAAATGGCAGTTCCAGTCGTTAGTTATGTATAAAAGCAACGACAGTTCATTTATCAGATTTATATATATAGCACCTTTTCAGGATTATATACTTAGGGCAGTTCATCAGCATGTTCCTGCTAAGTGCATGTTATAGGAACTGTTGAGCCACATAACAAGGCTGCTTGCAACTTTGAATCCGGTGAATCTTCTTGCAAATTGAAAACAATTTATTGGAGGTGCTTAATAGCTAAGGAAAGCATACTGTGAGGCAGATATTTCGCATTGTTGCACAACCTGTATTTGTAACGGTAAAGCTCATTCGTAGGTCACGTCATGATCTAGTTTCATATTTTGATTTCCGTGTTGAGCATCGAAAGCCACTGACAGTCATTTTAAACGTTGCAAGACATAGTTGCCAATTCTTTTTCCCTCTATTGGATCCATTGATTACTACACTCTCTGAATGCACTACACTCATCAGACGGTTCCCTAAAGTAGTGGTCTGACCTCCAGACGACCTCGACATTTTTCCATCAACTATCCACATCAAGTGTCCACTTACCGAATCTTACTATAGCAATAGACCGACATGCCACAATAAACACTCATTTACAAGTTAAGGATTTTAGCAGCATGTTTTCTAAAAATCAACAGTTAAAGTTTTTCAGCGATGACCATACTCACTAATGAGAAACACTTCCTTAACAATTTTTCCCCACTTAAATTTCTAGTGTGCTGTGTCTCTTTCTGAGGGTAAATTCACATTGGTTGTTCACTGTTTAGGTTCCACGAGGTTTGCTGGATCGCAATGCTGCAACCTCGTTTAACGCCTTTGGTTATCCGGGCCAAACGTTGGACATTATTGTTGAAAATCAAGGACGTATCAACTACGGTCCAGCGATTAATGATAATAAGAAGGTAACTATTTCATTTTATATGCATCCTTCTAATGACCTTTGACTCCAATGTGAAATGATGCCACCCAATCATATGTTACTTTCAACAAGTAACAGTCTAACTGAGCTCGAGAAGAGTGAACGTTAATAATAATCTAGAGTAAAGACATTAGTATCGCTCGTGTACCTATGAGTCTGAATATGTATCTAACTTTGATTTTTATTAAACCACTACCACGCATGTTGTTCTCTAAAAGTACCGGTAGTTCTTAATTAAGAAATCGTGGGAAAGGACCTACTGTGATTTAAAACAACTAGTCGACCAAATCTTTGCATATGTACACAAATGTTTGTCTCTTGGTGCATATCACAGATGTGGCTATGGTGCCATTTCACATGCAGTGGCTGATTAAATGGATGTAATATGATTGTTTTTGCAGGGCTTGATCTCCAATGTGACCTTTGGAGGTAGTATTTTGACAAACTGGGATATGTACCCTCTGAAGTTGGAGAAAGTCTTTAGTTTTCTGGAAGAGGCAAAACTGAAATTCCGGTGAGAAGACCTTGTCATCATCAATGAATTGTCTGAACCTGACTTTAGTCTGTCTACCTCTGTATCTGGTTGGGTGTAGTATATATGTATTATGTGTGTATACTGTATATGTGACAGTATGTGTGTGTAAAGGATCCTTAAAGTAGCTTGCTACTGATAATGCTTTAAGAAATTGTTGCATATGCACTTATACAGTCATCATCATCATCATCATCAATATCATTGGGCTCAATGCCCGTAAGAGTCCGACGCCACTCTCTGTCTGAGTCTGTCTCGCATCATGCTGCCCAGCTTCAACATGTCCGGTCAGCAGGTCTGCTCCATACCATTAACATCTTGGAGCAGTTAGACCGCCTTGTCTAAATGAAGAGAATATTGGGAGAGAGGCATGAAGGACAACCTGGGTCAATGCCCGTATGTGTCCCACGCTCTCCCCCGACTCTCTCCACCGGTCTGTCTTGACAGATATACAGTATAATACATTAATACTATCCCTGCCTGTCCCTTTCTTGCACAAGTATATATATTATCATATGTTTACATACACATATATATATATATATGTGTATTGTGTATGTAAACATATGATAATATATATACTTGAGCAAGTGCACGTTATATGAGTATGTATTTGTATATGTACTTGCCTATTTGGCATATCATATGAAATAAATCTTTGTCTTTAGCTGTTCAAGAGCCTCATTGGTTCATTGAATTTGATTTAGTTACAAATGTTTTATTGCTTGATTAGATTTGAAGTAAAACAAAATTCATACATGGAGTGGGTGATTGTGTGTCAGCGCAAGTTTAAAGAAATGAAAATAGCCTGCTGTTTTGGGAATTTTCATGGACTGGATGGAGTCTTATGGCGTGAATTTAAGTTGATATAAACAGATGAGTTCAACACATGAGGTGGATTTTATCCTTACTGTTATTTTACAGGAATGAAAAGATTATGCAGGAAGCCAAGCTGAAGCAAGTGCCATATGAACCAACTGTGTACAAGGGTGAATTTGTGCTTCAGTCAGATAAACCCCAGGACACCTTTCTGAAAATGTGCGGATGGTTCAAGGTTTGTGTGATATTTATTTATGATATTTTCAATAATTATTATGATAGTAATAGTAATATTTCAAAATTAATTTAAGCTGACAAGTACATATTAAGTTCACATGTAACAGATTGATCACAAACTTGTATGGCAGCCTGTCCTACTGCTCAGGGCTTAAAGTATGCCTGGACGGTCATGGACGGCGTCTATGTACTTGTTTCAAAATCTGAACGCTGTCCAGCCACTTATTGGCGAGCACAGACTGGAAAGGTAAAGGGCGTCCAGGCACTTCTTCTGGAGAGGTAAAGGGCGTCCAGGCACTTCTTTTTCCACACTTTAGGCACTGCTACTGCTCATTTTACAGTCACCCCTAAGTGATTGGCCATACTAAGTTAAACCTTATGTCATTTGTGCCTAAAGTAATTAGCTGTATTTTGTGAATTTATTTATTAGATGTATAAATGTGACTAACTTCCTGCAATGTTTAATGCTGTGCAGGGTCAGGCTTTCATCAATGGGTTTAATGTCGGACGCTACTGGCCAATACGTGGTCCGCAAGTGACTCTGTTTGTTCCAGCTGGGATTTTGTACGCGTCTCCAACACCAAACGTCATCGTGATGGTGGAACTGGAACACGCGCCAACCACGGGCAATTCTGGAACCGTTGATTACGTTGAGTTTGTAAAAGAACCGATTATCAACGGTCGATGCTACGATGATTCGTACGTGGAGAGAATTCCCGTCTCAGAAGTTGGATCATCTGGGAGACGACCAGAATTCTAATAATGTTAAAATTTCCTGGTTAAGGTCTGCTTCCATGCAGGTTCTTATGTCAACTTTAAGGTTGTTTTTTATTATGGTTCCCTGTGCATAATTATAAAAATGACAGTGCAGAAATATCATGCATGTCTGTGATCTCGGTTGTCTGAATGGTTTGTTATGTGACTGAATGGTTTGTTATGTGACTGAATGGTTTGTTATGTGACTGAATGGTTTGATATATGACTGAGCTGTGGTTGGTTTTGTTAGACGTTTTTGACCCAGCTGTTGAAGATTTTACTTAGGACTACAATTGATGTTTTGTCTAGGGGCTGAATTTGAATTTGATGCAGTTAGGTGTTAATCTTCTTTGTTGGGTTTTTCAAGTTGTTAGTCACTGAGCACAATAGAGCACTTGCACTATTGTCGTTTCATGTCTGCCTTGCACTATGACAATGTTTTTAGCATATTTGTATTAGCTTATATATATTTGGCTTATATATATATATATCAAATTATTACAGAGCATCTTGAAAGATGAAGAAAATAGACCCATTGATAATGTTTTCATTGATGATGATGAAAATGATGATAGCAATGACAGCAGAGTAGATGATGGTGTAGTTGATTACAGTTTCACATTCATCATGATTTGGATGTTCAGCTATACTAAACTTTTTTCATTATGTACATGCTCTTGTGTTTGCAACCTTACGTTAGTGATAATATTTGTAAATTAAAATTTCTAAAGCACTACTCAAAAGCTGAGTATGGGGCACCAGCTTATTCATGACTGAGAATTACTGGTTTGCCATAAATATTGATGTGAATGTACAATTGTACATCTAACAGTTAGTAATGGTTATATGTATTTTGACATTCAAAGCTGTTGTGAAATATCAAAACTGTGCATAAACATTTGAGCAAGCCCAATGTCTTACGTGTACAGGGTGTATGACAAGAAAATGTGTGGAAAAGTTCTTTTTTGTGTTTTAAACTGCATTTTTAAGATGCGCAATCATCTAAAATTGAAGTAATAAATTAATAATAATATTCCAATGTAAGTAACTCTTGCATTATTCTCACCATTTTATTTTAGAGACGATCACATTTGTGCATGAAAACTTTGCTCTACATGTGGTCAAAACATGCTGAGATGCGTGATGTGGAGGCATGATTGATTAGAGCGGTACTTCTTCTTGCTATTCCATCTATAAGACTTCTGCTATAGACGAGACGGTCATAAAAATGGATAATATGAGACTAACCTTTGCTGTTCGTCCATATTTTAAGCATGGCCGGTGACACGAAACGGAGTATCCCTCCTGAAAGCTATCCGGTGGGATGAATTAATCTATCCCTCCGGATGGAATTAACCGGTCTAGACTATCCGGGGGGATGAAACAGTCTATTTCCTTTTTTGAAAAATGCGCATAATAAAAAAATTATGCTGTAATCAAAATTTGAAGTGACTCTAATTGTTTTGAGTGTCCTAAGCAATGTTCAGAGAAAGGCAACTCAAATTTATTTAGTGACTCTGAGTGTTCTTAAGTGTTTTAAATGTTTTAAGTGCTCTAGAAGCCAAAGCAAAACAAATTATCTAGTAGGAATAAACTTACCTGTTAGTGTCATTGCTCAAAAAAGCAGATGAAAATTAATTTGCAAAAAAAATACAAGCGGAAGTGACTTTTTCGACTTTTCTTCATTTGGAGGGATACAATTAATACGGGGGATACTCTATTTCGTGACACCGGCAGTTGACTCTTATTTCATTTGGATGGATGAATCCCAATCGTCTGATAAATGATCAAATTCGGGCATCAGACAAATTTCGATGCATAGCTATGTATACATGATTCCATGAATCATAAGGATAGATGGGAAATGACTTTCGCTGCAGACACCACCGAGGGGTGGGAGGGGGCTGTGGGCTGCCCGTGTTATGTGAAGTCTTCTTTCACAGCTACTCCTCCATTCCTCATTAGTGAATCAGGCCAGAGATCCTGAACCCGTAATCGATCATTTTAATGGGTAAGGCTAAGTGTTCGGTGGACCGTGGTCTACTGGTCACGTGATTGGGCGTGTGCTTGCGTGGGTGTGTGCGCGTGCAAGAGTGAAGAGTGTCTACCAATTCAGACGGTTCCTGCTGTTCGAGCTCCATTTATCACAGAAACCACAAGAATCAAGGCCGTAGCTAGGGGGGTGTTTTGGGTGTTGGAATACCCCAGAAATGGAATACGTGAAAAATAATATAATGCATTTACGAGCATATTACGTAAAAACCATGAAATAAAACCATGAAAACACCCCCGAAATGAAAATTTTTTTGGGAAGGGAAATTGGTGAAACACCCCCCGAAATAAAATCCTGGCTACGGCCTTGATAAGAATCAAATCAAATCATTTATTGTTCTCACAATAAAACATAACATACAGAAAATAATGTTACAGTTAACATAGTAACACATTCGGTAGAGACTTTAGATACAGATTAGGGAGCAATATAGGCACTCCAGAAGGGACAAGTCCGGCTTAGTAGGGGACCTATATAGGCTACTATGATTAAGTTAAACAAGTTGGTGGGGGTATGATTAGGTATGGAAAGAACAGACGTTAGTATAGTAGGCTACATAACATTTATACAGTAGGAATAACATGGATAGCCTACAGGTTAAGGTCTTAACTAAAACTTAACTAAAGCTTAACTAATAAACACAGAGCTGAGATTAAGAAATATAAGATTAAGAAATATAGATTAATGTGTGTGCATGTGCAAGGGTTTTAAAGTGGCTGAGGGATGTAGCCATGCGGATTTCTTTGGGTAGACTTGTTCCAATTTGCAGGGCCCTGGACCCTAAGCGAAAACTTACGGACATTAGGCCTAGACCTAGCAAACACGTACATGTCTGAAATCATTGTTGCTTCTAGTACATAATTATAGGATGCGGTGTCACTTCCCTGTTACTATATAACCCTACATTTTCATTGTGACGGCTTCTCTTTGTTCTACAAACCCTAAACTACGCAGGGCCGGATTAACAAATGTGGGGGCCCTGTTCGGTAAAACTGTGGGGGCCCAAACCTTACAGAAGCACGAAAAAATGACTCGCAAAACGTGTTAGGCTATATTCAACGAATCAACATTCGTCTATTGTTAATTCATTAGGCCTACCTATATTATTTTTAACACTGATTATATCAGCAGGTCTTTCAATAGTGACCTATATATCTTTTGCGGTTTAAGAATTTTAGGCTAAAGTGATTCATGGTCAGTCGATCATTCTCCTGACCAGCGCACAGCACTCTACAAGCAAACAGTGCAGAAGCGATTTTATGCCCCAAATAAATTCTTGACTATGAAAATTTCTGGTAGACCTGCGGCAGGGCAAATGGTTTTATCAGGGCATTTGGCCTAATTTGCCCTGTTGTGCATGGCCTCACACTGTTTACAAACTAAAATATATTTTCGCGGTTATGTCAGTAGTAGACCCTGGCTCAAGCTCCATCCTGCTTATGTGAGCTTTCACCCCGGTGTATGTCTCTCTGGACAGCTGTTCACTGCGCTCAGCTGCTCATGGAGAATTCCTTGTTCTTTTTTCGAGTATTAATTGTGACCATGCAACGTCGAGCATTCTCGGTAGTGGGCACAGTTATCTGGAATAGCCTCCCCGTGGCTCTTTCGCTTCCCGTGACTCTGCCGACTCTTTCTTTCGTCTTCTCAACTTTTCTTTTTGACAACGCCTGCGTTGGGAGTGCCTTCGAGTAAAAATCTGAAGGGGCTCATTATAAATTTATGAGATCGATTGAATTCGGAAAAATAGAGTGCGTACTGCATGTAGGCCTACTCGATGTTATTATCACGCCATCTCATAATGCGTAGCATAGCACTTGAGTTCCGATCAGGTGATTATTAAGTGTTTAAATAAGCAAAAAACGTATAACTCCTACTAGCATTTCTGACTGATTTTAAGGTCAATCTGCCTGGCAAGGAAAACTGCAATAAGGGCCCCCACAATTTTTAAATGAGCAAAAAACGTATAACTCCTACTAGCATTTATGACTGATTTTAAGATCAATCTGCCTGGCTAGGAAAACTGCAATAAGGGCCCACAATTTTTAAATAAGCAAAAAACGTATAACTCCTACTAGCATTTCTGACTGATTTTAAGATCAATCTGCCTGGCAATGAAAACTGCAATAAGGGCCCCAAAATTTTTAAATAAGCTAAAAATATTTTCTTATTAGCATTTCTGACTGATTTTAATATCAATCTGCCTGGCAATGAAAACTGCAATAAGGGTCCCCACATATGCAAACGTTGCATAATGCTAAAGTCACTAGTTTTGAATAATTTGACAATTTTTCCTATATTTTAAACTCAGTTTACTATTATAATTAGCAATGATGAAAAATTCCTATTTCATGTGTGGGGGCCCCCCTAAAGTGTGGGGGCCCCTGTTCGGCCGAACATGTCGAACATGCCTTAATCCGGCCCTGAAACTACGTCATTAATTTGTGTAGGGATAAAATTGGACGTGATGATTAAATATTATTAATGTTCTATTAATGTTCGCAAACGTGACGAAATTTTTTTATGCAATTTTCTTCCGTCACTTACTTTTGTTTAGGGCAAAGTTGCTGTTACGAAAATAGCTTTGTAGGCTACTATAGGCTACTGACTTCGTATTATGACGACATCTCTTTGCATGGTGTGCAAAACTATTGTGACGTCATTAGCTATGTTTAGCGACGTAGGCCTATTGTTATGACAGGCCTATTAAATGTCAATTTCGTATTGGTACGTCATCTCTTTGTTATACAAACACTATTAATTGTTACGTCATTAGCTTTGTTCATGAACATGCTAATTGTGTCAAGATATCTTTCGTTACATGGACTTCTGATTAATTGTGGCCACATAATATCTTTGTGATACATGGCCTGCGGACAACGCTATCGTCGCCACTGCTGTGCAACAAATAAACTAATATATACGATTCACGATCTTCTTACTTCCTCAGTCTACTCGAAAATGCTGAAAATCCGATGGACCGTTGGCGCATCTCCCAACGGCTTCTGCACTTCTGCATCTTTGTGATACACGGCCTGCGGACCGTAGGCCTATGTTGCACAGAGTTCGGCCTCTATAGGCTTTGTTAATGCGCAACGTTAATTTTTAGAAAATCGACTGAGCCTGAGACTGTTAACTCACACGTAGGCCTATTGAGAAATTCGAAGTCGATATTTCTGGCAACCGTACATTAAGTGTGTGCATGTGAATCTGTATGAAATAGGCTATAGTGGGGGTTGCAGCCGCTGCACGTTGCACCTGAGCTTTATTTGGTTACTGGGCCTATGGTCTCATAGGTGCAACCACACCCTAAAAGTTGGCGGACCTAATGGAAATTATGAGTAGGAGTAATAATAGCTTAATGCTGAGAAACTACGTTCTTAATATGCCAATCTACATTGAAACGGCTATTAGCAGCAGTCGTTGGCAAAAGCCTCTCGTCGAAAGTTGGGGGGGCCGTTCCAAGCCTCTCAAAAGTTGGGAGGGACGCGTTCCGTGGGTCCCAAAGGGTGGTTGCGCATATACAGGGTGGCTCAAAAAAAAACGTACCACCGGGGAAAATGCGATATCTTCGCAGCCGATTGAGCTTTTTCTGCGAAAATTTCACAATTTGAAGGGGAATGAATATCCAACAATCCATGAAAGTTTCATTTAAAACTTTTCATGTTTGCAAAAGTTACAGCTGTTCAAACTTAAAATTTCGTTTTTTCAATTATCCGGAGAATCATGCTCCAATACATGTGATTTCATTAATATTTTTTGGCAAATTACAACACACAAATTGATGATGATGTCATACGACCTCACTATGAGCTGTAAAGAAGCTGTTTATGAAGCAATCTGCTGGTATTTGGTGATATTTTATAGATTAAGACCTCAATTCGTGAACCCATTACTGAACGTCATGGGCAAAGTTTCTGCGAAGGATAAAACGGGAACTCGGACTTTGCATGAACAGAGACTGGGACATCGCGTGATCATAGCAAAATACCCAGTGAAAAGTGGAGCCTGAGCACATTGAAGGCTATCTGCAAACATGTTTATGTAACGAAGATCATATGTCGGTAGAGAGACAGGAAGTGGTCGCTTGGCCTGATGAAAAAACACGATTTTCCAAGAAATTCGCTTGGTAATCGAAAGGGTCAAGTTTTCAAAGCACATCGTGGTTTCGACATCAGGATATGCTGTCGTGTGTTACGGCTGCAAGAAAAGACCATTTAATCCCATTCAGTTGGTTAGATGTCAAACTCATCTTTGAACTCTCTTACCCAGACTCATTGAAGACCAGGTGTGCTCTAACATCTGGTTTTATTTTCCAGCAGGACGGTGCGTTTGCTTGTTCGCACGGCAAGGCTGATTATGATGGCGCTACCTTATTGCCATCAACTGAAGTAAATGCATTGGCAAAGATGACTAACAAACTCGCCAGCCCTTAGCCCTCCTGCTTATCACGTCTGGGGAGCTATGCTGGAACGCTGCAAGACATTTAATCCCAAGTTGGAGAACATTCGACAGCTGAAGCAAGTCTTGCTGCTAATGTGGGGTCAGTTGCCGCAGGACCCGACCAACAAGGCCATACAGAGCTTCACAAAAAAATTTGAGCTTGTGTTAAGGCAGGGAGTGGACACTCTCATTATACCTTACAATAAACTGCAAAACGGAATGCTGAGGTCGTAGTGAAAAATGATATCATTTGACTTGGAAATCTACAAGTGACGTCAATTTTCCGCGGATAATTGAAAAAACGAAATTTTAAGTTTGAACAGCTGTAACTTTTGCAAACATGAAAAGTTTTAAATGAAACTTTCATGGATTGTTGGATATTCATTCCCCTTCAAATTGTGAAATTTTCGCAGAAAAAGCTCAATCGGCTGCGAAGATATCGCATTTTCCCCGGTGGTACGTTTTTTTTTGAGCCACCCTGTATGTTATAATAGCAGGCCTGTGCGTAGGTATTATCACTGAAATGCATAGAGACGCCATCTAGAAAGCCATCTGGAATGTCTAAATAATTCCGTCTAGGTGTAGTAAAGCTTATGAGCCAAAACCTAACTGAAACGCACGAAGACACCATCTATAATAATAATATTATTATGTAGAAAGACATAGCTGTAGAGTGTTTAAAAATTGCATTGAAGTGCAGCAAAACTACGTGTCATAGAAAAAGGGAAGGAAATGAAAATCAATGAGGTTTTGAATGAACGTGTGGATTACCTAGAAGCTGCAGCTGTAGGCTATAATTATGTGAATATCGCCTCCGCCCTCCGCCGAGATAGACCTATAGAGTATAGACCTATAAAAATAGACTAGGCCTATAGACCAAATGTAGTAAAGAGGCGAAGGTCACAAAATAATTGGACTCAACATTCAACATTGAATGGAAACGTCAAGGACCAATAGCATGTCTAGCCTATAGATTGAGAAAAGCGGGTCTACTTTGGTGACTAAGATAAGCGTTAGACCCAGTGCATCTGTGAGACACTGTTAAAAGCTGTGATGATGATGATCTAGATTCTAGAGCCGTGCGCCACAGACGACACGGCGGCGGCGGCGGCGGCGCTCGGCCTAGGCTGGCGTGCATCTCTGACCACCGAAGCTTCACCATCATCTTCGGCCGCATTCGCTTTCTTCCTTCGTCGGTGCAAACTGCGGAACTAATCTTTCGCGACCGAGCGAATGAGTCTTGACTCCGAATGCGGACTTCAGGATTTCTCTTCGTATATAATATATATATTCCGTATTAATTCTGGGACGACCCACCGCCTTCCTCAATGCACTGACCAACATGCATCCATGCATCTAGTATTATAGTCCTATTCGATGAACGTTTATCGGGCAGTGACCAGCCGTTCTCTCACTCTGAAGAAGGATGGCGTTCGCAGATCTACTGCTTGCTAAAAACACGATATGAATCGTCGAAATGATCGTCGAAATGATCTCTGGTTTACCGTAGGATTTGTCGGCTCATCATCTTAATCTCTCTCGACGTCGTCGCAGCATCGATGTGTAGGTGGTGCGGCAATGGCGACAATGATAGCGATAATTGGTTTGAGGATGTTTCTCGTCTTCATCAGTCTCGCTTGTGGAACGAAGCAACTGCGAGGTAATTATTGCTTAGCAGGTATAGGCCTATTTGTAATAAACAACTTCTAAGGCGCCATTGCCTGACTCTAAAATTATACAAGACCATGAGCCTATTTGAAAGTTTTTCGATCGAACTTATATACACCTCCCGGAATAAAATAATTTCGAACTTTCTAAAGATAGGCCTATGTCGGTGTTCTGCGAACATGTCCATAGATAATTATTGAAGCCACCACAAATTGGAAACCCTAAATGTTTTCCTGAATATACGCCTCCGTTCAAGGCATAAAAAAATGCCGCATCAACAGCTATGCATATTGCATACTGTAAACCTATAGAGACAGACTGAGCGACAGGCCTATCGAACGCGGAAATCAATGAATGAAAATCCGCAAGAAATAATATATACCATTTATGAACGGTCCCTAATGTTAGTATACGTAACCCCTCTGTACAACACATTATTAAACTTATCGACTGTTTCTATCCGTCTGTCTCAGTGCTGTCCAACCTTTTTGGTACCGCGGGCCGCAAAAGCAAGATTCTTGGAGCCTAGGGCCGCAACAGAAAACTCAAAAGCAGTGGCTAAAATTTATTGATAATATATAATATTAACATTGAAACGAGTATTAAAATTTAATATGGAATTATTATGATCTATCAATCTATCTATTTACATATGAAATTTATTTACCGCCGGTGACACGAAACGGAGTATCCCCCTGAAAGCTATCCGGGGGATGAATTAATCTATCCCCCCGGATGGAATTAACCGGTCTATACTATCGGGGGGATAAACCATTCTATCCCCTTTTTGAAAAATGCGCATAATATTTTTTTACTGTAATCAAAATTTTAAGGGACTCTAATTGTTTTAAGTGTCATAAGCAATGCTCAGATAAAGGCAACTCGAATTTATGGGTCTCTTATCGGCTGTTTATTTCTAAATCCTTAGTACTAGTACTCGACCATCTCTCGAACGAATGGTCGCAGTCATTTTTGCAGAATTGCTGGAACTCTGTACATATCTCAGAAGCTGAATTGTAGAAGTGAACGATTTGTGAGATTTTGCGAGGTCCGTTTCCGGGTCGTCAGCTTGTAGACGTCGGACCCAGGTTGCCCATTATTATCCCCCTCAGCTTACAGTAATAAGAATTGTTGAAACCCGAAGTCGTGTGTCAATCTCCAGATAGACTATGCTTCGGGAACCTAACCCCAGGAAAAGAAAGATTTAACCCCAGGAAAAGAAAGATTTAGTTTCTGGATTGGCCTTTCTGATAGCATTGCAAATAGGCAACTGTATACCAACATCAATAGGCTAACAAAAGTAAACGCTGAGGTCGACTTTATCCTTTACTTGATTTTACACAAAAGTGCAAAAATTTAGTGAGCCCGCGCGGGCCACTTGAAATCAACTCGCGGGCCGCATGCGGCCCGCGGGCCGCACGTTGGACAGCACTGGTCTGTCTAATTCCTCGCCTCTCCGGATCTTGACATCTGCTTGTCGACTTTGTTTTGACTGAGCGCCTGTGAATAAGCTGATTCCCACGACTTGGCTTTTGAGGGCGCTGTAGAAGTTCCGAATTTACGTTTACGACTACGCTTAGGTCTATTAGTCTTGTAAAGCTGCAACCAAATTCTTCTAGCTGAGCACCTCATAAATCGTCAACAAATTTAGGCTTCCAGATCTTATAACTATGCTACTGATCAGAGGCCGACTGCTGAGTCAGTGCATGAGGACTGTGAGCGAGTAGGGTGCAGTAAATGCGCGAGTCAGTCAGTCAGCCAGTCAGTCAGTCAGTCAGTCAGTCAGTCAGTCAGTCAGTCAGTCAGTCAGTCAGTGGCGTAGCCAGAAATTTATTATGGGTGTTGGGTGTTTTATGGCCTGGCCGGATGCCCTTCCTGACACCAACCCAACAGTATTAGGCCTACAGTAAATAAAAAGGGAATAAAGTAAGAAAAACAATTGTTACTACAAGCAATTGTTTGTCATGTCATGTCATGTCATGTTATTCCGCCATCGTCGCTCTGCGACGGTTGGCTGCACGAATGGATAAGCATTTTCCACAGTTGTCTATATCCTGCCGTATTCAATAACCTCTTCATCGAAAGTCCAGTCCATTTCAAGATGTTGTCTATCCATGCCGTTCTAGGTCTTCCTCTTCCTCTTTCTCCCTCCATCAGTCTTTTTTCTTATTTAAGTGGATAAATAACCCCTCAAATTTTTTTCCCCTAGGCCTGTGGGGGGTTAACCCCCGAAACCCCTTGTCTACGCCACTGCATTCAGTCAGTCAGTGGAGTCAGTGCCATGCTATAATTTACTGATTTATAAAGCACCTCTCACAGTAGCCTACAACCTAATCAGAAGCGCTCTTAGTAGGCCTAAGTGAATGAGTGAATGAGTGAGTGACGGAGCCTTAATTTGTTACCATGTTTATCATCATCATCATGTTCCCCTGTAGGCCTATAACCCAATTATGTTATCTGTCTGGTCATCGTTGTTGACTTCGTTTCTCATCATTAGCCATAATCATCATCGTCGTCGTCGTCGACATCGCTTTTAGAGCGAAAGTGACCATTTGGTGATGATGGATGATGCGAATACATTGCTATTTTTGTGGGTCTTTTATGTTGTTTGCTCGCAGCAATCTTGGTCTGATTTCATTTTGGACTTTTTACGAATCTCGCGCGAAGACCAATCGCCTTTTCTCAACTCTGGTCAACAAGCAATTCTATCTCTATATAGCAGTAAAAACACTCTATGTTTTTACGACCGAATCTATGCAGCAGACAACATGGTCCCCTTATCCCTGGACAGCTGTTTATTTTTTAACCTCTAATTCGTTTCGCTGGGCTGAGTACCCGGTCCGCGATGAATCTTTAGTCTCAGTTGATTGGATGATGCGTCGACCTGCACGACGGACCGAAAAGCACGATGGGTTTGATGCAGAAGAAAAATCGAAAAGGATTAGCCACACGTGCGACAGATTTGGCTTCGTATTGCATGGAGAAAGTCTTAAAGAGTCTGCATCTATAGGGCACCAATTGATCGGTGAAGCCGCATCGTGTTGGCTGTGCCAATGCAGTGGCTGTGCCAATAGATGGAACAATGTTGTTTAAAAGAATTAAGAGACGTCTAGAAACTCTATAGGAGAAACGCGGTGGCCGTAGCCGGATGCTTAGAGCGATGAAGCGAAACTGCCGTCTGCTTTGATGACGTTTTCAATTCATCACGGTCGCTCAGGAAACAAAGGGCATGATGTTAGGAAATGAGAATTTTGACCACGGCTGTTTGGGTTCTAACGTGCAGTCTTTGTTGTCACGAGAACAATGTGTTAGTCTCGATAGCACTCCAGCTCATTTTTAAAAGGCTTGGTCATGGTCTTGAGGTTCAGAGTCTGGGTCTTTGTTTTGGTCTTGACGTTTCGGGTCTTGACAACGAGACTTCTTTCATGTGAATACATCCTGCAACCATGGGGCGCTCCCCCACCCATGTAGGGGCAAGAGGAAAGTAACCCCTGGAAATTGGACACCAATATTATTTAACCAATTATGCTTCTGGACTTTTAATAAATCTGCTCGCACTCGAGCACTAATTATACACAAAGGCAAAGCAAAACTGATTGTTTAGGCCTAGGCCTACACTATAAGAAACCTCTTTGAAAAATATCCATGTTCTTAATTTCATGCTCTGCATTTTTCAGGCTCTTGCCAATAAATGTAATCGTGATCATTGTGTTTTGCCCTTTCTGCAAAAATGTTTTCGGACGCCCATGCCTGCATTACTCCAGCAAGTAACCCTACCTCAATATGCTAAGGCAACTGCCTTAGAGGCTACAGAAACCGTTTTCAACACAAGTTTTAAAATAAATTTTAAGAGAAGATAAAACAATAGCTGTAGGCCTATAATGACACCACCTGTCTGTATACCTATAATTTATGGTAATAGGCCTAGGCCTAGGCCTAGGCCGACTGCTCGGTGTCTACGTTCACGGTATATATTCGCGGCGATGTTGATTTACAAAACTAAGTGGGGCAATGCCCTTGAATAGCCTATGTAAAGGAATGAGCCTCAATGGGGCAAGTAGGCTACTGCCATAGGCTACTTGTGAACGTAGAATTTAAAATGTGTGCTCCGCTTGTGTCGCAAATTTTAACTTAACGATTTTTTAGTCACATGGAACTTTTGATGACCTATTGCTGTCTTCAGGCCCACAATTTCTGAAGACATTTTGCTTCCTTGTTGATAAGGCGAACTAAGCATTCAATGGGACGGTGGTGTTCACTTGAGTTTGACCCGGGAGAGAGCATAGGCGGAGACCTGGGCCAAGAATTGGGGGGGACGGAAAGACGCGAGATTTTCAGAAAAATTTCTGACGACCGGCGAAATCTCGGGAAAAAAGTTATTTTCGCCGCCAAAAAAGTTGATGACCTTTTTTTTTTAGTCATCCGGCCAAAATCTTGACGAAATTTAAATTCGCCGCCCAAAAAGTCTTGACGCTCAAACATTGGGGGGGGACAAATGCATGGGCCGTCCCCCAACACTTTCATTGGGGGGACCGTCCCCCCTGTCCCCCTAGGTCTCCGCCCATGGGAGAGAGTCACTGAAACATATCAGACAGACAGGCAGATAGACATAGAAAAGAAATAGGTCTGTTGATTATCTCGATTCGAATGGAAATTCATAGATATATTGACATATAGGCCTATGTGAGCTACAAAGCATTAAATGTGCAAATTTTGTCAAACCAGCCACACAGATTATTTTGTTGTCCGTTCGTGTCCGTCCTTGCAAATCTTGAAACTGAGTTCTGTGCGGTTCAGCATTATTACAGTCGAAAGTTATGTGCTGTTGGCCTATACCAATTTCACAAGGTTTAACTGAAACAATTGTCCTACTTAGCCTAAAAGTACTGCTCAATTAAATTTTGACGCCATTTAGCAAACTCTTTTAGATCATCAGTAATGTATGCCCCCCCCCCACTATACATGATAGCAAAGTCACAGGTGTTAGATCACTCTTGCTCATCTACGGAACGAAATTATTAGAAGGGCTGTGTAGGCCTACTATGTAGGCATACTTCTCTGTTCCGAATGTAGGCCTACCCTATGATCTATTCAAATCTCAATGTTAGACCAGTAGGGCACGTAACCATGCAGAACACAAACCGACACGCACTCACGTATAGCCTACACAAGCTATTAAATGCACTGACCGCATTCGACACTAAGCTTAAATAATTTACTGTGTTCTATCTGGCGTCAAGACGACAGTGCTAGAAGCACTCACTGTAGGGAATAATTTGGTCTCTGTGACTTTGCGCATTTTTATTGTGGGTGTATGGTCCGACAATAATTATTGTATGCAGGGATCGTCGATATTTTGGAAGTAGGCCTATAAATCGACCACTATAACTGCCATATAACTTGTCTATTGTGTAGCCTATACGCTGCACAGTTTGTATCTAGGGATAGGCTAATAGACCCCACGTGTTTAGGCTACTTTCTATCAAACCTTCTCAGTCAGTTACAAAGTAAGTACAAAATAATAGCGCCCATACAATAATGCAGTGAATAGTTTCATTGCACATGCACAGTCGAAGATATGCAGAAAATACAGGAGTTTGTATAGCGCTGTGAAATGGCACATTGGTTTGGTTGCAACTATAAACTAACAGACCTTCGTCAGAACGTTTTCGATTACATAATTAAGCTTCATTCTAAATTAATAGACTGACCACGATTGGCTTATAACACACCCTGTGGACAAAAGTTATGTATACACCGTGATTAAAAAAAACTAAGCCAAACTGTTTTTCATATATCTCTAATGCCTGATAACATACCACGCTAAAATTTTGAGAATATTTAGAGAATTGGCCCAAGAATATAATTCCAAAATTTCATGAGATAAAGGTGAACGGATAAAAAGATATGAATCTTTCAACTTCATATGCCGAAATTTCAGTTTACAAGCAATTTTCTGTCAGATTCGATAAAATGTTTTCTTATTTCAATGCCTGATGATTAATCACTGAAATTTTCCAGATATGTAGAGAATTGAACTAACAATATGACTCCAACAGTATGGTTTCATTATTTCATTAAGTAACATGCTCTAAATGTCATCCTCCTGCTTGCACGCAAGCCTGGAGGCGCTGGCGCCATTAGGCAACAGCATGCATCGTCGATTATCTTCTGGTCTAGCCTCTATAGGCCATCCCACACTTCCAACAAGCGTTGCTTCATATCGTTTATATCATGGATTGTTGTCTGGTAGACTCGGTCTTGCATCACGTTCCACGGTTCCACCTTTATAGTCGACAGGATTCAAATCTGGGCTGTTCGGAGGCCATAATATGGGAGAAACGAAGTCTGGCGTCTCTCTTGTCAGCATTTCGATGGTTTCCTTGGCTCTGTGGGCGGGCGCTGTTCTGGGGCTATAGATTTCTGATAACAGGTGGCAGATGTTGTGACAGCAGAACCTTGCGATAATATACTCCGTTAATTTTACTCCAAGATCCCTGAAGACCAAAATTGGGAACTATCAAGCATCGAAACCGCAACGAACACCATAACAGACGCTTAAAAAACTGACATTTCTGCATGGAGATGAA
Organism: Lumbricus terrestris; assembly: GCA_949752735.1. Lineage (NCBI taxonomy): Eukaryota > Metazoa > Annelida > Clitellata > Crassiclitellata > Lumbricidae > Lumbricus > Lumbricus terrestris. The sequence continues at coordinate 80,457,767 of OX457036.1, read as the reverse complement.
GTTTAAATATTTATATCTTTCTATCCGTTCAAATTCATGACATGATATTTTGGAATCCTATTCTTGGTTCACTTCTCTAAATAGGCTATCTGGAAAATTTTAGTATGATTAATTATCAGGCATTAGAGATATAAAAAATAGCCTAGCTTACTTTTATTGAATCTGACAGAAAATTGCTTGTAAACTGAAATTTCGGCATATGAAGTTGAAAGATTCATATCTTTTTATCCGTTCAACTTTATCCCATGAAATTTTGGAATCATATTCTTGGTCCAAATCTCTAAATATTTGTAAAATTTTAGCTTGATATGTTATCAGGCATTAGATATATATGAAAAAAGTTTGGCTTAGTTTTTTTTAATCACGGTGTATAACATGACCTAAACTATTATAGGACTGGACCAAGTAGCTAAGATGTGGTAGAGGCGGTAGAGGCACTGGTACAACCATTCGTCCGCCGAGTTCAACGTAGTTGATGTGCTCTCTGTTCTTTAATCCGACATGCAATGTAGGCTAACAATTAACGACAATGCTTAAATTCTTCTCTGCATTGTTCCAGTCGGTGACTTTGCGATGTCCATGCATTGTTCGTCAGCAGTATAGGCGGCTTTGTCTTACTGGACCATCAATAGCAGAGCTTTATTGATCGTGATTTTTAAAAACGTACTTAAAAATAATAATAATAGACGCTCTGGCGAAAAACAGTGGAAGACAGAACATTAATAGTTATTGTTATTCCGTTCCGCTCTTTGCTTCATCCACCTTCCATACCTTCTCCTCCACTCTCCTTAACTCCATGCCTCACTGTCAGTCTGTCTGTCTCTGTCTGTCTGTATTTCTGGCCGTGTCTGTCTGTCTGTCTCTCTTTCTCTTTATCTCTCTCTCTGTGTATATATGACTTATTACAAACGCTGTATGGTCTAACTACCTGCACGTCGGCTTCACTGTCTCTTTTCCTCCGTGCCTCCTGATACCAGTCCTTCTCCTTATCTGCCTGCCTGTCTCTTTCGTTGCCTCTGATTTCTCGAATTATTCTGCTTCTTTGATCGTGGATCGTGACTCGAAGACATCTCTCCTTTATAGTCTCATCACGTGCCGATGATCGTCAGCGCAGTGTAGGGCGGTGGCCTCCTCCTCCCTCTCTGCAGCCATTACTAAGCCCCCGTCTCGTTCCACGCACTGACAGATCAGTTATGGTTACACTGGGGTCTGCGATGGCGCATCCATAATATAAAGGCTGCGGCGGCGATGGCAGATGCGGAA